>BLKR01014753.1:0-440399 GCA_011170035.1 Teleogryllus occipitalis
CAACACAACGTGCGCTCCACATGGGCGCTTGCGCACGGGCGGCGCGCCGGGCGACGCGGGCGCTCGTGGCCTCCGCAATGGCCACCGCGGCCGCTGCGCCGCCCGTAAT
Source organism: Teleogryllus occipitalis (assembly GCA_011170035.1). NCBI lineage: Eukaryota > Metazoa > Arthropoda > Insecta > Orthoptera > Gryllidae > Teleogryllus > Teleogryllus occipitalis. The sequence goes on from BLKR01014753.1 coordinate 110, forward strand.
CATATGCCGGGGCCGACACGCCATGTAATTCAAGCAGCCGCATGCAAATCACGGCTAGACTTTATAAAGCTCCCTATTTAGCAATACGGGCCCCTATTTAAATTGCGCTATCGCTTCTTCGTCCATTGTAGGGCGAGCGCTTGCGCCATCACAACAGTTTTGCTCGGCGTTGTTACGTAACACGAATCACGGAGAGGAACTGGGTTAAAGAAATCTGCGGCGGCGGCGACACGGAACGGCTCGTTGCCACGTGTGCTCCATGGAAGTCAACGCGGCCGCCCGGGCACGCGCAGCGGTGCTCGCTGGAGGGGTTCATCGTGGAGTGCTCGGTAGGGATCAAAATCGAGCGCATTTTAGAACGGTCCAAATAGCAATCGGTGCAATTTTGATTCGCAGCAGTAAACGTTACTAAAGTAAATACAAGGGAAACAAACAATTCAAGACGACAATACGTACTAATTTTTACGCAAATGAATGAGAAGTATCATTTTCATAAAAAAGTTCTTTAACCTCATGGAAGTAAGTTGATGTGAGAATTTTATCAAAATCAAGATTCTATTGCAAAACTAAAATACCATTTTTCCTTCTTTTCTCCATTCCTCAAAAGTTGCCGAACTGCCACATTCTTTATCGAATATTTCACCAATCCAATTAATAAACTACTATATAAAACTTGATAAAGACATGCTTGAGTTTCAAATCATGCATATGAAAAATACTTTGCCGTATACGCTTTATCTGTGCTTTGACACAAACATTATTACAGAATTTTCCTATGAAAATGCACCTTCGCATTCATTAAAAGAAATTAATATGAACTTTCGTCATTAGTTGTTTGTTTCTCAATAAATTTACTTTTGAAACGTTAGCTTTTACTAACCAAAATCGTCTACTAAATAATGTGCGTGCGTTTCATATCGTGAAAAGAAAAACTTTTTGAACAATATATCGCAATTTATCGAAAAATAAACATTAGCATTTTACAAAAAAAGTGTTTCTTAAGATTTATTGACAATGCTGGCATTTAGATTTAGCTAGTCCCCTCATAAAATGATATATATGTCTTTATGGAATTATGGACAACTATGGACATTCGTCCACAATTCACGCAATCAGAAGCCATCTTGGTCTCGTGCTTTGCAATCCTAACAGACCGCATTTAAAGTGAAAAAAGCTTTATGTCTTCCTGAGAAGAACTCAAGCACACCGTCACGGAACGGTTCCCTTGCCTTTCTTTTCGAGCAACAGTTGCAGCTTCTTTATGCCAAATCCCTTCGTTTTCCTCCGAAAATAACGCCATCTTATCTGCAATGCTAAATCACTGTTTCGTTAAAATGCGTACAGACAACGTTATTTTATTTAGAACGGCCACTTATATTGTACAAGACCGGAACTCGCCCCAGCAATGCATTCTTATTTGGACACCTCCACCTTCAAATTACCGGTTCTCGGAAAATCATGCTTCGCTCACTTAACCTCTTTTACATTAACACGCGAGCGTTCTCAGAGGTGCATAATGGAACCACAAAGACCTCTTAAAGAATATCTGTAGAATCTACATGAAAACAACGGAACTTAAATAGCCAGATAGAACAGACGAAAGAATAAAAGAAATGCCAGGTAATTTCAAATGGCTCTTGAGGGAATGAGAGATCTTCGTTCCATACATTTTCAAAGAAAATTGTTCCCAATCGCATCAACAGTTATTTAAATATTAGAGTTGTTTAGGGACTGTTTAAAGGCTGTAGCTAATGTGCATTGTCAACATGAATTGCGGCGAATGGGGCGGAATACGTGAAAATGGACGTGTTAATTAAGTTATCATTTTTCACCGACATTCGTGGTTAACAAGAGAAAATGTCTTGTTGCAACATTAACACGCACTTTCGTAGAAAATATTCGTCCGGTTTATAACTTCTCAGAGCTTCCTGGACATCTTCCCCGCTGAAAGATTTCTCTTAAAAAATTCTGCACGTCGTATACATCGGTTGCTCTTGCCCACATATCTACTTCCACTACAATTCACAAAACAAAGCAAACGAGGAAAACGAACTGTACGTCAATGTCCTAATTCCTTGCCAAACTCATGGCACCAATCGGAGAATAAATTATTTTCCAAATTATTTGTCTGATGGCGAAACCAAAGCAATAACGAACAACTACATATACATTGCCTGTGTACACACCCAGTTGGGCCATCAATTAGATCGACGACCCCACTTACGAACCGATTATTTCCCAAGAGGCGACTGCGGGTGCAACAACTCCGATCTGAAGAGGGAAAGCCAAGAATTATTACTCTCCCCCTTTTGTCCGACACAATTTCATAACCATTTCTACTCAAAATAAAGTGACTGAATTCTGTTTTTTTTTCTTATTTAGTTATGTTTGTACTAGTATGTTACTATCTATATTATTAATCTATTCCCAATACTGTATAATGTCATTATACGCATAAAGGGCACATAATTGTCGCGGTTGAATTTTGTAAATCGAAGGTATTCTCGAATGGGGTTACCTTTTCTTGGAATAGGGGAACTCACACGGCATTTTTTGATACCACTCGTTCGTTTTTATTATATCATAACAGTCTGTAGTCTGTCAAATCGTCAACGAATGCCAGCCATAAACAGTGGCGTTTAGTTCCTCTGTATGGTTAAATCGACATAACAGTACAGCATTCCGAAAAGGAATATTCCGGCCGGACTGGGCGGCGTGGCAGCGCCGGGCGCCTGCCGGGTATGCAATCCCGGCGGGCAGCTGCGCGGCGCGGTGCGGCGTGGCTCTAGCGCGGGCCGGGCGCACAGGGGTAGGGGTAGGGGGTGGGGGGAGGGTTCGGTTTCGCGTCGACCAACCGGAAGCGGCAACAAAGGGCGCTTCGGAAGCGGCGGGGGCCGTGCGCGCGCCGCTTCAATGGGGCGCTTCCGGCGCGCGCACGCGAGCCCCGCGCCCGCCGCCTCGCCCCGCCCCCTCGCCACGCCCCGCGCCGCGCCGCGTCGCCCGCGCTGGGCATTCTTCGCCCGCGACGCCGCGAAAGACGATCCGCGCGTCGACGCGGCGTCTTGTTCTCCGACCTCGAAGGAGCCGCCCCTCTACCCCCGTCCAGAGCACGTGGGCGCTGCAGCCGGCTTCACCAACGGGGCGTGCCACAAGGGCTCGGCGGGGAGAACTTCGTCAGGGGGGTAGCGTAAAAGCGAATTTTTCAATGCATATTACGCAAATGGAAAAGTAAGTGGGAAGAAAAATTATAGTCAACGATGTAAATAGTTGTAAGAGTTATGTTCTACGTGAACTTTATGGTAAGTTCTTTTTTCCTCAAAACATTGAGCCTCCATAGAATCTCTGATCCATTTTATTCTATTTTAACACCTTAAGGTTTACATTGTCTTTCTTATTTATATATTTTTTTAATATTTTGTATTTTTTCTTGGTATCTCGTTTTACTGATTATTTATGTACACTCCTTTAATTCGTTCTGAACAAATTCTGTCATTTCGTCTAGTAGAATCTGATAACAGCGCTAAAAAATAGAAACTCCACGCATAATATCGAATATACTACTTTCGGATACTGAGAATATCATAGAGAATACCAATGAGCAAAAATACACGAAGAAAGCATAAACAAACGCTTTCCAGTTGTTGCCCCATAACGAGCTACCTAGCGAGAAAACGCCTGAAAATCTCGTTTGTGACGAAGCACCGGCTACTGCAGGAAAAAAGGACCCACGAAAGAGGTGATCGACCTCGAAACAATCGGCCCGCGCCCTGCGTCGGGCGATTTCCGGTATGTAACAGCCCGGGCGTCCGACCACAGCGCTCCCGAGGAGCACGCAAAAGGGGGGCGCAAAGCATGCGACAGCGTGGGGTGGAAGATTTTGGAAATCGCAGAGTCAGATAATGGAGTAAACCAGAAATAAGGAATCGAGCCAGGAAGATCTAATATCGCAGTATTATATATTCGTTGTGTTAAATGTGGCATACTAATATACAAGTGATACACTTTTCTAAAATGAATATATAATAATGGCAATAATAGTAATAATAATAATAATAATAATAATAATAATAATAATAATAATTCTGAAAATGTAATAAAAAAAATATGTACAAAAAGGTTTTCAAACAGCGACAAACTGGCGAACCACGTACTAATTACATTGAGCATCGGGTTCTGCGCATCTGCGCGCGTTCGCCGTCGTCCACAGAGCATACATAAAGGTGGCGCCAGCGGCGGGGAGAGGAGGAGCGAACTCACCGGACGAGTAACTCCGGAAATAACGTCCGCTGCCGGGGCGGGGGGGGGGCGCTGGAGATCAAAGGCGACGCTGGAGATCGGGGCCACTGCGCGCCCTGCACAGCTGCCGACGCCGACGACGCGGTTGAACGTGGCTCGCACGTGGGCCGGCTGCCAATCGGTGGCACTTCGCCTGACGAGCGCGTGCCCTACATCACTGCCGAGAAGATCATCTCCATCCACTACAAGCGAAATCATTGGTACGCGACGTAATCATTCCAGTCTTCTAGGTAAAAGAAATTGTCGCAGTCTGATCAAATTTATGAGGAGGAATTGACAGGATTACACGTCAAATAATACGTTTTCAAAATACATCTGATTTATGTTTGACACCTCCTACATATCAATGTTGGGACATAGAAAATAAGTACGGTAGTATCCTACGACATGACAACCGAATGGAAACCTATAATACTGAATGCGGACTAATACTGATACTGACAGTCGATATTTCTGAGCGCACCCTCATATACTCAACAGAAAGAACTCACATTTCCGCCTCGACTATCTCCAATTGGCTTACCTTTTTGTTAACATAAAGCCGGATTCACTCAGAATTATGACCACAAACAAAAAGTGAACCTAAATTTAGAACCGAGTTATGAATTTTATTAACATTAATCTGAACATTATCGTCAGACCTAAGTTAGAAGTTTGTCACACATTGCAGCGAGTTAGACGCAAATAAATATAAATTAAATTGAATTTAAATCTTGCTTTTTATATCACAATATAAGCAATAAACGTTTACCTTGACACAGAACACAAATAGAATTGCATAAAAGACAAAACAATTTAAAATTTACACTCACTCAATATTACGTTTGCGACAGTGAATCTATAGAAATCTACATGATGCAATGCTGAAAACAATCCATAATTTATTAGTTTACTTGTAATTTAAGCATTCAGTTTTCCTCAAATAGCTCATTAAATCGCTTGAAGGGCAACCGCATACAATGTGGTCGCTAATATGCTTATAATGCGGTCTCGACGTGATAAAATACAATTTTACTTTCTCGCTTTTTCCTGCTAATCTCTAATAATCGTACCAATACAGAACGTTCAGGCCTGTGCAAGCTTCAGGAAAGCAATGGATGCACACGCCAGTTAAGGATTTATCGTGGAAATCAATGGCAATCTCACAACACTTTGAGAAACGACAGATGACCTTAAATATGCGAGGCGAAACAAAAAAGCAAAAAATATTCGCCAGCAGAAATGTTCCCCACCTTTCGGCAACACAACAGTACCTTCACACATTTCCAACGCTCACTCAACCATCCCTTGTCCACCGTCCGTCTCTCGCCTCCCTTATAACACACATACCACACCCCACTCCATCCAGCCGCGCCGCCTACCCCGTTCTTTCAGCCCATTCATCCGAATCGCTCATTCAGGAGTGCCGCAGGGTCCGAGAGACGCGCGTCGCGGTCGGGCCCCGTGAAAGCGCGCGCCGCCCCCAGGAATGTCTGTCTTTTGATGCTCTTTGGATAAGAGAGCAAGGGCGCGCGTCCGGCCGGCCCGATGGAATGCACCCGCGCCTGCGTGTCTGCCTGACCTTCTGCAAGAGCAAAGGGGTTCCACGAAGCGCCGCGGGGTTGTTCGCGCGCGGAGTGCACTCCGGGGCAACCCTTCGTTCAAAGACGCCACTCGAAACTCGCGCCACTGCAAAGGCGAACCCTAACGGGCTGCGCGCGTTGATGCGGCTCGCGAGAAAGAGATCCGCTGCCTTCGCGTCGAGTTGTTTACGGAAACCATTGTGATGGACGGGGGATTATTCAAGGGATGAATGTAAGTGGTTTATTCGTAGGAATGTTAGATGATGCACATTATATAGGATAGAACGCGGAGAATTTCATATAAAGAAAACTTCAAAAACGCGTCTACTGCTTAACTATTTGGTATTAGGAATGATGCTTCAAACTCAAGACGCCATAAGCAGGTTGTTTACGGAAGGACACATCTTAAGTAATCACAAACTAGTGATTTCCCAGATGTTTGGCAATTTCATTCACTGAAGTTCAATGAACTGGTCGACGTGATGGATACCGTATTTTAAAATCAAATGAGCTTCGAAGAGCGTCAGAATCGCAACGAGTTTCCGAGAATTCTGAGAAGAAACAATTATCATTTCATTTACGGCACGGTGAAGCAACTAGCTTACTGTTGAAAATCATAACGGGACATGGATTACACAATCACAGTCGACTGTTATGTCTACAAGTCTTCTGCCGTGTACGTTCATGCGAGTCTATTTCAGAATCGAGCACCTGCTCCCATTAGAACAAATCCATATTTCAACTTGTTCTTTTAGTTGTAATTTGGTTCAACACTAAGACTTTATTGTATAACAGTTCAGTAGTATCGATAGTTAGACATGCTCCTTTGAGATTTACTGTCCAGAGAGAATCGTCGCAATAACTTGCCCTTTGGAGCGGAAATTCTGCGAAGGCCATCTGACGCGGGGCTCACGAGGTGCGAAGAGTGCGTCACCACATCAGATAGGGTCCATCCTCATACTCTCTCCTCATATTTCAGTTCCAGAAACGAGGACGTTCCCCGTTTCGTCAGCTAAACACGCACGCACGCACGCACGCACGCACGCACACACACACACACACACACACACACATCCTGTGCAAATTAACCATGAGCCCTGCAGTTCAGCTATACAGAGATGAAGGAATGTGTTTATCAAAACGATTTAAAAAAATGTACAATTTTCACGTTCACTTTCAGCTCCAGGGTGACTTATTTCTTTCTTTCTTGGAATATTTTTTTCTTGGATTGATGGCTTTTAAACTCCTTTTAAAAATATATTCCTGATAAAATTTGTTGAGTCATCCAAGATATATTGAGCGAAGGCAAGTTTGACAAATTGGAGGTCTCAATGAATTCAACACGAAAAGGGGGAAAATTGCATTAATTTATTAACAAACAAATATTGTGCGAAAAAATAACATTGTATCTGTGATTTGAACCGTTTATGTCACAGATCTTTCAATGCCTTAAAAATACTTCAAAAAAATCTCTAATTTTTCTGTGACTTTTCCAGACCAAAAAAATTCCCGAACATTTATTGAATTTATAGAAAGAGACTAACCTGAGCTCATGGAACATTGTTAAGAGAATATCAACACTTCTACAAAAGGTGCAAAAGCGCTAAGACTATGCAAAGATACTTTCTCAACATTAAAAGGGATGTCACAAGGAAACAAAGACCGATCTTAAACTGATGCAGTGCTCAGATAAAAACCGCTAGTGGAAACACCAGGAACCGCGCCAGAGGCCCTTTGGGCGTCGAGCGGGCCACTGCGAGGGGGCGTGGCGTCGCCGGGAGGAGGCCTATTATAAAAGTGCTTAGAAAGCGTGAAGAGCGCGGGCGGGGGTGGGGGCGAGGGCGCGCGCGCGCGGGCGTGCGTGCGTGTGCGCGCGCGCACGCTGTGAGCGACGGAGTGAGCGAGGGTGTGGGCGGGAGGGTTTCACTTTTTTGCGGTTATGTCATGAGCAGCGAGTGGCGGTGGCGGTGGCGGTGGCTGTGGCGCGCCGGAAGACCTTCCTCCGTTACGTCAGGGAAGCGGCCTCGTTGGCAGGGCATCGCTCCAGTGGGCAGAGATAGGGTTAATTATGAAATACGCGCCCCTCCAGCAATCCCATTCTGCTGCGAAGCGCTCATAATTAATCAAATATCTTAGTTTAAAATGTGGACATAGTAAGCATGAACTTATAGAGTTGGCAATGTTAATGGAATCCAACACGTGAAATAAAGGGAGAAATCCTTCCATGCAACAGTGGCAAAAATACATCACACCAACTTTGCTAGCTGACGATTTAAATAATGGACAAATTACGAAATGTTCACTGGAGAACCTATGAAAAATTACGTCTATAATCAAAATTTTTAATGAATAATCACAGTAATTATGATACGACAATTTCTTCTAACTTACAGTAAAGAACGACAGGGAGTTTGTATGATACAATTATAATATCCGTTATCAAATATTTAATTACAGTCCACGACTCAGATACCTCCACACCTGGGGCATCCATAGATGAACCCAGGGGCCTGCATTGAATGTATCCAGGTATTTCCACTGCCGCTGGCGCAGTTGTTCAGGGCGCCTTCATCGCCCCGAGCGCCCCCGCCGCCCACCGGAAGCGCCCGGCAAATGACTGCCCGGGCGGGGGCGGAGGACAAAGCGGCGGCATATCAGGCGTCCATCGCGGTGTACACGGTGCGTCGCTCTTCACCTCGCGCAAAGCAAACGGGATACGGCGCCAGTGCTCATTTGCTGTGTTGGATATGCGAGGAACCACACCTCGAAAACACGCCAATGATATTTATTACTTCCTGCTATTGACACTGGCCGATTAATACGAGCAAACTGTGTCATTAGGGACAATCGTGTCAAATCTCGTCCAAACCAGACAATACCAATGAACCAATGTACCTCTGTGGAATTATGAAAAAAAGATATTGTAAATACTCAACCCTATTCGAATTAGAAGCCTTCATTTTGTGTGCGAAGACGTACTGTGCACAGCCTAAAGAAACCGTACTGTATTTGTATCAATTTCTTTAATGCCACATTCACTGTTCGAAGCAGTATGCAACGTCAACAAGAAAATGGACCGAATGAATTTATTAAACAAAAACCTGTCCTCCATGTATGATAGATATGACATACGGTTAATGTTGGAAAATGAGGAAGAGTCAGAAAAATTGAAGTGGACAGAAGAATTCGATGTACTCCATGGAGGAAGTAGAGCATTAAGGGATAAAAAAATCAAACACATTCTACTGTTTAAAGATTTCCTTGTGACATAACAGACTTACACTGAATGTATGCTGTTGCAAAGGCTTAATATAACACCCTACATTAGAAAATTAAATTAGACGAAACAAGCGAAACAACACGAGGTACAAATCCATTCCAAGAACACATTTTTTCTGAAGATTTAATAATGGCTAAATAAAAACCAACCTTCTAAAAAGGCCAGCTCTCGAGAACCATCAAATCCAACGCGACATTCCAGAAATGAAGTTGTGTGAATTCACAGGAAGAGATTACGAGTCCCCAGCGCGACCGTACTGAAAAGCATTGTTGTCGCGCTGAAAGGCGGCAGCGGCGTGTATCGCCCTAATTACGCGCGAGAGCCCAGGCAAGGAACTAGGAAGGGCCGGCGGCGCGCGCGAGGCGAGGGGGCGTGTCACGATTGTGCTGGCGACGGCGTGAAGCGGCCGCGCCCTCGCCCTCGCCCCTCCCACCCGGCCACTCGAAAGCGCGCCCTCCGCGTTCCCATTCACTCCACGCCACTCGCCAAAAGCTATTTCTTCCTTGCGCTTAAACATCTCAAATAAACTGCGAGTTGCTCTGGCGTTTTATAATAGTACCTGTTACTCTCAAAATATCGAAAGTATTAGAATAAATACCACAAGTAACAGTATTTCTAAAAATCAAAATCTAATAAATGCATATGTTAGACTAGAGATAATTTTGTATTCATTATAGCTAAGACTCTCATTTTGTATTCATTTAGTATTAGTCATAATTTGTATAAACATGTGTTTTAAATGTAAACTTAACAAAACGTAAATGTAATCTTAAATGTCTTACGGATAGCTGCCACTGGGATCTTTCCCAAAGTAGTAAACATATTATTATTAGGAAACGGAATTTATTGTAATAAAAAAGCAAAATATGTACATACATATGTATTTTTTCCCCAATATATGTAAGAAAAACTATAAAATATGTAAAATAAAAATTAATTATAGTATTTAAAATGGGTATATACAAATTACTTTTCCGAGTAAATAACGACGTCGATCAGATTTTTGACATGGATTCAGAGCGGCTGAAAGAAAGCTATACCTCTACAAACGTAATTATGCAGTTGTATTTGAAATAAAAAGCGTTCGCTGTATGTATAATGTGCACGAGTAGCCGGTGCTCAAGTGAAGTAGTTTCGTGTAGCAAGTGATGGATCCGGGAGGGGGAGGAGGGTTTAAGGCACCGTCCCCCCCCCCCAATTCACTAACCCGATAAGACAATGACTTTTCAAAAGTATTTGTTAGTTTTCGAGAGAGTTACGCATTGGCTCTGAGAAACATGAGCAAGGTCGTGGTTGATATTACTTCTGCCTCACAAACACCCCCTCATCCTTGAATCCAAGAAGCGGAAGGGGGAGGGTGAGTTTGACAACTCATGGTGCACATGGAAGTTCCGCAGAAGTGCGGTACTATTACATTGCTTTTTAAGAAAGTTAATTCTAATAACATATATTAAAATGTAAGTATATATGTTAGAAATATGTAGTTTTAGGTAAAAAATGTGAAAATATGTAATAATACCAAAATATGTAAAAATATGTGAAATAAAAATTGCTCCAATTCATTCAGAATGTCCTGTAAACTCTGAAAAATTTTATTGAATGCGAGTACCTTGTTTCTGTAAAAATATGTATTTACATGAAAATACGTTCCCTAGTTGATATATTATTATTATTATTATTATTATTATTATTATTATTATTATTATTATTATTATTATTATTATTATTATTATTATCATCTATATCTAAATATCAAAAGTATTAGTATTTCCAGCTTAAAGAGCGCAGACTTCGTTGAAGTAGAATGTATTCATATTTTTTATTGGCGATGACGAAAAAACATACAATTTCATAACTGCAACAGGCAAGAACTTTCCATTACTTATACATTACAAGTAGTGACGGATTTTAATAAAAACGCCAGCTCTGCAATACATATGACATTACCTTAGTGTTATATAATGATATCGAACTTCAATTCATAAGACCCCGAAAGCTTTCAAGTACCTGTGACTGTTGCGCATAAACCAGTCTTACCACACTCGGTACACGCATGGCTTGTTTAGCGAACACGAATTTCCATATTCCGCAAGTAGATTTTCGTATCAGCGCATACCGAGTCCGTCTTTTCTTTTATCAACCCCGGGAGAAACGTATAAAGTCAAACGTTCTACTTATTTTTCCATTGCGTTTTTCTTCGCCAGTTCGCATCCTCAAACGCGACCAAAGGCTATTTCCAATCGACGTCGCACGGCCAGGCACGACGGCATTCCTCGTGCCCTAAACACGCAAAGACGCGGCAGAACAAGGACGAAATATTCCGCCTCAATCCACCCCCCGCGCCGCCTCCTGCACTAATTAGCGCGGGCGTTATGCAACGCATTCCTCCGCCGGCGGCCGACTCTTTCTCGTATTGTTCGCGGGAGGCTCTGGAGGGGCGGGGCGGGGTGGGGCGGGGCCGCGCGGAGCGGTTGCGCCGGAAGTAGTCGACACCGCCAGCGATCGCGTTTCGCGGCGTTGATTCGAAACCGGCGGGGGAAGACGGGGTGGGGAGGACGAGAAGAATTCGCGATGAAACGTGCGCTGGGCGACGCGGCGCGGCGGGTACGAGCATCTTTTGGCAGACGCGCTGTTTTTGGCACTTTCTACTCGAAGGGAAAGTGTACAATTTGGATTACTTCCGCAATCAGACACACAACGGTACGTTCTCGGGAGAAATTTCTGGCATTGTGTTTAATTACCTTCGTTACCTTTAATAACGTAGGCCCACCGTGTTTGGGGATAGTTTGAATGAGAAAGATACACACGAACGGCCATGTGAGCAGTCAAATATGTTTTCAGTACTATTGAGGATCTGTCAAATAACGATGACGCTCGAATGCGGAGCTGCTATTCCCACTCACGAGCAAATTGGTGACGTTCCTGGAAGAGACGAAATCACCAAGAACTGCAGTACCGTGAGGGACGTGTGTGCAACGAAGGCTCTCGTTTTTTTCGCATGAGACGTATCTTCGCCATCAGCTTTCAGCCAGGTGAAGGGCGTTTCCTGTCTTAGGGAATTCTACTTTGATGGAGAGTAGAGAACAACCCCACATCGTTCTCAGAAATTAACTACGCAACAATGAGAACCGTTCTCAGGGGTACGTTAAACGATACAACCAAAACTTTGTTCAACCGTCTGAACATACTTCAGCGATAATTTTGTCGAAAGAACAAGGCAGCGTGCATGAAATATAAACTTTGTACTGAGAATATTGCAGATTTAAATCTTTAATGAACACTTCGTACATGAACCGTCAACATTCTACAAAGAACCGTCAGAACTGAATAAAATGAAGCGCTCGACTGTTTGCTGTGCTTCTGTTCTACACCACAAGAGTAGTTTGTCCAGCCGCCTTTGCTCAAAGAAACGTGCCCGTCGTAAACCGCGAAAAGGACCACCCACCGCACATCAAAAGGACATCCTCAACGTATCGCGGCTGCGCCTCGGCAGCCAGGGCAGCGGAGGCGGGTGCCCGCAACGGGAGCCGTTACGTGAACTGGGCCCCCAGCGCCCGCCCGCGGCATCAAGGCCTCGGGCGGCGGCGGAGGGGCTCTGCTTGGTAATTGCCCGTCGTTACGCCGCTGCCGCAGCTCCGCGCTGACCTCGCGCTGCCCGCCGCGGCGGCAGGGACGCGCGCACCCGGCCCGGGCACCGCCACGCGGCTCACGTCACGCCGACACCGACTCCCCACATTTGCCGCACAATACTCAGTATTTATGCGAAAATGTGGAGAGTCCTCCGACTCACGTGACTTCAATTGAGACAATGTTTCGCTTTAACAATATATTCATGTATAGCAAACTGAAGTGCAGCCGCCACGGGGGTCGTTCAACCCCCCTCCCCCTTTGGAAACTCCTCAACCGCGGTTGCCGCTTAATACCATTTGTTTATCGGGTAAAACTCTGAGTGAACAGTAGCAATTTTTGTAACCATGAGTTTGGTGTTTCTTGTCTTTGAAGATCTAAGAGACGTTGCAAATTATTACGCAATAAGTGAAATCTTAAAGATCATCCGTGACACATATTCACAAACACCATTTTTTAATAAAGCTACCGCGTGGTTAAGCATTAAACTTCCGGATTTCTTGCGCTTATTATTTTTTTTACAAAGATTTATCGAACGACACCCATACATTACTTTCAACTCTTCAGGTACATCTAAGCTCACAACGAATAAAATATTTATTTTCGACAAGAAATATTTCACTTTAATATTCGCCCGAAGAAACACAAAGAGCAATACTACATTGAAAAGTTAATAATGTAATTCCAAATGCCATACGTAAGTGTTGAGTACTACGTAACCGAACATAAACGACCGAGCAGAGACTTGTCAATCTCTGAAAATATCTGAACGGTAAACAATAAGTATACAGCGAAGTCACACTTCCTCTGAATTTACACCTGAGAGTCAATGGCCGATAAAGGAATGACAACAAACTCTGGGCGAGGAAGACTAAGGCAACTAGCAGTTACGAAGGGGGATGGATCTTACACAACAAGCTTTAAAGTTTCCTGGAAGATAAACTTATAACTACTGCATTACTGGTTAAAATTCTTTTTCTTCTATTGGCATCTTCTGAGCTATAAAGCTGAGCATTACGTAGTGTCCTTTCCTAGTGGTGAATGATAAATAAAATTACACAATATTCGTCAACTATTTTGTAAAAACTAAAACATTTTGTACAAATTTTAAAACAATTATTACTGATTATCAACTAACTAAAAATTTCATTTCTCGATTAGTATTTAGAAACTATAATTGCTTTGCAAAAAATATTCACAAACATTGTGAACCAACATATTTCGGTGAAATGAGTTTTAAAAAGTCGAAAAAATAAATTATCAACGCATCACATATTTTAATTTGGAGAAAAAAAGACTCAATAAATTGCGCAACTCAAACACCTTACACTTATGGCCTCGAAGCGTTTGAAAGTAATTACATCTCCTCTACGGCCGTTTGCCGCCCAATCTAGATGGCACGTACGATTGCACCCTTTCCGTGGCGTGGCGCGGCGCGGCGGTTGGGGCGAGTGTCGCACGGGGGCCATCGCGTGCGCGAGGCGCCACCACTGGGACACGGGCGGTCCCCTCTCACCCGCGCACCGGCATCTGCCCCCACCCCTGGCTCCCAGAGGGCAGGTGCAGTTGCCGTGCACTCCCCACACACGGCCACGCACGCATACGCACGCAGCCGCCCCGCCGCGCCGCGCTACGCAAGGGTTGCGTGCCGCCGCCAGCGGGGGGCGCCCGGCCCCCCTGTGAACTCCGCACCCTCCGCCGCCGGCCCCCTGCGGTCAGTGCCGCCGCTCGACCGGCCCGCCAATGTAAACAGCGCTATCAGACCCACTTACATGCAAAGTGGAAGTGATGGCCAGAAATTGCCGCGCCGACCCTCACGAATTACGGGCATTAAAAGGCGCTCTAAATTAATACACGCCTGGGATTTCACGCATAACGCGTCCGCATGGAGAATAAATAGGAGTGCGCACCAGTACTACATCATCTGCGTACGTCTTTTTTACTACGTGGGTTTCAAGGAAATAAAGTAATATATCGGGGACTGAAACAAAAGAAAAAAATCGTCGATGCGTGCGTGGCCGCAGACCACAGATCATTGTTGACAGGCACGAAGTACCAGATTTGACAAATGAAAGCGGGGAACGGCGAAGGCGGTATTAGCACACGCGGTGACACGCGCAACATGCAAGTCACATGACTCAGGCGATCTGTCACGGACGGCCGACGTCTCATTCAGGGGCGGGAATAAATGGGTGGGCGGGAAGTACGCAGCCTCGAGGCCACGCGGTGTCCCTCGAGTGCGCAGTTCCAGTGACTTCGCTTCTTCGTCACATTGATTTTCTTACCATTTGAGTTCCTCATTACGCAGTCACAGCAGTACCCTCCGCATAAAACGTCATGTTTGCACAAACAATATTCATATACAGCAAAGAACACTCACGAGACACTCTATTTACTATTATCTTTGGAGAAAAATCTAAAAACTCTATAGCACAATGGTGTGTGTACTGAAATAATTATTCCTTTATAAATCGCGAATTAAATATCAAGATTACACTAATGCAAGGAAGAAAATTATGTAATAAAAAGATCAGTGGAGAGAGACAGAAGCCTCTTTTTAAAACTCTTAAAAAAACACAAATACTCTTACGTTGTCACAATTTTCCTCAAATATGCCTCGGTATAATGAGGGGTGCAATTTTGTCGACCGGACAGTTTGACCAACTTCGACCCATCGACCAAACATTTTCCCTCACACTTTCGGACACATCCGGTACAACTTACAACGCACCACTCAAAAAATTGCAACAGTTCACTAAGCGTCGAGAGAAAACGGAAACTTCATCACCAGCCACTACAGACAGCATCACACCCTTTCCTGCAAACACACATACACACCCTCATGCAGCCTCCCACATCCGGCGGCGCCGTCCGCAGCCGACGCGAGCTCTTACCCTTCCAAATCATCATGACTGGGCCGGGGCGTTGGGCTCATGGGCGCGACGGAGCTGGTGGGCGTCGCCGGCGGCACGGCGCGGTCGCAGGGCGCTCGCGGGCGCAGAGGGCGGCGGGCGCGGTGCGGCGCGGCGCGGCGCAGGGCCCAAGCGAGAGGAGGAGGAGGCGAGGCGGCGGCGGCCGCGGCGGGAGCAACAATGCTCGCCAGCGGGCGCGCGGGCGGCCGGCGGCGGCTCAAGAAGACTTTCTCCTTCCGCTTCCGTGCCAGCCCCGCGCGCGCCATCGAGGGTGACCGCCCCCTCCCACGCGACGCCGCCTGGGGGCTGCGGACGATACGGCGCGGGTGCTAAACTGCGAGCGGAAAATTCGCTGGCGTCTTCGTTTCACGTTCTATCGAATGAAATGCTATCAATCTGAATGCACTGGAGCGTTCTAGCGAAGGCCGTTGAACGCGGTCTAGTGACATGGAGGATTTTTCCGACCATGTTGATTCATTTCAACAAGAAGTAATGAAGGTTCCTGGGAACATTTGCGGCCTTTTCGGTCAAGGAGTCAAGGCATAGCGGTCTTCAGCATGCAACTTAAGGCGAAGTATGCTCCCACAATAAATCGGGCAGAGGGGCGTACTGAACACATTCTCTACACACAAGCCCATTTCTCTCAAGTGCATTCGGGCTCGTGTAAAATACTCGTTAATATTTTGTTTATATTCTAAGGGGAAAAATACGTGTTCGTCGAGTGAACTCGACAATATCGACCTAATGAAAAGTAAAGTGTTAAACGCACAAATGAAAATGCATAACATTTCGACAGGGAATGATATAAAATAATTTTAAAGGGCTTAATGAGTTCCTCCTGACATCTCCAAAACTCAACGTCTTAACATCATCTACGAAATGATCTTTCAAAAGTTTGAGAGGAGAACGCACGCCCACCCGATAAATGTATCTCCACACTTACGCATGAGTATCTCACAGGGGAAACACCAACCAACTCCTGCGAGCCCTCAATCAATGAGTGGAGCGCCGCGAGGAGTGCTGAGCGGTTCCGCTGGCAGACGCCCCGCCCGAACACTGCGCACCGTGACCTCATCCGCCTCGCGGTGGCGCAAGGCCCGTCGCCCACGTGGCTGCTGCAGTTGCACAACGCGCCCAGGGGCCCTGCCCTGCCCTGCCCTGCCCTGCGCTGCCTTCTCCAAAATCCATTACGACACGGGCAGCACAGGTCACAAGCTTCGAGTTCGCGCTTACCAAAGGGCCGGTTAAAAGGCGAACGGGGAGGGAGGTAGTGGAAGGTTACCCTAATTTCGGCGGCAGAGGGGCTGGTGGAAGCGGTAGAGACGATGGCCAAAAGAAGTGTTCTTCGTTCAATGATTTCCCTTGATTTGCTCTTTACAAGACTTACGGATCGAAAAAAGAACGTTTGACAAAAACCGATTGAATAATGAGCGGCCCTGAACTGCACTCCTCACGCACTAGCACGGAGCGTTCTGACGCAGAGGCTGAGTGTGCCCGAACGCAAAAATACTTTGTGTACATACAATTCGAGTTGTATATCAATCGGGGCAAATGCCTCATGTGTAACTTCTTGATGTGAGATTTCCCAACCCGTTGTTCCTTGGTAAAAAGTTAACAGCTTCCACGACCTACAAGTTCTGTAGGTTTGCAACATTTATTCCAATATCCTCTGCTTGCAATGATCCACATATCTAAAACGATTACCACAGATTAAATTTCAATACAAAACATCGTCCTATAAGGCGTAGCAGAGCTGCATTCGTCCAGCGCTTTGCTTACACAACGCCGTTGGCGCGCGTGTGCTTCCCCGTGGGCTTCATGCGAGGGATGGGGGGTGGGTGGGTGGGGGGGTGGAGACGCGCGCATGACGCGCCGCGAAATGGAGTGGCGTTGCGCAAGCGGCGCTCCATCGCTTGACATTTTTGCGCGCGACGCCATGCCACGCCACGCCACGCCACGCGACACGGGGCAGCGCGGAGCAAGGCGAGGCGAGGCGTGACTGGAGCGCGCCCGCGCGGCGCGGCGGCGGCAGCCGGAACGGCCTCCACGCGGAATTCCAAAGAGCACACACACACGGCGCACGGGGAGGATCTTTGACCCACGTGGATTTATAAAACGATTAAAACAATAAATTGGCACGAAGCAGAAATTAAAAAGGATCACAAACATCGTGAAATCAAAATGAATTGGTTCAAAACATGTAAGTTAGAATTATGGCTTTTGAAAAGAAATATGAAGAAAAAATTTCACGAAAAAATGTTAAAACAAGTTTCCAATGAACGGAAAAGAAGCAAATAAGTGCTGTTTTGTCAGAAGGAAGAACAGCAGGATACAGATGAGACCATTTTGGAAAGAAGGAAGTACAAAGGTTGGAAAAGCGCATAAGCCCAACTGCGAAAAAGGAGAAAACAAAAATTACGAACTGGCAAGATCAGTTCTAGCAAACAGTCTTTTGGGATTAGGCATTTAAAGAACTCCTAGTATTCATTAAATAAATGTTGGTCTCACAATGGCAAAATTAAAGTACGAAAAATGATGATTGTAAAATAAAATAAACCTCAGAAGAACTTGCTAACCAGTTAAATCTTTCGCTGATCAGTCAAGAGTTAAAATGCTTTGAGTACCAAGAAAACAAAACAAAACATGTAACAGAGCATGTAGGAGATGATTCTAATAGCGAATAATACAGGGATAAATCTTTGGCGATAGAGATGTTTAGAAAACGACAATTTAACTTTTCAAGGGTGGGATTGTCACCATACCTGTTAAATTGTAATAAGATTTTCCCCGGTTTCCTCATATGCCGGGGCCTTTGTTTCTTTCAACTAGGGCCCTGACGGGGCAGCAGAGCGGCACATTCGGCAAATGAATGAAAAGGAACTCATCAATATTAACTTCCCCGTCCAGGAGACGCCGCGCCCTGGGCAAGTGACGGCCGAAACGTTCGCGCTTGAACAGTCAAGTTATCACGGAGCCCGTCCACGGAAGCCTTCGAAGGCTCATCAACATACAAGAAGAAATAGAACGGATAGGGACAACGAAGCAGCATCGACCAACGGCAAGTCGAAGACCTCGATGTAGATGAAGGGGGGACTGTATGATGAAGCCTGAATGCCAGAATGTTCTAGCTCATGAATGTTAATAACGATGATGTAACACAGTTGACGCATACAGCTCCCTATTAGTAAACGATCCGTCACAAACTGTTATTTAGTTTTTTGGAACGCACGTAATATTTTGCAATTTTATTTTCTTGTTATTTCAACTAACTTTCACTGATTGCTCCTACTAGCTAATTCCAAACAGGGCATTAATAATAACGCTACCGCAGCTCCTTATGTTGGCTCCCCCTTTCCCTTGCAGAATATCAGCAAGTTCTAGTTACGTCCAAGCTGAGGATTGCAATCACAGCCCAACTACTGAGTCACGTCGCTCGCGGGCGGATTACTGGCGCCCCAGGCGACGTCTTGGAGTTGGCGCGCATCGCTGGGGCGCGCTGGAGCGTCAACGCGAGACGGGGCAGAGCTGCAGGGATTCGAGGGATCTTCATTAAACGACGAGGCAACCGGCTCCGAGGTCACAGGTTGATGAGAAGCTACATACCAGACAATAAAACGTGCAGGAAAGCAATTTCTAGCTTCGAAATCGCGTAGTCTGAGAAGAAATATCAACAGCGCCGTGACGTGCTTGCTCATGTTTTTATGTAACTTGTCTCCAGCAAAAGAAATATATGTGAAGATAGCTGTAAATCAAACATCTTGAAAGTGGAATGGTGTGGGAGTTACACTCGGGATGGCCAAAGTGGGGTTCCACAGATCGCAAACTGAACACGCACCCACGAAGCAACAGAATTTTTTCTTTGTATTAAAAGGTTCAATTATTCGAAAAAAATCGAGAAATTGGCATAAAATAATGTGTTTAAACCTATATTGAAATTTAGGAAGGAAACTTATTAATGATTGTGCATAAGTTCTGGGCCAATACCAACTATTGCATGAACTAATTATACAAGTAGTATGTTATTCTGTAAGCAAAATGTAAGAGTGCTTTCTTCATTCTGAAAAAAAAAAAAAAAAAGAAAAAAAAAAAAAAAAAAAAATCTTATTCATTAAATCAGAGTTGTCGAACTGGTGGGCTGCATGCCACCCACGCGGCCGTTTATTGTGACCCGTGAAAGGTTATTAGTTAAAAGTGAATGTCTCTTGCACCCATGTCGGGCGAGAACATTGAGCGCCTAGCGCACGCGCTGTATGGGGGGTCAACACCTCCTTTATGTAAAAATAGGTTGTTTGGATTTTTTTTCTAGTTAATTCAGACAGTCATAAGAATTCCAAAATGATTCACTGCGTTATGCATGGTACAGCCTGATATCACGCACGCCCCCCCTCCACTTCAGGGTAGCCGGACGAACTCCCGAGATCAACAGAACGGTGAAGTCAGGTGTGGATCGCCCGAGCAATGAAAATATGGCCCGCAAATCAAGGTGTTGGTTGTCACCCTTGTGGCCTTGGAAGTTGGACACCCCTAAATTAAATGATTATTTAAAAAAAGGAAAAAACAAACAAACTGAAATTTGAATAGCAAAACTGGGTGAACATAAATACAAACGGTAAGCATTTCTGCCAGATCCAGGGCATTTGCCCGCCTGCAGGTCGACACCCCTGAGTGCCGCAGAGACTACCGTTTCCTTGCGCGTGATTTCCTGGCGGTCCATCCGCGTCACGGCACGACGCGAGACCCCGAAACTTGGCAGCGTCTTCAATGGCTCGACAATGCCATAGCGGAGTCCGCCGCCTTCACAATGGTGGCGTGGCGTGGCCTCGGCGCGTCTTGGCGGAGGAGAGCGAAACCAAACAGGAGTTTCCAGACGGGATCAAAGGCGCGGACACGCGAGCGGGCGGGCGGTTCGTCTCAGCAGAGGGCGCCATTGCCGCGGCCCGCGCGCGCAACTCCAGCGACATAGTTACGAGCCAACTTCGATATTGCGGCGCGAGCACAAAGCCCCAGGTGCGACGGCGGGCGGCGGCTAGCGGTCGCTGGGATCGCGTGCGCAGCTGCGGGAGAAGGCATCGAGAGGGGCAGGCCAATTGCGCTCGCAGAAATTTGGTGGATCTCAGAAAGCGACATTGCGCCATACCACTCAGAATTCGTCAATGCTAAGAGAGAGAATCCTTCATACAATGCAGACATCGAGTAAATATTGCTGGAAGTAACTCTATTAATCTACATCATTTTTAGCTTGGCAAAAGGATCCCATTTCAAATGTTAGTATCAATCAGGCTTTTAAAATCTGGCAAATGAAATGTAAGTTTTTTTTGTGATGGACTTTATAGAGATACCTTTAATTCATGGAACATATTTAATGAACTTGAACTATTTGAAATAACACCATACATTTAACTATTTTAGACAAAATGTGTCGCTTTTCCAACTAAACGTCTTTCTTCCTTCCTCTGCAGTCCCTTGAAAGTGCGTAGTACTGTGAAAACAAACATATATTGCTATTTATATTTCCTTTCGATACACTACACTTCCGATCGCCGAAGATGACTGAACAAAATGAAAAGCGCGTGACGTCATTCGTGCATCGAGTTTCGTCAGCACGGCCGTTCGCAAGAGCCTGGGTGCCCTGCCCGTTGGGTAAACGCGCGCGACCACCTCAGGGCCTCCACCGCCCACCCAAGCCTCCGACGCGTCGTGGCCGATAACGCTCCTCCTCGCACGTGCACTTGGGCCCCTTTGCCTGTCCGCGGCCCATTCGCGCAGCACTTCAAGACGGCGATGGAGTGCCCGACGTTGCGAGAGCTGAGCGCCGAGAAATGGATCCCGATCCCGCAATGCGCTCGAAGATGGAAACCAACAAGGGTATTTTTACAATATTTTAGGTCGTCCGTGAAATTAAGAAATTATTTAATTACTTGTACGTATTTTATTGCGCGCCTCGAGAATCAAAGTTCATTACCCTTCTATTATTAGAATACAAGAGACAACTAATATCCTGTCTAGTCTATGACGCAAAGAACCGCAAAAAGTATACGACACACGAGTGTACAATTACTAGGAATATCAAAAAAAGATATTAATTTCCATACCGTTTTTCCGTTTACTAACATGAATATACGCAGCAAGATAAACATCGCGTCGACGCCTCTCGTCAAAGCAATAACCATTTATTCTTCCGCGAAAACCCCCGCGTACGCCAACTGCCCGTGACAAAGCCGCCTCCTTGTCATCGCGGGGGCCGTGATCCATCTTTCGCCGCTTTCATACGTCACCGCGGCCGCGGCCCGCCTCGGCCAGTCAACGGGGGCGCCTGAGGCTCTAAACGACAAGACATGAGGAAACTTCGCGAGTTATGAAAACGACTGGGAACGGAAGGATGTGCGATACGATACGGAATAGTAATATATAACGAAATATAATTACATAGAATATTACTTCATATTTTACATATTCAGACCTGATAACATTCGAAGCAACAATGCGAGCAAGGAAACATGAAATCTCTTCAAGACACAAGGCATATTCCTTGCAATATTGTATGATATTTACTTTCATTAACAAATTTACGAATTGCATACATTAATCGAGTGTACAACAGAAAAAATAATTATAATCGTAAAAACGATGTTCAATAACACAAATATACGAAACCATTTACTCAAACGAATTACGTTGTTTCGAGATTCCAGTTTTCCGAATGGGAACCTAAAACCGTTCGGGGAGCGTAGCGCCACGCTCCTCGGAATAAACACGTAAATCCCCGCGCGGATCGTTACGGGCGTCTTAGGACGCGGGCCGAGGCTCCTATCTTCCATTAAGACGCCGAGAGCCTCTATTTAAGGCGGCGGCGCGGCGGCGCCGCTTCGCCCCAGCCCTTTGTGGGGCGCGGGGGGTCATTTATATGTGGCGTATCGCGATGCGTATCGCCCGTAAAGACTCCGTTAATATGTATACCCGGCGGTTATGCATACGCGGCGGGGAGATAACCCGCTTCTGTTTTGTAAATGGGTATGCAAATGGCGGCCTGCAGCCGGGCGCTGCTCCGTCGGTCGCGGGGATGGGCAGCGCAGGGCACGGCTGGGGCTTGGCGTGCGGACGGCGATGTGAGCCTCGGGCCCACCGTACTCGTAACGAAGTTAAAAAGTATGTTGAAAACGATAGAGGTTCAATTCGAAGCAGAACATTGATTCGAAATTCAATTGAGAGCTATTGTGAGAACATAGATTTCCAGAGAACAATATATTGCATTGAGCAATGTAGATCTACAAACCACACTGGTATTCGAATAAACTGCAGTAAGAAAACATATTTTAATTTAAGAACGACTAGAACGAAACTGCTCGATTTGATTTTCGGACTCAGCTAATAATCAGTGCCTTTATACAGCAAGGGGAAGTTGCTGCTCAAAAGCTATCAAATTCCTGAGTGGGATAGAACATTAAAGTAAATTATTATTGTCAGCAGTCGAAATTTTGAGTGTCCTCGCATAGTACATGCGTATACTAGTGTCACGCGAACTGAAAATTTTCAACGATGGGAGTCGATACTTATGAAGTAAAGGTATTAGATTTGGTAGTGCTGATTCCTCTTACGCATTCTATGATATGGTATAGGGGGTCGGGGAGCGTAGGCTGGGGTGGTGCAGATGTGAGGTCAAGACAGAGAAGGGAGCGGGGGCGGGGGCGTGAGAGCGACGTGGTGAGGCGCTGGTCGCCTAGTCCCCCTTGTCCCTCCTACTCCCTCACCTCGACGACAAACAGCTTGAGGCACCACCTCCAGGCATTTAATGCCACTATACTCCGATTTAAACATAGCTACACTTCAAGGTCAGAAATGGAAGGCGAGGGAAACACTGTTATCCAATCAGGAGCTCCAAAACAAAAAATAAGTCCTAACGAAGCTCCTGATTGGATGACAGTGTTCCTCTCTCATTACAGTTCGTGACCTTGAAGTGCAGCTATGTTTAAATTAGAGTATAATATTGGGGTAGTTCTATGACGTAATTGATGTTTCTTGATCGCAGATTTTTTTTGTATGTACTGAAGAAAAAATAATTTTCTTGTCAATGAATGCAATAGTAAGGGTTTCATCTTCATGTTCGTCTTGTTACCGTTTTTCCAGATCTTGCCAATAAAAAAAACGAACCATTTCATAATCAAAGAAACCACATATTACCCAAGCAGATGACCTGAAAAAAATAACAATGGAAGAGTCCATGTTTCAGAATAAAAGGTGAGAAAATACTTCACCTTGACTAGTAGGGTTGCGAAGTACAATGAGTGGTGACCATATGACGGACTACCAATATGGATCGTAAATGAGTGCGTCATTATAGAGCGAGTGACCATCGCCATCGCGGACGGGTACTCACCTCCGTGCAGGTACGTGTGCGACGGCGGGGGCGGGGGCGGGGGCGGCGCGCCGGGGGTGGAGGCGGGGGTGGGCGTGGCGGCGGCGCTGGGCGGCTGGCCGGGCGCCGGGTGGTGCGCGTGCGCGTGCGCGTGCGGGTGGCCCGTGGACGCCGCCAGCGACGCCGCAGCCGCCACCGCCGCCTTGTGCTCGGCCAGCGCGTGGTGGTAGCCGCCCACGAAGTCGATGAGGTCGGGCACGATCACCTGGTCGTACAGGTTGGGTGGCAGGTTCTCCTGCGCGGAACGCTCCTTCTCGACGTCTGCGGACACACAACCACACCCACCACGTCACGAAACCGCCACTATTACCTCAACAAGGGACACATTCCATTGTGGGTACGGAGGAAACATTTATTAATTGCCAAAAACACTCACCTATTTCTATTAATGTTATAAATGTCAATTATGTATTCTTTTTCAAAGATCCTTCAAATCAACAATCAGTCCCTACATGGATTTTCCTGAAAATTCGTTATTTATAAATTCTATCATTAAATATTATTTCGGATTGCTAAAATTAATATAAAAATGATGTGGGTATTGTATTGCAAACCCTTGAAAGCCTTTATAGAAAATGTATTTAGCCTTGTGCTGAAACCACTGGAAGCATCCCAGTGCGGGGACACGAAAGCTGTTGTTTTGCGTTCCATATATAACAGGGCATAGGCTCTTCATTGAAGAGCTCAATATGACGAAAGGAAATACAAAGCTGAAATGAAAGGAAAGGAATTTTGGTTTAACTTCACATACAAGAACCCCCGTGCTGGGCTGTATACGGCGACTTCGATTCCTATCCACCAGTAAAAAATCAGCCTGGGGTAATAACTTCTTAAAAATTAGAATAATTTACGTTTTAGGGCTGGGATCTATAAAAATGAACCCTGAAACATTATATAGTTTCCACACATATAAAATAAAGGAGTAAACTTTATTAGTTTCATTGCCAGAACAGCAATACATTCTACGCTTACACATCACCTCTGTTGTAATGTACAATACGCAACGAACAATGAAGCAAATACTGTTACTTATTCTATTAATGCAACACCCAGGAAGCTTGCATCACCAGTCGTGTGATGTATGGATGTTGGAGTTTCCATAACCTCATCAGAAATGTCGAAGTGAGATAACGAAATACAGATTAGTGCACTTCCGCTTGCGACGTCTGGTGGGCAGATGGACGCTCGGTCTGAGCGCGAGCGATAGGTGAAGGTTTGGGATTTCATAGTTAAATTAAGGATGGGCGAGAAAATCCTCAACACCGTACAACAGGAAGGCGAACGTGACCATTGAACTTTATTAATTATTAACTCAGAGTTAAAACATTAACGAGAAAATTAGAGAATCAGACACTGTTAACGCAAGTTACATTGGAAATTCTACCCAATGTGAAAAAAATACTTATTTCACACAGTTTGGAGAGCGACCATTAACAATTAGAGAATTCGTGCAAAATATTTGACATTTCAGTATTCATGACATTTCGTACAAGAAATCAGTAAATACTACTCATTGCAATAATACCTTTTCAATGTTCAAATATTGTATATTCATATTCCTTACTTAACCAGAATACCTGAACAAAAATATTTGTCATAAACCTTTTTTTATATCGAATCATAAAGGGCCAGGATTACATTAGCGTGTTCAATTTGCATTAGAAATATTACAGAGGCGTACGGAATGCACAATACCATGTCCAGGCCACGCAAAAGCGAAATTATAACTGAAGGACACCAATAGGGAAACGAAATCTTCAGTTTCCTTGACAGATTGAAAACACATTGAACTTGGCTCGAAATTGGCATTTAAGCTTATCTTTCAACGTTTAGAAGGAAATATTTATCAATATTATAAGACAGGACAATACAATGCATTGGAATAAATTAGGTGAGATCGTAAAGGCAAAAACAGTAGAGATCAATGTCACAAATTTGAGGAAAACGGGGAAAAAATAAATAAAAAACCTGCTGTACCACGCTATGAAACAAGAAATTTTGCTGAAGAAACACGATAGGTGTAGACTCAGAGATCAACATTAATGAAGTCGTGATGGTTGAATGAAACTTCATCTTCTGAGAGGTTAAACTACGCCACCTTGATGAAGGGACTTTTCGATCAGGAAGAATGGAGCAAGGTGAGGAGAGGAGGGGTGGACTGGAGTAACGTGAAATGGGGAGGGGATGGGTGAGGAGGGCGAGGCGTGGATGGGCGGGGCGGGGAGTGGCGTGCGGCAGTCAAGGCCGCGCTTTCCAGTATCAAGCGCACTTCCCGGCGCAGCCTTCCGGCCCGAGGCCTTTTTCAATTCCTACTTTACATAAACAGCGCCCCGCGACCGCCCCCGCCCTGTCCCGGGCGCCGAACGCGCGGAAGTACAGGCGCGTCACATATTGTCGAATTTCCTCTCATTAGAACCCCACACAGCCACACATATTGGCCCCGTTTGGCATTGACGCCGATTAAAAGCCATTGATTCGTGTCGGTGTGCGGCCCGATGTCACCCGTGTGTTGTTATTGTTGCCGTTGTCGACAGCCCGGCGCCGGCCCCCTCCCGCCCTCGTCATCATCTATAGAACGCGAGGATTCAGGATATCCTGGCCCGACCGGCGGGGGATGTCGCTTTTCAGGCCCTTCCCGGACATCACACATCCCCTTCCTGGACGTTCGGGTATTGTGGCGCGGCGCCCGGGAGCTGGCTCCCAGTCGGCCGGCGGCGGCTGTCGGGACGTCGCGACGCTCCAGCCCTCCAAGGGCTCCGAGGGACTCGGCGCGGGGCGGCGGCGCCGCGGCGCTCGGGGGTGCGCGAGCCACGGCGCGCGGCGGAGGGCGCTGGGTGCTGGGTGCTGGGACCGCACCCCGGAGGGCGGCGCCCACCAGAGCTCCACCGGCTGGCGCACACACCACGTCGACGGCAGGGTGTTTCTAGTTACCGCTCTGGACGTTCCATTGGAACTTGGTGATGGATACACAAACAGGAAAGATTTAGTCACCTTGCTCTGTTTCCATCGCAGTTCCGAACATCAGTAGACTGTTAGCTTCATTGGTTGTTCAGCAAATATTGCTGTCAGATATTGCGTTTTTGTGCGATTGGAGTGTGAAGACCAGTTACCAAGAAGTGATGGAAATGAATATCATACATGTGTGTCAACAAAAATCTATTGTTGTGCCGAAATGAATGTTTTAACGGAGTGACACCCCCAAAAGTGAAGTGCGTTTCTTCGTGGAAGAGTGGCTGCGTAGGTCTGCCAGTAATACAACGGATCAGGCTATTCAGAGAAATACTTAAAACGAGCAATCGTGAAGCTGTTCAAAAGTGCCCCTTCGATGACGTCACGTGCCTCTCCACTTCACGTCCCGCCCACCGCCCAGCTGCTCCGCATCCTTCAACAACCAGCCGACTCCGACCGCCACATCCCGGACTCGCGCCATCGTCACGTGCTGCTGCTGTCGCCACCTTCTCCGCAACGTCACCCGTCAAGAGGAAACTCTCGCGTCGAGAGCACACACACGGGCGCGCGTGCGAGCCATCACGCGTGTGCCGCGGCAGACGGCGCGGCGTCGCACCCACCCCCTGCGGGACGGACGCGTCCACGGCGCCGCGAGTAGAACTGCGCGTTGCGCAACGCAGCTCCGCGGAAAAAAGTGACGCTCCAATTCGTGCGAGTGCGTGTTGCGTCCAGATAGCGCGCGGCTTCCTCTTCGCGCCGCCGCCTGTTGTGTCGGCGCGAGTTTCCGATAATGCGCAAACCAACCTCCCCGGCGACCCCGTTGCGCCCGACGAGAGAAAAGGAAAAGTTTTTATTTTTTACGACGGCGTATAAATCCAAAGTGCTTCCAGCAACTTCCGTTGGCGATCTCTTTGCGGGATGGTGGATTGTGCAACTGGACGTTCCATCGCATTTGCGTGACAAAAGGCTTCCCGTTTTAGGGTAGCAGCGGTGGAAATGAGCGCGTGTATGTGTACGTGTGTGTGTGATTCAACCGGAATGGAGAGAAAAAAAGATCGCCGCCAGGATGTGGAGAGGCCCGTGTTCGCGCATGGGTTGCTGGTGATGTCGGGCGTGCTTCCTGATCACGACATGCAGGGACCGGCGGAAGGCCATCGCTCCGCGGTGCTCCTCTTCGCGTTCGGATTTGGGGCGCAGTTACCTTCGACTCCGACAAACGGTAAAGGGACTATAATTAATACCGCACTATTTACAAATATTTCTTCCAAAATCTGTATGATTTTGCATGACAAGTGCCACGTAACACAGCATGCTGACTCGGTAGTAATACGAACATACACCACTGCTTATGTGGTCATACATGCCTACGTTTTCGTAATAGAAGCACGTCACTATTCAATGCAACCAAACGTTAGGGACAATATTTGCGTACCATTTACTTCCCTGAGATTCTTTGTTTTTCCATGTTAAAGTTGTTTACGAATCTGTTGTTTTTCCTTAATTGATTCAATACGAACGAAAAATATTCGCTAAGATTATTTCGCCCTAAAAACACTAGCACACTAGTGATCCATTACCACAACCAACTCTACCGCTCAACCTGTTGTAAACGAAACCTCGGCAAAAAGTGTGTGTTTAAAAACAGAACTGTGATGAGTCAATCAGTCACTTAATGTGGTTAGCCTAGTAATAACAGCATCTTACTTCACAGGAAAATTCTTAGTCTCCTTTCAGTCCCGGTGCAGAAGCGTTTTTTACTTTCTCACCGTCCGACTCAGAGATCGCTCGGGTGAATCATCGGTTTCGATTGCGTCTATCGCGTTCTCTTCGGTCGGAGCTCTGAAAGAAGCTAAAACGTCCAAATTGCATATAAACCAATTTGCAGGATTTACAAACACGGCGTTCCGAAAACACGCTCATCACCTTCTGAAATAACGCCTTCGCGTCCCCTGAAACCACTTAACAGCTTCGGCGCCACCCATTCACTGCGGTCCTGCGAGTTTGTTTTCGGAGGGTCGGCGCGGCCGCGTCAGTCGTCCCGAGCGCACAGTGGGCCGATTGATCGACACGCACGGATCTCAGAGCCCTCGTCGGTCTGTGTGAAAAACGTGAATGCGTTTTCTCTCTCGCGTAGTACCTTTTCATTCCGCTTTTGGAAACAATTCGGCTTCAATTAGCATGGTTTAACGTGTATAGAAATATACAGCAGAAGTGTTAAATGTTACGAGTTCTATTTAGCAACAAAACCCAAAATGAATCGAGGTGATTGCTCTCCTCGCTCGCAAAATAACTCTTTTACGGAGAAAAAAAAAGTACAAAACAGAGCTAAGTTCCTTGTGTTGGTATTAAATTCAAGAAAATGCTGCTACTCATAAACAAGTTTCAGAATAAATAATACGAAATACAAAGGGAGTAAGACATAAAAATTGTCCTTAAAATTCTTCCGATGCTTCAGAGAAATTATTTTTTAATGCCCAGAGTGACAATATTCCGTTTCGACGAAAAAAGTATTACTATTAAATTCTATAATATTTCATATAAAACAATGGAAACAAAAGATCGTAAGGAAACCTAAAAAAATTGCTTCCAATTCGTCCTAATCTTTTAATTATATCATTACTCAATTACATACTCGTTTCACACTTACTGCAAGATTCCACTAATATTCTTCTCGCGCCTTCGGTCAGTAATAACGATAGAGATGTACTTTTGGGGATTCGGAAATTAATGATTAAGAATATGCTTATAACGGTACATGTATCTGAGCTATGGTAAGGAGGGGCGCGTGGCTTAGCCCAGCGCAAAGGCGCTTGGGAATTGGGAGCGCGGGGGCCGCAGCTGCCGACGCGTCGCACCCGCCGCGCGCGCGCCGCCGCCGCCACCGCTTCGTGGAAGCGCGGGCGAGTGGGCGAGTGGCGCGCCCGGAGCGCGCGTTTATTGTGAAAAGCGGCGCGGACGGCGCTTTCATGGCCGCAGAGCGCGCCTCGCCTCAGCCGCGATAAGCGCCCACAAGACGTCCCACGCACAGGGACCATGATCAAAACATTTTAAACAATGTTGAAATATTTAGTAAAATGCCTACAAACGAAAATTTGATAATTCAATTCATACTTTTTAATAATTTACAAAGTATTGAAATTGTGTGTGCTAACCGCTTACAGTGTGCTCGTATTCATACTATTTCTAGTCGAAAGAGTTATATAAGTTATTACTTAATAATTTTAAAAAAATATTGTTATGTTCTTTTTCGCTTTGTGTGAAAGAACTTCACAAATTGGTATCGTAATGTCCATTATATCCTGGGGCAGATCACATACAGAATGCACGAATAAAATTTCTAACTTGAAAATAATTAAATTTGGATGAATATTTGAAAGAAAGGAGACGGCCACTCCACGGAATACTGTCGGTCAATTCGAACCGGTTACCAAAGTTCTTCGCGCGTTTAATCTTTTCATAAACTTGGAATTTGATAGAGAAAAAATAATGGCCGATGATTATCATTTCTACTGTGTTAACCATGTTAAAATAAACGCCTGAAACTTTTTGAAAAATGTTATTTATCGGAATGGAGTTTCTGAGGAGGGTAGTAGTAACATTCCAACGAACAAATCACACCTGGGGAAGAGGACCTTCAAAGTCTGTCGTCTCATTTCAATATCATAATTTAATTTTCGAAGACATGATGTGGAATAGTCATGGTCATGGGACAAGTCTGGAAATTCCGAGTTCGCGTGACGACCACCAGATAGCGCGCAGCGTCGGCTCTCCCATTCGCATGGCGGAGCCTAGACGATGAGCCAGGCTGGTCTATGTGGGATAGGGCGGGGCGGAGATACTGATGGAGGGATGGAGGGGAGGGGCGTGGCCAGGTCAAGCAGGCGATATTGGACTTGAGCTTGGGTAGAGGTGTGGCAACGTGGAGGGAGCGGAGAGGGTACATCCAGGTGAAATGATGGGGGTTTGGAGGATGGGCGTGGCACGGGAGGAGCTGTGCGAATGCATGAGGGCGGTCAAACGGGAGGAGGGGGGTTGAAGCAGAGCCGTGCGGGAGAGTGACGAGGTGAGGGGGACGGGCGACTGGCGGAGTGGCGTGGAAAGCGGGAAGAGGGAACGCGGTGTGGAAGGAGGCTGGGCGCCGCAGGAAAAGATGGGGCGGGCGGACCGCCCGCGGCCGCAGTGTCGTGCATGTTTGTTATGGTTCAGCGCCGGATGTGAGCATGTGGGTCGGCGGCGGGTGGCGCACCTCCACCGCTATGCCAGGCGTCACCGGGCTTGGAACCGCAGCCCTCGGCCGCGCCACGCCACTCAACGAAGTCTCCTTCCGCTTGCCCTTTTGCCTCCTTTGATTTTATTCGTTACAATGTTTGAATTATTCTGCATTTGAAGGGAGACAGATATAACTTTAGTGCGGATACCAGTATTTGTTTTAAATAATAGTTAAACCATTGTAGAAATAGTAAATTAATAGTTAAACACTATTAATTTACATCAATTGAAAAGTAATCTTTCAAAAAACATTCTCCTATTATTTTGAGAATTAATGAATTTAAAGTATTAAAGCAAAAAAAAACAGGAGGATTATTTATTTCAAGAACATGAAAATAATTATTTCTGGTAAGTAAAAATCTACATTTTTATCTTCAATAATGCAATCACAACATTTTTGATAATTAAAGTACACTTACTCTGTTGGCTCTGTAAACCTTTCGTATTAGTTCTCAGCAGCATGCTTCAATTTTGTGCGTTAAAGAAGGTCCAACTTTTTGAGATATCAAAGATTTTTAAGTACAGTTTTTACACATAAGTTAGTGATTCTATAGAAAGTACCCTTATAACGAATAATTTTTGAGTTACGTTTACCCACACAGCTTTATTGTTTCACATTCGTGCATTCAAGGGAGATAAGGAAGAATTTATGTTCATGTGTTTTACCTGGAAGATAAATTTGTACAAAGAATAAATTATATTTTCCATTCAATTCTTTAATAACTTGGATGTTACAAGTTCACTCATACAATAGTATTTTAGAAAGGGCCGTTTCATCGATTGTTCAAACTGATGAATAATGGATGACATGCGAGTTCATCAACTCGCGTGATACTGTGGCATTGCATTTCAGGCGACAAGCACAGTATTAAAGTAACCTTGACAAGAACTACTTCAACTCTTTCTTCAAGATCTGAGAAAAGTAGACTATATTACGATACATAAAAACCGTTTTAATTAAGAGGGTAACCAACAAATAGAAACATCAGTAACTACTATATTGCAAGTTCTTTGTTTCCTTGTCCAGGATCCTCTTCCAGTCCCCCTTCCTCTCCAGAATCGATAAAAATGTGAACCACAAACCACCACTGCGATCACCCCAGCTCGAATTCTGAATATTCAACGACGTGTACCGTCAGATGTAATGAATGTACCTCCGCCGCACGTCGGCGCATCTTAAGCAGCCATCGAGAGGACACCCTTCGCACACGCTCATGAAAATCAACCGGGCTGGCGGCGCCCCGAAGGCCGTCCTCCACGCACCTGTCCGGGGCTGCCCGCCACCGACGTCCACTTGGGCGCGCGATGTGACGCGGGCGCGAAAAAGCGTCCACGCCTAACGCGCGCCCGGCCCCGCCTCCCAACGCACCGCCCGTGGCACGCCGCCAAGGACCACCCCGCGCTTGATATGCATCTACGGACTTGCCACGGCGGGAAACAAGGGGAACGCTGTGCGACTCGGCGTGTTTTGCATGTTTCCAAGTACGCACGAATAACAGGAACTAACAAGCGGTGGATGTTATTGAAATTGAAAGTAACCTTCCTTATTAAATGTGGCGTGTCGTCACTCGAAATATTTTTATTCACTCTCCGGAAAACTATACATTTTAAAGTTATTTGCTATGAATAATAATAATAATAATAATAATAATAATAATAATAATAATAATAATAATAATAATAATATAGTTTTAAACTCAGGCCATGATATTGTTCAAGGTAACTACAGGTATGACTTTCTCAGGCGGAAGAACTAGCTTTTAAAAAGTTGATATCATTAATGTGAGCGATTTAAAACGGATGAATATTACTTAAGACATTGATTTAAATGCAAGGTTGTTATTTTGAAAGGTACATGGCTGCAGAAACACATTCGGGGATTTGTTTATTTCTTTCTACGCACATGCAATTTTGTGAGGTTGCAATTTGTTGTAATCCAGAATCTACTTGAACAGCTTCAATATTTTTAAATAAGCCTCTCCGATTGTCCCGAAAAACTCGACAAATTTTTCGTATTTCGCAAAACAGTAGTATTTTTTCTCACAGAAGTAATCTCAACATTAAACAACTTGTGTTTCGCAAGGACATATTTTTTGCGCCAACATAATTCAACTAGCTTTACAAGACCATTTAGTTTACCCCTTCTCAACCTCGTCATCTTTCTCTTCCGTGTTCCCTATTTCCTCTAAATTCTTAACTCCTTCCCTCATTCCAGAACAAGTTGAGACCGCGCTCTAGTTGTCTGAAATCTGACCAAGCTTAACATTTTTTTTTAAAATCACGCTGAATAATTCCCACCAGAGAGCCAGGTGAGGGATTTCAACTCGTGTGATTTCCTCGCCGATCGAATCCGCCCCGATCTCCCAGGCATCTCCCGGCCAAACAGGTGGCGAGGCGGGCGATCGCCGAGGTCAGCGCTCCGGCCGGGCTCCACTGCGCGCGATGCCCCGAACAAGGGCGACCCCCCCCCCCCCGCCAGCAGCCATCGACGGTGGACGTGGACCGGATGTGCGGCGCCCGGACATCCGGGCACCCACAGATACGCCACTTTTTTGCCCCCTCTCTCGCCCCTCAACCCCGGCCTCCAGCAGCAGCAGCTTTGCGAGAGACTTTTTACAGTAGTTTTGAGTTCCGGTATGGACGAACAGGAAGGGGACAGAACTCGACAAAACAGTAGAGGCCGCGAACATTAAATTGCGCAGCGCGGCCTCTCAACTTGGTCTGGAATGGGGGAAGGAATTAAGAATTTAGAGAGGAGAGGGGGAACATTGGAGAGAAGAATGACGACGTTGAGAAGTTGACAATAATACGAAAACTAGACAAAACGAATGGACTTGTAAAGCTAGTTTAGTTTAAGTTTTGGCAAAACAAAACGTCCTTGCCAAACACCACAAGTGTTGTTTTTTTAATGTTGACATGCATGATGTGCGATAAAATGGTAGAGTTATCCGAAATATGTCAAATTTTATAGGGTACTCAAAACATACGATCATCGCGAAGGTTTGCGTGGTAACTACAATTTGCCCACCACGTTACACAATTACGGGTCCACGATTTCATCTGGCCCAAGCAGCAGCTTTGTTTGCGTAGGCGTAAATTAGTTCCTGGCGGCGCGACGACCAGGCGGGAAGAGAGGTCGCGAGGGTCGAGGGGGAGCAGGGAGTTGCGTGCAGACGGGGTGGGACGGGCGCCGAGCTTCCGGCGGGCGCCACTGAAGCGCGCAGCGGCAGCGACCGGCAAACGCACCGCTCAGCCCTGCCGACCTGCCTGTCTCTGCCGAGAGCACAAGCTGTGAATCAATCCAAGGAAACGTGTTTTTGATGATTTCACTGACAATCAAGCAAGTTTGGTTAAAGGAGGATTGTTGACCTTGAGTCAAGCGAACACACCATCCGCCTCAAGTCCGGAACAGCTTGGGTTTGCGTCGCACTGTTCACATAACAAGTTCCCAAACAACGGATGATGTTCATGAAAGAGAGCGCGTCGCCTGACGGGCACGCAATTTGCCTTACTGGTGCGTCTGGAGTGGTGCATCTGCAAGCGAATGTACTTCCATTCTTCCTACTCCTATCTCTACAATCTGCACATAAATTGTTCAAGCGAGTTCCAAAGGAATAAAGGAAAATGTTTGGGGAATAGTAACAAATTTTTAAAGAACATTATTTAAAATGTTTACAAATTGAACATTGTAAGCAATCGATTCCGTAACACTCTTTTCCTGAACAAATTTCTCAGTATTTGATAAGGTTACTTCATTTTCAAAGACAAGTTTCCCCAAGTATTTCACACCATTTAAAAGAAAATTTTAAATAAACTTTGAAGCAACTCCGTCTACTTTGTCAACTCCCTGACGTCGCCGAACTAATACCTGGTGTTAAAATGATCTCACGCATGTCTATAACTTATAAAGTCTTTGTGTAATTTTTGGAAGGTCATATGGAATTTTTAGGCAGTCATTTATTTTTTTAATTCTTATTTTAACATTTATTTAGACCAACGTTTCCAAGGTCATTATCTTTCTTCTTCAGTGTCGAATGAAATTAAAAGTACATAAATTAAAACAAAAAAGTTTCGATAGTGAATATCATTATAAATTAGATAATTAAAAATATAAATTGGATCAACTACAACCTGCGACAGAAATTGCATCAATTCATTTTATAAAATTTCATGATTTACCTGAATTATATTAATTTTTAAGGAAAATTATGAAGTCTTTCCCACAAATCCCCTGAATTTCCCGTTTCTCCGCGAAGAGCCCCGCCGGGCCGTCCCTCCGAGCCGCAACTACGCCGCCTGGCGGCGTGCGCATGGGAACGGGCCGCGCGCCGAACAAAGGCGGAGACCTTGGCGCGCACGCCGCGGACGCGCCTGCCCGCCCGCGCCACATGGCGCGGTCAGGGGCGCTCCAGCGCACGGGTGCGCGGGCGGGCGGGCGGGCGGGTGCATGAGCGGGCGCGTGGGCGGACGGGCGCGTGAGCGAGCAAGCGAGCGGGCAGGCGCGTGTGCGGGCGAGCGGGCGGGTGGGTGGGCGGGCGGGCGGGCGGGCGGGCGGGGAGCGGCGGGCGGGCGGGGAGCGGCGGGCGGGCGGGGAGCGGCGGGCGGGCGGGGAGCGGGCGGGCGGGGAGCGACGGGCGGGCGGGGAGCGACGGGCGGGCGGGGAGCGACGGGCGGGGGTGGAGGGCGGCAGGCGGGCGGAGGTCGCGGGTGAATCCGTGGCGCGGGAGGGGATGTTGGGGAGCGCGCGGCTGGGGATATTCGGCGTGGAAGAGCCTTCTGAAGACACGGGAGAAAGAGTGCTTTATAGTACACACAGGATGACTTGGACGCCCAACGTTTATGGGCCAGGTACTCTTTATACATGAACCTCGGTATTCAGTTATGTAATCGTACAAGCCTATTGAATAGAATCCAAAGGAATGCGATACTTTACCATCTTAGCATTACTTTCCCGTACAAACATGACTATTCCCAATACTGATCTAATCTTTAGCTCATCTTATATGATGGAGAAAATCTAAGAGTTTGGATCAGCGAAAATGATGTTATATTCTCATCCCGTCATTACATCATTTTTTTCTGACGCAATCTTAGAATCCACTCCATGATTATTAGTCTATTGCGCTTCGCGGCTTATCTTAAAAATGTAACGTAAATTTAATTTTTTAAACATATCACATCATGTCTTACTAGTTTCCCCCTCTTTTCTGCTGCACGAAGCATTCTTGATCTTCGGAGATGAGGTTAAGCTACTTCGGGGTGGCATTGAAAACGCTTCACTGTGGAGATTCTTGTGAACTTAGATTCTTATGATCTACGAAGCTTGAGAAGCGAAGTCAGTACAAACATATTTAAATACACGCTATAACAAATTCCGTAATTTTCTTATTTTTTATTTATTCATTCATCGTGAATATTGTGAAATGATACATTAATACATTAACAGAATGTGTCAATCGTGATAGTTATATCCAGAAACGCAACGACAACTCAATATTCTTTGTCTGTTTTGTCTCTCAACAATCTTCCGAAAACCCTTTTCTTTTCTACTACGCGTGTCGTTGTCTTCCCCTGAAATTTTGAACATCAAAAGCAGTAATAAGCAAACTGGAGATTAGATAGTCCGAAAATCAGCAAGAAGCATGAGCACTCAGGAGCATGAGCCATCAAAAGAAAATTGAAATCGACAGCTGCGTGGGTCTAGCCAATGATCATGTGCTCGAAGGCGTTTGGGTAACATTGTGGTACTGTTTGCAGTCTATTATCGTGACTTCGCGCAATGTGGATAGTGATGAAGTTCGCGATCAAAGGTGAATTGTCTTAGCGGCAGTGTGGTAAAAAACTACGGAATTCACTAACACATCCTATTAGTATGCATTTTATTTATGCAAGTTATGTACCTTTCACAAGGGACACTTCTATGGTCCTCAAATACGTTTCGAATGTAAGCGACTTGTGCACACTAACCAGTATAAATAGGGACAAGGAAACAAGTACGACTTTGCTTTGTAAAATTAACACACGGCAGTCACATTGTCGTATAACGCCCAACAAAAAGAAAAAAGTATTTAAAAAATATATTTCCATCAAGAATCACATCCATAGTTCTCGCAGATACACACGCGCGTCAACTCAGAATCGCAGCAACAACGTCAACGACGGCGTCAGCACCGGAACCCGACAGCCGAGGGCGTGCCAGCACAGGTGCGCGATGGAGCGGCGGCGGCGGCGGTAGCCACTTCCGGCGCTCGACCGGAAGCGGCCCGGCGTCTCCGCGACAATGGTGGGTGATTGACGCGCGCGGGGCATGGGCGGCCGTGCACTTCGCAGGGCCGAGCGCGCGCTGATTCGGGGCCTTTGTCGCACGATCGCACCCAACGCCGCTGGCACCACTGCTTCGGAAAAGTACAAAACGTGCATCTCAGATTTTTTCTCCGATTCTGAATCAAACCCATCAGTGACAAAAATAAGTTTAATAAACGACTGATAAATGTAAATTAAATACAACATATGTACGAATCGCATTTCATTACATTTTTTTCTCAATATTTCCATGTAATGTCTTTGCTTTACTCTACTGTTCTAATTTCACCTTGAAAATGAAAGTCACTCGAATATAGTAGGAATACCGCAAGTAAAAATAATTCGTAACATTTTGAGTGAACTTTCTCAAAAAATATCTAGAACTATCTGCATGCTCAACTGGATGATTTTATACTTTATTTTTACGATCGATTCATTTCTCGTAGAGCTTCCATCAGATAATTTTAGTTCGGAAAAATTCTGATTAACAGATTTTGCACCTTCATTATTGTCTTGTGTGCACACATGTGACCCACATGCAGCAGTGCGCGCGGTGCGTGCGGCGCCTCTGTCGGCGGCGGAGGGCGGAGGGCGGAAGGAGGAGCGGCGGCGCGACGGAAGAACGCGGCGCGGGAGTGACCCGGGGAAAGGCTTGTTTGCTCGCATCCGGTTCTTGTAAGGGCATTACACGGCTACGTAGTCGCCCGACACCCTGGCTTCCTGCCTGCCTCGGTGGGGCGGGGCGGGGAGGCGCAGGTGGGCCACGAGGTTGGGGGGCGACCCGAGTGCGGGTGCACGACCCACGCAATGACGGTGTGATGACTATTCGAGATTGACCGAATACCACATAAATTGACCTTAACATACTAAAACTATGGTCCCAATCGTGAAACAAACTTGCTATCAGATAGAGATAGAACTACTAATACATTGAGAACAAATCTATCCACTTTGACTCTAGAGCAGCCAGATCAACAACGACGAAAAATTGAACGACACAGATGGTGTGAATTATTAACAAAACAAAAAGCAGCGTGACTGCCTGACAATGACAAACAGCCGGATTCTTATCTAAATAAACAAACCAATTAACTGCATTTAATAAGGGGAAACTGGAAACCACGAATATTTGGACGCACACATACACGCGTGATTTTCTCAAGATTAACGTAATAACTCAGGACCACAACCATTTTGATTCATCGTGCAGCAACGGGATACCTAAAGCAGCTCGGCAATGCCGCCAGACGCACAACAGTTAGGGCGAAGGAGCGGATGGCAAAAAAACAGGTGCGGTGGCGGCGGGGGAGGGGGAGGGGGGAGGGAAGGTGGGCGGCTCCCAACGGAAGCACGGCGCATGCGCCTGCGGCTGCTATCGGCGCCCTGGGCCACCCACCCGCGCCCGCGTGGCGACTGGGCCGTGGAAACTCAGTTACTGAGCCACGCGCTAGACGCAGCCCCGCCTGCCTGTCGCTCCTTCCGAGATCCGCGCGAGCCGAGCATCACTGCACCCCGCAGGAAGGGAGGAACGGTTGGGCAGCGTAGCGGCCAGCGCACGTGTGCGCATCCCTGACGACCCGTGTGGAACTTGTGGCAGACCTGGCGAGTTCGCCTCATGCTTTTACGGCGTTCTCTAGTTTCGCTTACTTTGCAGGCCACTATTTCCCCACCTCCATTTCTAATATTTAATCACGTTTGCCATCAAATAACTCATCCATCCAGATATGGTCAAAACGCAGGTACTGGCTCGTTATAAAGAACGAACGTTTGTAGCGCCAATAAAACAAAAAGCAATTACTCATGCTTTCGTGTCAATCAGTATTTCAAAATTCCGATAATTCACACATTCGGCTGTTAACTCGTTACACGCATAAGATATAAAGCAGAAGGGACCTGACTAAAATGCAATGCAATAATGACCAATTGCTACTCAAGAATACAACCATTTATTATCATGTTAAAAATAATCAGGCATTAATTTTCAATAAAGCATTTAAACAATTTTTGAACTGAAACGCCAAAACTGAATTATTAAGAATTCCAAAAGTAAATGGGTTTTTAAGTACGTGCAAAAAATTAATTATTTATGAAATTTTGCATTTTATTCTTTTACATTATCAGGCATGTCTCTTTTCGTAGGAGTCGAATGACTTGTAAAACTCTGACTCTATTGCAAAGTTTTGTGAAATTCCATTAGAATTTTAGGTTTGAAAATATAAACACGAACTATGTATTCGATCATTCGTTTGTCTACAAAGAACTTATGAAAATAAGCATGAGACCAAGAAGAACAAAGAATCACATACCAGAAAAGTCATTTCGTTAAGTACTGATAACAGTCTCTTATTACCGAACACCCTTGCCTCCTGGGGCCGATCACCCCGCGACGCGCAATCCGCACGGAAAAGAGACAAGAGAAAGTCGCAAGTG
Source organism: Teleogryllus occipitalis (assembly GCA_011170035.1). NCBI lineage: Eukaryota > Metazoa > Arthropoda > Insecta > Orthoptera > Gryllidae > Teleogryllus > Teleogryllus occipitalis. The sequence goes on from BLKR01014753.1 coordinate 40,151, forward strand.
AAGCGGAGATTCCGGGCGGAGTCCGCGACGGGTCACATCGCCTCCCCGCCCACAGCGAACCTTAAGTGTAGCGCGGCGGCACAATGGCGGGCGCCTCACACAGGACACTCGCGTTTCTCCTAATAGCGCCTCATCATACGGCCGGCGCCATTTCCGAACAAAGCAATGCGCCGCCGCCACCGCCCAGCCCCCCCCCCCCGGCCACCGCCGCCGCCGCCGCCAGCGCGCTCTGGAAACGCTTTCCGACGCGCGTTCCGCTCTGCCGCTTTTCTGCCCACGAGTGCGGGGATAATGAATAATAATTCCACATAACGACATGCATCAAACTGATCAAGATCTCCTCCCGAACAGCCATTTTATTTGTTTCTTGCCACACGAGAACCGTATACACAACACCCATTGTATCCGTCACAGACAAATAAATAAGTCTTTAATCATTCCAGACACGAGCTCCTTTCGGTTTGATGGAGGTTAAAGGTACAAAAGGCGGCGGCGGCGGCGCGCGGTGGCGGGGGCGGGGGCGGGGGCGGGACGGGAGGGGCGCGCAGACCGTGGGAATAGCCTCATTGCATGTAATTGAGTCCCAGACAATACCCTGTGAGACTGGCGGGTGCGGGGCCTGGTGGGGCGCCGAGGGGACGGGCGAGGAGGGGAAGGGTCGGTGAGGAGGGGGGAGGGGAGGGGGGAGGAGGGGAGGGCGGGCGCTGTGGAGGTCAACTGTCCGACGACGACGCGCGCAACATGGCGAGCGCCGACACGAACGGTGTCATCCGATGGTGACGCTGCGCGAACTGCTCTGGACGTCAGTGCTCCTATAGGTGCGGCCCGCAACTCACAGAGACTATGAAAGATTAACTATATTACTCATTCATTTGCATACTCTTCCTAAATTAACCTAGTACGTACAAAAAATATACAACATTTATTACCTTTCAGACGTTGATTAGCAGACACTTCGGCTATTTGCCATACAAATTCGATGCGACGTTTCGGACGGGGAGACTCGGATGCATGAAGCTGTTTTTATTAGCTTTTCCCATCAAACGTATTTGCAATGATGCACTGTGAAGAGTCGAAAATTGTGAAGCACAATTGAAATGAAAACAGCAAATGATTTTCTTTCTCTCTGAGATCTTCCGATCGGTTTTACTCGTAAAGAGTTTTGGTAAGCGTTTTGGTTAAAAGTACAATTGTCCCAAGATAAATTGATTCTGTGGCCAATCGAAATTCAGGATCTCACGCAAACACGGTATTGGGTGAAACATTGGACTGATGAGTTACTTGGTTCGGAAATAAGGTTGGAGACATGTTCTGGATATAACGTGACAGTACGAGACGAAGTAGTTGGTTTAAAACATACTACATCTTGTGTTCCAAGCTCTAATGTTCTCATTACTAGCTGCGTAGTTAACCAATTCACAATCAGTCGAAATAAACACGCAGTGCTCGATGCATCGATTGACCCTTGCGAGCGTGGAACTCCGCAGAGCGGGCAAAGCGGACTCGAGCGAGCCCAGAGGTCCGCCCACCGCTGACGCCTCCCAAGCGATCGCGCACACTCGCTAGATCCCGCTGACGAAACGGCAGACGATAAGACGGCGCCAGAAGCACTGCCCCGTATTGACAATGCAGCATTCTCACACTTGTGTATTAAATCAACACATCAGGCTGAATGACGTTTTTTCTAAGTAGTATTCGCGCAAAGTCAACTACAATGTATTATTAAAATTCTTTTCCATGTTATATTGTTAATATAATTCAAGAAGCCAAAGCTTAACCAAAGCATAGGGATAATGTAAATGACTTCATTGCCTTATGATACTGCATTCAAGAACTTCGTACTTAGTTATATACCCTAGTTGGCTGAGATGTATGTTTCGTCCAATTTGTTGATTTTCGGTTAGTTTGGAAACCGATAAAACGAAACCCAATAATAGAGCAGAATACACTAACTACAGCTTCTCTTTCGCTAGCTACTACAAGTCAATACCACTACTCTCAAGCCATGAATATGCGAACTTCCACTTTACAAGGGGGGAAATGATTCTTAGTGTGGTCACTTGAAGTTCAGAAAATGAGGAATGTGGTCTTAAGAAACGGAATTTTCGAAAATAAAACACACAATTCAGTACACATTAAACGCTGGAAGACTGCAAACATTTTTCCTGACCCTTCTATTCCCCCACAACAATGAACGACGACCAAAATTCGCAGACCTCCACTGTCTTGTGCGCATTTCACTACTGAGCACCATGCCTTGGCCCAGGGGATAAGCCCACCCCAAAATTTCCACGAGCAGGTGCGCGTTGATGTTATCTGCGAACGCGCATGGAAAGCTGGAACGAAAAGCAACATGGAAGAGTTTTTAAAATGCAGCTAGCGTCAGATGCGGTAATACGATAAGGATGAGTCATGAACGTTGCGACCGTGAGTAACTATTCTCGATATAACGTCTCCACACAAGAGTTTCTAATTAACTTTAATTTCATAAGCTTGATGACCGCGTTAATTTTCGTAAGCGAGGCCCGTAAGTTATTTCGACATAAAGCATTCTAATTGATATGATGCAAAGTTTTGATATTATAGGAATTTCTATTTCGTAATGTTCATTTACCTTGAAAATCTAACCGGAAATATTAAAAGAAATCTTGATGAAATTCATGTCACCCTACGTTGTTCCTTGTAGACTTTCAGAAAATTGTAAATCCCCTTGCTCGCGAGCAAATTTATTGATCTCTTCAATGCTCGCTATTATGACTTAGCATTAATGAAATATCAACTGTTTCAAAACTACAGAAAAGTTCAGAAAATTATCATTATATTAAAACACTTCAAGGAAATTAGAGGCTAATCAGAGAGCCATCTGCAAGAAGATAAAAGATTCTTCATGAATTACCACAGTCAGCAAGGCAAGCAGAGATAATTGAAAGATCGCATGTAAACAGTAAATCAGACGTAAATGGGTCTGTAAATGAAATCACAGGAACCGGTAAGAAATATTCCAGAAATAACACGAATTAAATAACTTCATGTTACAAACGTTCACAATGAACACGAAAATACTGTCATTGAAAGCTCATCAAATGGCACTATTTAATTCATAATAATATATCATTTGAAGCCACGAACTCATCCGAGTATGCATTTTCGCCAAATTTCAGGTATACCTCAAATCTTCAGTTGAAATGCTCATGAAGTATCTCCAACATAGTACATTGTCCTTGAAATACAATTAAAAAAAAATATTTGTTTATTATACAAACCTATTTAGCACGTCATCCAATCGACTACTTAATATTACGAATTATCTCGTATATATGTTCGACGTGTACTAAGTGTTTAAACGAGTGCTCGAAAGCAAGAAGCCTCGAATACCAACCACCCTTCGACTCAGCGGCAGCGTCGCGTCGCCCAGACTGCCGCAGCATGGCACTGCCGCCGAAACTCGCGGCAACGCTTCCGTACAATCTTATTGCGAATCACCAAACGGAAAATCGCGCGAAATCCGGCCCTAGCTCTTCACCTCGCCGCCAGTCGTTTTCATTCAAAGCAGATCGCGGGGGCGGCGGTGGCAGGCGAGTGGGCGGCGGAGGCGAGTCGCCCTTGGGGGCTCGTTGTGTGTGCACTTGCGGAGCGCCAATTACGAGAGCGCAAGCGCCGAGCGTATCGCGCGTGCCGCGACCTCGAGCGTCCTCCTCCTCCTCCTGCTCCTGCTCCCTCCCCCACTGGGAGAGGTTGCTCAGTGCATCAACTGATGTCTCTGCAGCGCCTGTGACCGGGAGGTTCTAGGGTTCTACTCCCGACATTGACAGAATTCTCAATTCTAGCTAGATAGCTAGGTCGAATTCAGTCGCTGTCTGGAGGAGAATTCTAGCGACCGGGTGCTCTGGTTTGTATTTTCCGAGATTTCTCAGATCAACACCAGGCGAACGCCGGAGCAGTACCCTAACAAACGGGCCACGGACCGCGCGCGATCTTTCCTTCCTCTTTTGTGTCCTATCCTCACCCCTTACACGCACACACTGTACTACCACACATGCCGGGAGACCGGTCTTGTCGTGGGCTTGTCGTGGCTGGGGCGGTGTCCCGCTGGTGGAAGATACCTGGTTGGGGAAAAACCTGCTAGTCGACAGTAGGTCGGCGCCGGATCTCGCCATCCACCCGAGGAAGATCACCGCCACCTCCCGGTATAAAAAATGCACATGGGACTAATGACCTCTGGCGCGCCCGGAAACATAAACAATCAATTAATCCTCCTGCTCCCGTGGCAGGGGGCGGTGCCCACGCTCCCATGGCGCTCCTCGCGGTGGCCCATCCACCAAAAGCGACCGGCATTGGCGATCAGCTTAAATGTAATCGTTTTAAAATTTTACTGATCCGGCTTTAAAACTAAATTAAAGTTGAATGAAAATTCTGAACACATTCACTATCTCTTCGCTTCTTAACAGAAATATTTTTTGAAGATCCCCGACAATTAGCATTATTTATAATCTAAGATGTTATGAACTCTTCGCTAGGGAAGGTGAGGGGTTTAGTTAAAATGTTCCAATCCAATTACGAATACTTCGGAAACTGCTGCATTACCTTCCTATACTAAGTACGCTCGAACAAACCGACAATGCGTCTCAAGTTCGACCCTCAGCGCCGCCCGCTGCCAAGTGCGCGAGGGAACACACTCACTTCTGAAAGCTGTGTGTGCCCGCTAACTTAGTGACGGAGTTTTGGAAGTGCAACGAAGTTAGCCAAGTAGTAAGCCCCACCACGTGCGCGGCCTCGCCGCCCCCGATCGCAGCCAGGAATACATGCGGCGGCGGCGGCGGCTCGATGGTGGACACGAAGGGTTCGCGAGGAGCACACCCGCAGCGCCACGTGTAGTCGATAACCGCTCTCGAGATTTATGAAGGGCGTCTAATATGACATTATGATAATATTAAAATGTAAACAATCTACACATCATTATTATTTATAGAATTATTTTTATGTATAGATGTAATTGGTATTTGGGGCCTATTTTCTGACTTTGCCGACTAGCTAACAGTATCTCCCGTGCCTATGCCGAGTTTAATTCCCACGCTTGGGGGATTAAGAGAGATATGTGTGAAATATGGCGTATTCCCTTCATCGTGTTTATCAAACTCCGCCTGCTTGAGCTTTTTATTCGTCACACAACTAATAAAAAACTGAGGTAATTTTAAAAGAAAGCTACGACACGTTTTTCTTCCATCTGAAATTATTGTTATTGTTATTATTATTATTATTATTATTATTATTATTATTATTATTATTATTATAGCGTAACAAGTTTAGTCTCTTTCGTGTGCACAGAATACGCGAAGTGTGTATGTGTGTTTGGTGTCTTTGAAGTGCAGTTTATTTGATTTGCAAGTATAGTTTTATTTTTTCTATTTTTTATCTTCACATTTTTTGTTCGACAGAAAATTCGAAATGACTTTGAATCACTGAAAGAATTCGAAGTAAACTGTGACCAACACATTGTTGAATAACGAATGTACTGCTGGTGAATTTCCCGCATCCTCCATACAATTGTTAAAGACGTCTGGATTCGAAGGAGTCAGCTCGTCGAGGCGTGTGTGTGGTGATTCGCTTGGCCTTTGTGCTTCCAGGAGCCGCGTGGAGTCTTGGACGCGGCGCGACGATGCGAGCGCTGTGAGTCAGGGTGGCGGCGGGGCGACGCGACGCGACGCGACGCACCAGTGACGGCGGCGAAGCGTGCGGTGGCGGCGGGTGCGGGGGCGGGGGCGGCGGCGGTTGGTTCCCGCGCTCGCAGGTCCACCTGCCCCTGACGCACCGCAACCACCGACCGTGAAGAGGAGCCACACGCGAACCCCACGGCCAGCCCCCGCGCCGGGCAGGCGCGCGCGCACGGCCGCTCACTGCAGCTATGCATGGGGGAACGAGAGGCGCGGCTACTAACTACACTGGGTCCACCTGGTAGATACAGTTTTCTCAAACAGCAAATCGTCCTTTACATTTTTACAGTGTGAAGATGAATGTACATTCCGAAAGTGTCAAGAACGAGGATCAAAAGTGTATCTTCATTACCAATATGTATGTATCTCTTATATAAAAATATTCAACATATTCTGAAAAATATATAAACAGGAAATGCTAAAAGGATCGATTATGAAACTCCGCACACATATAATTTCTTCTGGATCACCTTTTTAGAATCATATGCGTTTGCCTATGCCTATTTCGTTATGTATGGTAGCTAAAGCTTCAGGAGGATTTCAAATGGTAGCTAATGCTTTGGAAACAAACAAATGTACCCAGTTACTTTTTTGGTCAAAAAGATTGCACCCGAACAGTTCTAGACATGCTGTAAGCATATGTGAAACAAATTAAGAAGCTAACAACAGAACTAGTGGTAAATTGAATGAACGTATTAGAAAAACTGAGATACTTCACTTAAGTGTTCTGCAATGGATTGTATTCCTGGTCATTTTTTGTTTGTAAAATACAATTGTAATAAATTAATGTACGTTATGACAAGTTGTATTATTACATTGCTAAAAAATGTGGCATTTCCTTCCGAGGGTACCTGATCAAAGAGAATGTCGTGGACACATTTCACAAAACAGGTTCGGGGGCTTTCTGTCAATGCACTCTGAAAGATCTGGACCAGATGTCCTCTTAATCTGTAAAAATTACAATTTTCATTTCATATTAGCCACTATCTAGCAATTCAACGACGAATAACCATTTTTTCAAACTTTGTACGGATCGTTATGCAATTTACATAGTGACAATAAATTTATTATTATTATTATTATTATTATTATTATTATTATTATTATTATTATTATTATTATTATTATTATTATTATTATTATTATTATATCCTATTTTAAGGTTATTCTGAGCCAGCCTCTCCAAGCTCCGGTGCTCACTGTTGCGCAATGTACTCGAAGGGCGAGCCCAAGGGCAGGTGGACGCACCTTTCTGCAGGATCTCGAGGTGCTCCCAGAGGATGTCGCCCATGAAGGGCGGCGCGCGCGCCAGGAAGGCCTCCTTGCCCATGGCGCAGATGTCCTTGCCCTGCATGCGGAAGTGCTGCATGGCCACGCCCTCCAGCGAGAACTCGCGGATGGCCCAGCACAGCCAGTGCGCCACGTGCGTCTCCGTCCACTGGCGCGGGTCTGCAACACCACAGCCGCAAACACGTCACTTCCCACGTCACGGCCAACTCGCTTACGAACATACAACTCTTTTTACTAAACCTTCATTTACAATCTTTTCATACACGAGAACAATAAGTACATTTTCTCACTAGATAATGAACATTGATAGAAGATACTCATTAGTATCTCTCTATTACTACAGTTGATACACGTGCAACTACACTTCAAAAATCTATTATTCAGCTCAGCCCGACCAGTCCAAAAGCCTACATGTTAAATTACCAGGAGTCTGAACGAGCTGAGACTGGCTGTCATATCTAGGAGAAAAACAAAACCAGAAAAATTGTGAATAATATACTTGGGCAAAAATATTAAACAAATGACTCCCCCCCAAAACGTTAAAATGACTTATCCGAAAAAAAAGAAAAGAAAAAAAAACAGGAAATGTGGATTCGTGTACATTAAAATAAATGCATGTCGGTGATATGACTGTATATAATGAAGTGTGAAAATATCTACGGTTAGCGGTATCAACATATTGTAACACACTAATCTTCAGGAAGTACAAACAGACGAAAATCTAAATAAATAATTGTATTACAAATTAACCTTCAAATTCTAATATTCCAAAGTACAAAGAATATTTAATACACTAACAACTTGAATTATGTTACACACAAAAGTGAGATGAACATTAATTTCATTTCTTTATATTTTCATTTCAGAGAATTGAATTCAATAGAAGTTTTCCAGAATTTCCGAGAATACGGAGGTAATATCGGGCTCTAACAGAATAAATCACGACCAGGTATTCTCCGATTTCACGAAATTCATTCTTTCCTGGCATAGATTAGCTTCTCATATAATAAGTACGCTACATAAAGACTGAAGTAAACGTATGTTCGTAAGTATTTGGTCACCTCGTATGTTTTCTGACGCACAAATCTCGTTGGTCCAAAGACAAAGCGAAGTGTGAAAGGGCGTTCATTCACAAGCGGCCGCTCGCCGCAGGCAGCGCGGCGCGGCCCGGCGCAGCGGCCAGCGAGCATCACTCCATGCGTCATCGTCCTCCCACGCGCTCGTTGTACACCCACCCGAGGGCTTAACTGCTATGGCAATCATCCAATCAGCAAGGGAATTGGGTAAACAACCGCACCATTGCCGCGGTGTACCCGCTTCAAGAAAATCTGGATGCTGCCAGCAACCTACCACTATCCGTCATACGTGTCCTTTAACAAAAGGTTTCAATTATTAGGTTCAAATATTATTCCGTTTGAGTTTGGATACTAACTTTGCGAATAATTGGAAGTTAAACACCATCGTAAGTAGTTCGATTATGGACGGGTACAAAAAGTTACATGAAGTAACACTAAAATAAGAATATGGTAATATAAGCTAGAAAAAACTACACACAAATTGTTTTTAACGCACAAATTATTTCGTTCTTCCTGATGCGTACAATACTTGACAAATCCACAGAAAATAAAACAAATACGATGGATAAAAATGTGCGAACATAAAACAAATAGAAAACTTAATGAAGCCTAAGATTCTTCATCGTTATTTCATTTGACGACAATGTCCTTGGTTAATCCAAACTACGCAATAAATAAAATTGGCAAACGGGGGAAATGCAATGATATTTCGAAACATCAGTTGCCTAAGTTCTACAAATTAGTTTCTACTCATTACAGCGCCGGATGTTCCCTTCAAAAGAAATTTACCACAGTCTCACACCATCAAGTAATCAACGAAGTGTATCAGTTTCAAAGTAAGAGAACAATGCACATTCTCATAATAAAATCCGTGTTTCCAAATAGACCAAGAGTTAAGAGGTACAGGCAATCATTATTTTCTAAAATTACCTGAGACGCGATCTTGTAAAATACAGTGAACTTAGTGAATATATTTTATTGAAACGCTGGCATTGTGTTTACTGGTAGCGTACAATAGCACAAGTTATTAACAACTTCTTCAAAAAGAATCCTGAGCGAAAGGAAAACAAGGAAAAATATTTTTTTCAAACTGAATTTAAAAGCAGTAGGACAAAAGACAGAAGATGATTTTCAGTAAAAAGATGAATCTACACAACACGAAGCACTCACCATCAAACTCTTCCTTCGTTGCTCAGAATGATCACGCTTCTGGAAAGCTCATTTAAAAAACTTACCGACTCGGAATTTTTTTTCTCCAAAAGGTCTCAACGAAAAAGTGCGCAATGTGACAAGAATTCCTTTCCTCCTCCCTTTGACCGCCTGCCAGTTTTAATACTACTAAAAATAATAATCCTCGGTTGACGAATTTTTCGGGAGTGAAAAGAACTAGTCAGCGTGATGTGGACTTTGAGAATCATCGACCCCCGGCGGCATTGTGCTCGGCTAGTGTACAGGACATCCTCTCGGGGACAACGGCGGCGGCGGGAGCGCGAGGGGGTGGCGGGGGGGCAGAGTGCGGAGGGGAGCGCGCGGTCTTTAGCGAGCAGGTGATTTTTGTTCCCTTGGACATAAAAGAGCGCGCCCTCTGTCGCGGCAGGTTGCTCCGCTCGCCCTGGCCGCTGCGCCGCGCCGCGAGGGGGAGGCCGGCGGCGCTGGCGAGGGCGAGGGCGAGGGCGGCGCAGCGCGAGGGGGCGGGCGCGGAGAGGGCGGAGGGCAACCGCCAATTAATCTGGACGCTGAATAGCGCCAGTGACGCGGATACCGGGACAGCGTATGGCTGCGGTAACGAGCACAACACGCAGGGGGGTTAGACGGACAAGGCGGAAGGGAACGGAGAAACAGGTGAAAGGAAAGGAAACAGTGTTACGTCAAGCTGCGAAGGAACACGCGTAAAAAACTCTCGGTGGAGGCAATATGTCAAAAAAAATCACAAACACGAAAAATGACTAAGAACAGAAAAAAATGCGGAAAAGTCCTGGTAAACCTTCCTAAGGAGGAATGCAAAAAGTAGATGCTGTTCAAAACGACAGAAAGAATAATTACAGAGAAAACAAAGAGGTCGATCACAATATAATAAAAAATGTAAAAATCAAAGTAATAATGAAATCAAAAAGTGAAAATGGTAACAAAGATTGATCACGTTATGACATTTTAAAATATAAAAATTCCAAAAGCGAGAACATAAAACAAAATTAAAAGTGACGGGAAGAAAAAGATAATGAATGTAATTAAAAGTATCGTCATCATCATCGTCATCATCTCCCTTTACGGATTAGGCATATTGCCTGTTCCATCCTCTTCCCATATCATTCTTGTCCTTCCAATGTTTCTCTTTCCTCTTGGCTTGTAATTCAGGGCTTGCACTGGAAATCTGTCTTACGGCATATTTCCAATATGTATCACCCATTGCTGTCTGTACTTCTTAATTTTTTCATGTACTGTTTCTTTCCGCCCTAGTTCTCTTATTTTTTCACTTTTTATTTGATCTCTTAATGTACAGCCCTTTACTCCTCTCAAAAATCGCATTTCTGCTGATTCAATCCCCCTAAAATCTTCTTGTTTAGTTGGTAATTAAATTTTTTTAAATAAAACTAGAGCGAGGAATCCAACTTTAAGGACGAGATACATGGAGACGTGACGTATGAATAAAAAAAGACACAAACCTACTCGTACTGCAACCAGAAAACAGTACTTGTGAAATAAATGAACTTGTGTGAAATGAAATAAACATCTTGAAAGCCACAATAAAAGAAACATCGTAAACAGCTGTCTCGTCACCCACTGCTTCGTCCTCCGCTTTGATGTTGTCACCTGTCCGTCACCCGCGCCGCCAAGCGACCCCGAAGAGAGGCTGCTCCGGAGAGCCCACACGTTCGCCTCAGGGGCGGAGAGGAAGGGCTCCCACCTGGCGGCACAATAGCGGCACGCCCACCGGCCGCGGATAATAGCGGTCGGGCATTAAAGGGTAGTCGACAGCGCCGATCAAAGCGCGAAATCGACGCGGCGAACGCGATATGAGCCGCGTCGGGGCGCGAGGCGGCGAGGGGCGGGGGCGGGGGCGCCCTCAAACAAAGGCGACGACGTGCTAGCGGCCGACGTGCCGCCCTCAAGTGGCCGGTAATTGAACGCGCACCCGCGGCGGATTAAGGTCTCAAGGGCGCGCACAAAGGCTGCGCAGGCAACTGTTGCGAGCGACTGCCGCCAGCGCAACCCGGGGAGGAAGGTCCAACGCTCTTATGAGAGGTGCGACCATTGCAGGTGTACATTTTTTTTTAAGTATGCGTGTTTAAATACAATGAGAGCTAATACACTTTGACGTTACCTCCTTTATTAAGTTCATCGACTGGCTGAAGGTACTGAATTTGAACATGATGAACTGACCTTTCGATTAGCATTGAATTCCTGGAATATATTTCTAGTGCGGTTTACATCCTCTAAAAATGCAATATTCCTCTCAGGGAAAATTCCATGCATTAACAATCCTCGCCTCAACATTTAACTTTCATGAATGTCACCGATCTACGTCGCATACGTCGCACCCAATCGGCGCTAAAAGTTCTTCAGGAACCCTTTCATCCTTACTATAGCAACAACAATCATAACTTACAATCCCAGCATCCTCCTTTCCATGGAGACAAACATACACACTAACATGTTCACAAAACAATTTCAGAGAATTCATATATCAGAGATGTTGACCGTTGTTGATCGATTGTCGACGATTGAAATGACGCCTGTCTACAGAAGAATCAGAATTTGGAATCGCATATTGATTTTATAGAATTACCGGAATCACACAACTTCACAGCCGCCGTCGATGTTTCTAGTTCCTAAGACAATCTCGCATATTTTCCATGTCCTTTTCACAAGGCATAACGAGGACGTCGCAATAAGCAAGTCTATTGCCTGCCAGATAGGCCTCCCGTCGCACACAACCGCTGCGCTCGGCGCCGGCGCCAGCGCCCGCCGCGCAGCCCGCGGCCGCCGGACGAAACACAGGCGTCGCTGGGTGACATCGCGGGTGGCATCGACGAGAGGAGCCCACGACACCGCGCATGCGCGCCGTGATCCGCTCCCCGCTGGCGCTGGCGCCCTAAATCAGCACCCCACCCCGCACCGGCTACCCAACCACCACGCGTCCGGTCGCCTCTTCCGTCTCTCGTGAGGATCTATCATACTTAACGCAATTGATGCAATTCCTCGTGTGTAGCATATTCTAGAAAACAATAATGAATAAAAGAACCTGCAAGAAAGTACAAACGGCTATTGAAAAATAATGGATAAGAACGTATTAACGAAAACGATATTAGATTTGTTTTGTCAAAGCTGTATGCGATGTTCAACGGCCTTGCACGGCATAAATAGCACAAAAAACTTGGTAGACACATGAAATGGATCATCGCGGCAAAAGGCAAATGATTATTTTTAATATTTATTCTTAAATTCTGTTTACATAGCTAACGTATGGCCTAGCTTATAAACTAAATACTTACAAACTAATCTAAATCTACTTTGTCTTACATCCTGACTTAATTTAACTACGAACATTATTTACATTATTTACAGTAAGCAATACATACACATATAACACAAAAACATACGCTTAGTAAAATAACGAGGAGAAACAGATAAATAAAACCGCTACTGAAAGAAGAAAAACAACGCCAAAAGTAGAGCATGATGTGGCATCTTGATAAAATACCATAAAGAATTCTATGTTCTAGGTGATAAAAACATCTAAACTAGGGACCATTGGGGGCGAACTCCAGCGGGCGAGCGAGTGGGCACTGGGCGGGCGGCGCGTCCGCACGAGAAAGAGCTGTGCCTGGGCAGCAGGGGGAGGGGGGGGGCTCACGCTCGCGTGTACCGCGAGTCAATATTGACTATGGGCACAGAACAAGTTGTTGCGACAGCTCTCGGCCGCCAGTGTTTGCTCGCGGCACGTCAAGCCGGCCGGCCGTGTCCACACGCGGCGGAGGAGGGGCCGCGACGGGGGCGGGGCGGCGGAAAGGACGCTCCGACGGAATCTGGAGAGCAGCTGGGAATTAAAGGGTAATAAATACTATTTGTAAATACACCTCGAATGGTGTAATTAAGCATCAGGACTTTCCGTGTTTTTTTTTCTATTTTTTTTCTATTTTAATAAAATGATTTTGGCTTTCTTTCAGAAGGGATGGAAAGTCGATTGTCCCATGATATGAGATTCGCTGCTCCGAAAGCATACCAAGCTTAAATTGAGCCTCTGATCTAACGGCTGAAATCTCTTGTAGCCCTAGTTACTACACCGTTCGTACTAGATGGCATCGTGAAAACACTTCCGTTGTTTCTTACACGACCATCATTCTTCAAAAGGAGCCTATAACAACTATACGCCTGCAATGAAGACCTATCAGTTTTCGACAGTAAATAGCTTATTTAAAAGTTTCTGAAATGTAAAATTTGGGGATTAATGGTAAGTTCAGCAGAGATACAACATTAGTGAAAGAGAAGGTTTAAATGACAGAAAAAACATAGGTTGATGATAAGAAATGTGTACAAATGGACAAATTTCAGAGAGACGTACGAAGGCACGGAAGGTTCGGCTTATCCATCACGGTCGTTTTACCCCAGAGCATGTCTCCTGAATTAGCGTTAGTCACAGAACAGGTGCTTCCCGTCCTGACTCATCCTCACCGGTGGAACAAAGCGAGGAGAGAGGGGAGGGCTAGGGTTGCAGTCTTCACGCGGGGTTCACCGGACCAAACACCAGGCGCACGCTGCGTCAGAGCTCATCCATCATCTGCATTTTATGGCGTTGGGACACGATTCTGACTGTTGATCCCCAGAGTTTGTTTTGCGGTTGATCCCAGAATGAACGGAACGGAACATCACCACAGACACTTTCTTAGAAGTCTCTAAATAAATATTTCGTATAGTATATATTTTGCAGACACTTTCCGCAACTACATTGTGTACACTTTACACTATTACATTAAAAAAAACCTTTCTGCCTTTTTAAAACGGCAATAATTTTACCAGTTGTTAAGAAGTTCACATATCAAAAAATGTATCGGGATTTCTAAACGATCCAGAAAATTTCAGGTTCTTCCAACTTCAGGCAAGAAATACACCCATGAAATAATGAGAACTGATTAGAAATAGTACACTGATTAAGGAGCAAACTATATTTTCCCTCCAGATATGGCTTTCTTTAGAAGTGACATTTCTGTAGATTCTGTCGCAAATATCTAGTCTATCACTCGCCAGGTGAACGAACAACCCACATCAAACAGTAGTCACTGCCCATCAAGAGAAGGGCACGAGATAATAGACACATGCACAGAAAACACCAGATACCAAGGACGCCTATAGGGGGAAGGGGGCGGAGGGACGCCCACCACATCGGCGCCTGCGCAGCTGCGCGGGGCGCAGCAGGAAGCCTGCGGAGATAAACGACGCGATTGCCGCTGTCGCCGCCGCAGCGATGACACATTGCGAGAAGCGGCGCAGACAACGGCGCGGCGCGGCGTCTTCACGAGAAAGGGTAACAAAGGAGAGATAGGCGGGCGGGCGGGCGCCCGCTCTTACAGCGCGGGGAAGACATGTCACTCGGTGAGTGGGAGCGGAGGTCGGCACAGGGGCAAGATGCTGTGAAAAAAGAACTGTGCAAGTACTAGGTAAGCACTTCAACAAATGTTAAGGTTTCTCGTGTGAACAGAGGAATCGAAAAACTCGGAGGGCAAATTATTTTCCGAAGATATCACCCACATGGTTCATACATTAATAAAATATTTTACGCAATGGAAACTGGTAAAAATCTGTAACTCATTTCTCTCGTACCAAAATTTTAACTGATTGTGAAATGTGAAATATGACCTTGTACTAATAAAACGTGTCAATGGAGCAAAAAATTGAATACACCTACTCACTGACGTCAAAAATATCACTTCTGCGAAACTACGAACTTCGTATGTATAAACAACTAAATACTGATTAATTATACGTGGTATTTCATGCACTGATAATATTCATTCATTTCTATTATTTTTCTAATTTATTCCACTTTCATTATTCACTGACATAAAACCATCATAATTACATCTATTATGTAACTTCAACTTTTCACAGACATCCTATGTCACACAACACAGTTGCTAAAATGCAAGGAAACATCAGAAGCGGAACTCGCCTCAGATAGAGAGATCCTCAGATGCCCGTCGAGCGGCGGATGTCACGGCTTCCTCCATAAGTTAACACAAAGGAGGTTTGGCAACTCAACACACTGGCGCTCACAGCATCCCCAACCCCCGCTTGTAATCGGCATACACGCGTCGTCCGGTGTATGAAATCCGAGGGCGATGTTCTACAATGGCTGAAGCATCGCGCCGCGGCCTAGTTTGTGCCGGCTGGCGGCCTCGAGAGCGAAAGCTAACCTGTGCTGAAAAGAAATAAAAATATCCTTCGCACGTGAACGTGACGCAAGAAGGAAAATCGGGAAGGAAGCTCACCGATAAAAACAAAGCTTCCTGGGCATGCAGGATGGAGCCGTCATAAAGCATACGTGCCCACGCGCGCATATGAGGAAACTGGAGGTGGAGAAACTTATACCATCAGTTACTCACCGTGCGTAACGTGATATTGCAGGAACGTTACGTTAATTGCCAGATGTAGAAAGTACAACATTTTGGTTTTGAAGATACATAGAACGTGACAAAGGTCAACGATTCTCTAATGTTGATTTTAAAGATGAAATGAAAAGGTAAAAGTTTTGTTTAAATATTTACTGGACACAGGAGTTAGGGGTAAGGTAAATAATTCAATGCTTCATTTCTCATTATTAATAAATAAAAATTAAGAATAAATACATAGAAATTAGTAACGAGGAATTTTAAGAGTCAATATATACGTATTACTTTTGAAAAATAAGTTGAATGAGGGGAGATATCTGCTCCAGAAATAAAAGAAACCAGTAATTAATTGTTCCTGGCTTAATGTGCACTTCTGTCGAGTCAGTTCTAAATTACTCGAAGCTAATATTAACTACTCACTAAAAAATTCGTGTTAGAGTGAATTATCCTTAAAGGCAATTACAAGCTTAAACTTAAATTGAGAAAAATTTGGAATAGAGCCGATGGAGGAAATTCCGTTCACCGTATGTCTGAAGCACGATATTATTCTCCCATTTACATAGAGTGACTGTTGACGTACGATCAGCTAGGTGGCGGCTTTCCAATCCGGAGCTTGAATACCAAAAACTAAGCCATAACGAAGCTCCTGGTAGGATAACCGCGCCCAGCATGATCGCACGTCGAAAGGCACTCCGCTTAAATCGACGTGTAGCGGGATGCGCTCTCCGCTTTCACGGCTCGTCCCTCCTCGCACAATAACCGACATAAAAGTAAGTGCGCGCCGCTCCAGTTGCACGCGTGCCGCGTGCGAGCGGCTTCCGCACTTCGCGCGCGAGGCGGCGCCTGGCACCGCGGCGCTACATCCACGCCAGTTTTCGGCTTCGGCGCCACTTCCGCATGGGCGTTTGATTCTCGCACGAAAGGCATTATCTGCCCAAACCAACGACTGAAAAAAGTATGCACAACAGAACGCATTGAAATTCAAGGTATCGGTAAATTAATTTAAATTCAGACTACGATAAATGGTTGTTGATTTTTTAACGTTTATTTACATTTATTTCGGTTCTTGAATAAAACAGTTGAAATAACGTACGCTCCTACATGTCTGTATGTACTCTTAAAGGTGTAAATTTCAAAAGTTTTCACATTGTGATAATTTTGGAATTATTTCGTAAAGCGTTTATCTCGAACTGACTTTCGTCTATTCGCCTGTTATTTCTCCTGAATATAAGTTTTCAGAAAACAATAATTGTTATGATTAGTTAAATTAATCTTTAATACTTAATATAACACTACACCGACATTTCCAAGCTGTAAGTTTCCACAAATTTACAAATTGTAATTTCAGCATCTATAATTTTATTTCACTGTCGAGTCTGTTTACAATATGTTACAACGTTAAGTACTGCCATGTTAATATAATTTCACAGATCTCAATTCATGTCTCGAATAAGTAAATTTTCCAAATTGATGCCCCAAAATGTATTTTTTTAAATGAATGTCGTAAATTCTCTGAAGAAATTAAATTTATTTTGACGAGACGTAAAAATATACAGCCATTACCTTCCTGTATTAGGTGTTCAATAGATAGGTCCCACTGGTCTCAATCATTCCTCTTGTACATACATTTTTGTATCAATCAACACCCAAATCAACATACATTCCAGAAATTGTTATAAATGGCTCCTGTGTCTGCAAGTCGCATAGAGAGATAGTGAATTTTATTTTTGGGTCCTCTGAAAACTTTGGGTCCTCCAGTTTCTTTCACTGCCATGGACTCCTCCGTCGCCCGCTTCGTCATCAGCATCACTATAAACTCCTCCTGGCGGATAAACTTTTGTATTTGTATTTGTATTTTTTTTTCTTTCTTTTTCCCCCAGACATCACCAACAGCGCCCCAGCGCCCCTAGCGGCACAAGCAGTAGCTTGGCCACCGCCTGGCACCGCGCCGCTCCGGCGCCCGTTTTCGGCTTCGACGCCGCTTCCGCGTGGCGCTCCGCGGCGTCCCGGCGCCCGCCCACATGGATGCGGTAACAACAACGGCGCCGCGGGCATTGTGGGGAAATGAGTTAATTGTGCCGCGCGCCAACCTACTGTGAACAATTATGTGCGCGTACATTTCTGGTCGGCGAGTTTTGTAGAATACTGTGTGAACTTTCACTCGACGCGCCAGCACGCGGCAAACGAAGCGCCGTCCGTCGCGTCGGCAGAGTAGCGGAAGAGGACATTCCATCAGACCAGGCACATTGTGGCATTTTTAGAAAAATTATTGCGTCCGTTTTTTGTATTGTGGTCTTATGAGTTCGTTGTTTGAATACTTCGTAGACTGGTGAAAAGTGAAAGCCTTGGAACTGTCGTCATTTCAAATGCAGATAAAAATGATGTTACAAAATATACTTAAGGGAAGTGCATAAAAACAGAAAGGTTAATGCGACTATGAAACGAGTGTATATTAATAAACCGATTTTGAATCTTAACTATGAATCGTTAAAGTGGGTGTGTATGGTTCATGCCATGAATCTTCATAAAAATCTAGAGGTTTGCTTTTGATGAGCTATCATCTGGTATCTAAAATCCTCCGAACGCTATATGTAATAGGTATTGTAAGTACTTAGGCTAGCTATCTAACTTCTAGAAAGGGATTTAAGGGACACCATCAGCCCACACACACACACACAATAATGAATCAAAACAGAGAAGTCTAGAAAAGAATAGTTCTGTCGCGAATGACTCGTCAGCAAACATGAACTCAATTTAAATGCCAACTAAACAGTAATGAGGGAGATATGGGGAGAAATGAAGAAATGAAGAAACAATTAAGACCTTTAAAACGTAGTCAAAGATAACCCACCTTCAAATAAAATCTGGAGATTTATTGGTTCGTTAACAGTGAATCTCTGGGAGCTACAGACCACGGAGTACGGTTCTTATCACATCACCTCCATCTCATCGCAATAGCAACGAAAAGATTGAGCTCTAACCTCCCCTCTCCCGCGTAGGACTTTCTCGGCTTGTTTGCGTAAGCACGGGGATCCTTCTAAAGCAGCGAAAGAAACAATTATTAGGGAAATAATAGGCAGAATAAATAAAAACATAAACAATTAAATGGCGCAGGCGGAAGAGTGGTGAAAAGGAGAGGCTCCGCCCCGCGCCCCCTCCACGGCGCGCGCCCGCAGTCACGTGGCGGCCGCACTAACGCGGCGCGCGATCTTTCCGCTTGGCGAAATCCAGGCCGAGCCGAGCGCGATGCGCCGCCGCTCCCCCCCCCCCCGCTCCGCGCCACAATGGCTCCGAGAAAATGGCCTCCTCGCCCTGGGCTGCTCCTCGCAGTGATGCAAGGCAGGCGCTGGCAGCCGGGCTTTGCCCAGCGCGTCACGGGCGCCGGCGGGCCGCGCCGGCAGCGGACGAACACGCGCACGCGCTGAACAAGGCGCGGCTCGGCAGCGCCGCCATCGCCTCCCTCACTGAACACTGAATATTCTAAACGGGTGGGCATTTCATGATTCCTACGCAGCTCAACAAAACTACTCTTTCAGACAGCCATACTACGGATCGACTGCTACCGTTTCTGAAGGCAAATAAGCGAGAAAATTCAACCATACGCCACGAACTGAAATCGAACCTGTCACGGGCAGGTCTGGTTGGTGAAACTACGCACCCACGAGCAGAAATGTTTACACTCAAAGAGGAAATGGTAAGAGTATACATTCATTCAAGCAATTTTGTAGAAGATACTTGTTTTTCTATTGCATTACTGCACACATATGTACTTCTTCGTAAGGGACGTTTCTTACAACGGGACAAGTGACCTCAGCTCACATGCAATTTTAATCAGCAAAGCATCTAAAAAAAATTAAAAAACGAACTGGGAGAAAAATAAATGAACCAACGATAAAACTCCACATCACCTGGACTTCAGTTGTTGAAGAGAAATCAGTAAAGTCACGCAAGAAACAAAACTCCAAAACGGAAATTAAGTATAGTCGCAAATGTATGCACGACGGTCCCCAAGAAAATTCACTTTCCCCGTAGCCTCTTACGCGGCCGGCAGAACATACTTCGCCACTCACATGAGCGCGTCTATCATTCGTAGCCGCCGCCGCCGCAACGCGCGCGCAGCCGAGCGCGGAGGCAGAGGCCTCGGCTTTGAGCCGCGCCGCACACAAGCAATTAGCTTGCAGATGAGAGGGCGTTGCGTCCCGCCCGGTCGCGCCACCCGCCCATCATCGCTTGCAATCGATCACTCGCTTGCCTCGTTCACGGGCGGCTCTGCCGAATGACGTTCGGTCCATGGAAGGGGAAAGAGCAAGACATCTGACACCAGAATACTTTTATCGGAATGAAAGTTCGGTTGGATGAACTGATATGAAATTGAAAATTTCAGAATTCATTCAAAAGTTAAAATAGTTCGTTCTGATTTTCAGTGCGGAATCGCGAAGTGAAATTCGTCTTTCGTAACTAGACATTCAGTCAAGAATAGCTCGATACATATATTACTACAGGACTACCGAGAGAGATAGCAAAGAATAAGCAAAACGAATACCAGTCAGGAGTAACTTATATTGTCAGGCTGAATTCAGTTGAAAGTATTACCTTTCCTTCCGTATTTCCACTCGTATGGATTAATATTAGCCGTTTACTAAGCTCAGATGACGAAATATTCGATGGTACCATTTCACCACAGAAATTATTAAGCGAGTTGTTCAGAGCAAACTTTCCATCCAGGAAATTATAATTATAATAATAACCTGTGCTTTACTTTTTAAATATACTTTATAAATAATACACCGAGGCGCAATAATAAAACAAAACTTGTTCAGAGCCGAATTACAGTTGTGGCTGATGACAAACATTGCATGTCAACTACAGGCAGATGACGCGTTCGTGGATGTCGAACTTCTGGACGATCAAAACGACCTCGGAAGTTCCATAACAGCTGAGAGCTTCATCACCCCGTCGCCCGGGGAAACTTCCGATTTCGTTTATCCCACCCCCTCTCCTTATTTCGAAAACATTAACGGCCTCGGGAAGGCGGCCGCGGGCGGTTCCCGGAGGTCCCGAAAGGTGGGCGTCTGGCGCGGGGGCGCGGGACCCCATCGCCCGCCCCCTCGGGCAGGCGGGGCACGGCGTTCCGGCCGCGGGCCCTCTCAAAGCCACCGCCTGTTGGCCCCGGGCAAACAGCCGCGGGCTGTGTCAACGCACCGCCCCCGCGCCCGGCGGCGGCCGGGGGTGGGTCGCTCGCCTCCGCCCCCCACATCCGGCCGCCCCCGGCCCATTCATTGTTTTAGAGCCCACCGGCCTGTACCTGGCCGCCCTCCCGCTCATTCAGCTCCGATCGCCCCATTGAAGCTGCGGCCGCCCCCGCAACGCCCGCCCTGCACCGCGAGGGGCCCGCGGCCAGCAGGTGAGGCAAGACGCTCGCCCGCCGGATGAGCCCACCTTCCCCGCCGGGTGGGAAGGGTGGGGGATCCTCCCCTGGACGACCCTCAGGCCTGTGTGCCCACTCGGTCCAAGAATCGCTGGGTTTCGATTCCTTCGGCAACAGAGCAAGCCACGTTCCCTTGGTGGGTTTTCTTCAGACATGAAACTTCTATGTAACAAACGCATTGATTAGTTCTTCCGACTGTCCTGCCCAACAGGATAATCTCATGATATGACATTATCGGGAATCTCTGGGAACCTCGTGTATTTGCTGTTCGGCTGATGGTCCACGAACAATCTTTGCACTAATGTGTAGGAATATAAACAACTCTCTCAGAATTTTATTGGAGTGAAATGACATTTACTATGTCGGACACAGTAGGAGCTCTTATTTACTGAAATACGTGAATTAAATTACTTACCTGTAACTTCCCAATTTACACAGAATATTACATTCCTACGCTCAGTAACGTTAATGTGATAAGAAATTCACCGTTATCTTTCTTAAACTCTCACTTGCATATTCGCAATAACATCTCGTAATATGTGTACATCACTCACAAACAAGCTATTTTTCATTAAAGTTGTCTTCATGTACTAGAAATCAAGGACGTGAATGCTGCTTGGAGATGTTCATAATTTTAAAGTGTGAGAACAAAATCCATGAAAGGGAGAACAGACGTCATTATTACAGAGCATGACGTCGCGACTGCGTTTTCCCACATGGTGAGTGAACAACACCTCGCCCTTCGATGTAACAAGATCCAGAACCGACGCGCTTATATGAAGATGAACTCTGCACACGTCCAATTATGCTTATCTGAACGCCACAATTAACGTTTGCCTTCATTTCGCTTTCATCGTAATGTGGGAATGCCTAATATAATTAACGTTTTGATTGCTTACTGAAGTTAACACTTCTTCTCATAGTATTCGAGTATCTTGGCGGTGGTGGTAGACAAAGACAACGATGCCGTGATGTTCTTCCGATGGAAGGTCGCGAACAAGCAGAAATCATCGGAGGAGAATGCAGGAGTGAAGCCGAAGGACCTTGGCCCGGATGAAGCTGCTTCTTTCCATCGTGATTTTTTCTGAGAGAGTTAAGGAAGGCACGCCATTGTTCAGGAGACGCACGCATGGCATGCTTTCCCGCAGTTAGCGATTCATTTAGCCACTATCCTTCACATTTCAATGCGCTCACAACACGTGAGTAGAACACGTGTTCACAAGGAATAATTTTCTTCTACCAGAACGCATGTAAACTGTACTGAATTGCTAGACTTAATGGCGGTTGAGTTCGGAGAGTGAATAAGACTCAACAACCACCTACGCAACACGCAAACTCCAAAGCAGGTATGGCCACTACTCGTAACCGCCCCGTTCGACACAATTGCAGACGCCACATCGGAGGCAAATTGCTAAAAACTAGGGAAGAGAACAGCAAAAATAAATTTCGAGCGCACACGAAAAAGGAGTGGTCGCGAACCGAGATGTCAACACAAAACATGTTAAGGCCACTAAGCGTACATCCGGACAGGCAGTCAGCCTGAAAACAGATACCTGACGGGTATTGCCCTCGCGTTTCATCAAGGAATCGCTGTCTTTCAGGAATAGAGGGCACGAACTGACAAGGAATACAACGACAGCAAAGTGCAACTGACGTTCTCAATGCACACCCTCACATACATATACATCATGGATAATACATCCCATAACTTATTGTAAATAGTTACCTTCACTTGGTCTTCGCAGTATCGTGCGAAGCAATCAAATTGAATTCAGTACAAAAAAAATTGTTCGTTAGAATAACTATTACCTCCAGAATTTTCAAAGTGAAAATAATTTGCTTTAATAAGCTTACTAACTGGTATATTGTATAAAACTTAATTTTTCTTGAATTATGGATTCATAGCCTTTTCGTGGCTGAGCTCACATAAGCAGGAGGACTGCTTGCGGCTGAGGCGTCGATGTGTTCGCAGCATGGGCGCAAATTAGGGGGAGGAAACCTCACGCACAACAAACGCATCGCTCGCATAACAAAGGATCATACAGAGATATCGTCGCAGATATACGAGCAAACTTGTGAAATATTCCTATGATTTATCAACAGACTATCTTTATAGATATCTATGTTTATGGCAGTTTCGGGGACGGTGTAGATACATGGGAGGTGCATCTGCATCAAAAACGACGTGGGGCAGAATCAATCAAAAAACTCATGAACATAATAGCTTGCTTAGTAACAAAGATCGAGAATCGAAGTTTGGAGCCGCGAGGAATGGGGTAGTTTCACCATGTGGTTGAGACAAGGTTACTTTATCATATCTCCATATATACCATTCCATGTTTAATCGCTCTTGCGTTACCTTAATAATTCACATTTCATGATTACGCTATTATTCTTCATAGATCAGAAGGCTTAGGCAAACCACTACATGGAGAAATTGCCCAAGAATGAGAATCATTACCTGTTAGCCACATTCTCTCTCCCCTATGGGCAGAAAGGAGTTTGATACTCACCAGATCAGATCGCTAATCCTGCTTATGAACCCTCCTCATTATCCTCAGACAATTGACACGTGAACTCGCCCCGCACCCCGAGTATTTGGCCCGTGCAGGATCGCACGCGGGCCTCTGAGCGACGCGACGCGGGGGCGGCGTCGAGGTAAACGGAGGCGGGGAGGGGCGGGGTCACGAGCGCGAGCCGAGGGAAAAAAAAGAAGGCGCCTCGCGCGCTAATTGGCGCGCTTACTTTCGCGGCCGCTCATTAACGTGACGGCGCGGCGCGGCGGTGCGGGGCGGGCAGACGGATGGGCTGCGCGCGCGCGAAGTCGAGAGTGTTGCGTAAGCGAAACGCCCCACGCTGCCGCCGCCGCCGTGGCGTCTGGAGGCGCCGCGCGCGCTCAGAATTCGCGGTCGCGTGAAGGCGGGGGCGGGCAAGGATTCCTTTCGTTTTCCTTCTTTTCCGAGCGAGGAAATCGGGCTCGTAGAAGAATGTACCAGTTTGGCCCACTGTGCTGGACCATTTTACTGTGGCAAGGAGTGTTTATAAGTTGTTGTTAATTTAATATATTTTAAAAAATCTTATTAAAAGTATTTCGAATTATTTTCTTGAAAATAACGTATAGTTTGAGATTGGGTGACGTATCGACAGTTCAGTCGCTGGAGACCAGAATCTTCACTAAAAGGAAGTGGGGATGGCCCTTTGGGTTCAGGTCGTGTGAATTAAAGTCAAAGATTCATTTGCTTCCAAAAATCTAGATTTAAAATGTTACTGTTAATACACAACTGTTTTTCGTACCATACTTTTCTTAAAATCCAATTCATTGTGACAATGCATTTAAGGGTTGCTCAAGAAATGTGCTCATCAAATGATACATAATTCGTACTTCAAATCTCTAAAAACTGTCAGCAATACACAATTCCAAAGGAAGATAACGGACTTTTGAGGTACTAAACAAAATAATAATCTAATTTTTCTGTTATTTACATTTGCTTTCAACGTTACAGCAATGCTCTTATTGAATTGCAGTAATTTTACTACACAGAATTCCCATATAAAAATTGTTTAGACACGAACACAGTAGCAAGACAAAGGGCCCAGGTGACACTAAAAGCAAACAAAAAAGCGAACACGCCCCCGACAATGGCTCTACTAGCAGAACGAAACCTCCATCTACGGCGTCCGTGTGCGGCCCCAGGACGTTCCGGCGCCCGCAGAGCGACGCCGACGCAGACGCCGGCGGGGGCAGGAGGGGGAGGGGCGGGCGCCGCGACGCTTCGCCGCCGCCAGGGCCGCCTCGAGGCGGACAGCCCATAAAACCACGGGGGGAACTACACGGCTCTTCCATCAACCCGCCCGCGGCTCTCCCGAAGTTCCCCTGCGGCGCGCATCATTCGGTGCGGGCGGGGGCGGGGGCGGAGGCGGGGGCGGGGAAGGTGCGGACTCCTGAGCGCGGGCGAGGTGCGCTTGCGAGGGGAAGCCAAGGCGATGGGGGGGGTAGCTGCGTGGGCGGTGGGAGGAGCGTTCCGCTCCCGTGCAAGCGTCCCAGTAATTACTGGGACGGGGCTCCGATAAATTAATCTCTCCCCCCGCCAGATCGCAGCCCTGCAGCAGACGCCTTGCCCGCTCGCCCGCCGTGACGTCCACGTGGTTGGCGGCTGTGGGAAAATCGTCAAGTGCACCCGCGCATTTGTGTAGAAGGCGATGAACACTCCGTTGGGAATGAAGGATTCGTGTAACCGTGAAAACTAAAGCGAAATACTCCCAAAAGTAGTTCAAATGGACAGTGAACTTGAGTAAAAAATTCGGTTAAGGCTATAATTGACTTTTGCGTGTCCTCTAGTAAAACGAACACAGTGTATCACATGCATAAGTTAACGATTTTGTGCGGGATCTTTGAGCGTTAAAGAGAAAATGACTTCCAAGTGACATATTGTTAAGCATACTGAAAAGTGCGGAGATGAGATTGGAAATGTTCACTCCAGAACACTTTTCGTAAGAAATGTAATTTAAAATGTCCATGATTTAAAATGCGTGGGCTTTTCGCGAGACATCTCGTTGGTTCGACATTATTTCCTAATAATTGTTCTACGTTACTGATAACTCGGGTAGAATTGACTTCAAATTGGAGCCAGCGTTTGCGCGATGAGGTCGTATGATTTGTATTTATTGGAGCACACCTTACTATGCTAATCCTATGTTCCACGTCAGTACTATGTATTTCTTTAGATTGCTGTTGTATGAAGCTACTTTTTTGAACCATAAGTATGATGATAAATGGTACGATGCAAAGGAGGATTAATTTTAAATATTCATAAACCAAGGCAGCGATGAATCATTTACAACATGTCTAATTAGACAAACAACAATCACAAGTCTTACACATCCCGCTATTCAAACCACAGGAGTAAAATTTTCTTAAAACACATAATTATAATTATATTTTCGAACATGTCGTGAAGTAAACAGTGCACCAACATGACATGCAGTAACACATTTTGATCCACACGAACACGAGCAGAAAAGAGGTCCCGAAAGAGCTCCCCGGCCCCGAACAAAATCCCGAGGATCGTGCGAGTCGGGATGGAAGCGTCGTAAAGGCTGCGGCGGGGGTCGAGCAGGGGACGTCTACCGAGAAGCGCGCCATAAAGCGGCGAGGGCGCGGGCGGCGGCAGCTGAGCTGGGCTGAGCTGAGCTGAGTTATGCGCGGGCGTGGGGCCCGTGACGGCTGGACACGGGAACGTTCCGCTCGCTGCCTGCGCCTCCACGACAGCACAGTGGGCCACCTCACGCCGCTTCCTACCTGCACGACCGGGAAACGACACGGAGAAAATATATTTATAACTCCCAACAATGTTAGCACTGTGGGAACGCACGTGTTTGATGAAAAAGCGAAATTTTAGATTGAACTGTTTCCTGTAAAGGGAATTGAGAATGCAGTTTGAGTAATAAACATCCACGATGCTACAGCAAACTGAATACCTGTAGCATACAGAAACCTGTCTGCAAATTTGTATATTTCGCAGTGTAGGTGCGCACTGTACGCAGTACAGGTGAACTACTCCGAATATCTATAAATTCGAATCCACACTGTTCTAGATAAGCAATTAAATAAAAATTAAATTGTGATCCTTAATTCCACGAGTACAAGCGAAAGCAAAGTCTCTCAGAGAAATCGGGGAAAAAGTACAATACATCATAAACTTAATATCCTAACATTCGATATTTCTTTAGTTTTCAGGATACTTTCTAAAATACAGTCAAAGTTACAATTTTATCAACATAAACGTTTATCTAAATATAAAGTCATAGTAGTCAAGTTTCAATTTTCTTCGCCATGCAGTTCAATTAGCAACACAAAACTTTACAATCCACACGCGCGCACGCACGCAAATTAAAAAAATCTATCTAAAAATTAGAAGAGCTTGACCGTAGACAGTCACTCATACGTCCCAAAACCCACTGTCGCTCTTGTTTCGACCAACCTCCCTTTCCCTTCTTTGCCCTGCCTCCCGTTCCTTCTCATCGCCCTGCATTACCAAGTAAAATGGTAAGCGCGGGGCTTTTACAGCCGCCCGCCCCTGTGCGTGAGTGCGCCGCGGCGGAGGACGGGCGCCCCTCGCCAGCGCCGCGCCGCGCTGTGGGCCGCGCACGGGGACGGCGGACAAAAATTTATTCCTGCCATAAATTTACATTTGTAGGGAAGAAGTCCTGCGTTCGGGCCCGGGAAGTGGAGGATATTGCATCGCAGATAAATAAAGGCGAAGTCCACGTTCTGGATAAGAATTCTGGAGCCTGGCTATTCTGATCAGTAGTTTCTGTGGTTTACATCGATCGATTCCGGCTGGAAGCCTGTGCAGTTCGAAAAATTGAGGCATTGCCCGCGCGCAATCCTTTCTCCGTTAAGAACACATTAAAAGTTAATTTTAAGTTACAATGAAGGTCAATGATGGAAATGACCCCCTAACGATCGTCTTTATTTATGGCACTTGGTCATGGTCTATAATAACAACAACAACAACAACAATAATAATAATAATAATAATAATAATAATAATAATAATAATAATAATCGTATGCACTATGTAACAGATGAAATGTAATGTTTTGAGGTCTACCTTTAAAATATTTGATAGAATGAGTGAAAAACAAACGAAAATCAGAGAGAGAACAGTGTAAATTTTACAACGGTAACAATTATTGAGAAACGAGCTCCCCAAATTGACTACAATGATCACCGTCCGTCTTCCAAAAAATCCCATATTATATATGAAAAGATGTGACAAGATAGTTTGAAACTGAAACACTGGTGAGCTGGAATGATGTAAATTGGTTCCTTTTTAAAAAAATAGTTTCGTCTGCATGCAGCGCCTCTGCGCTGCGGGCCAGTGCGTGCCCGGGCGGCCGCCCCCCGCGCCTTCGTGACGTATCAATGACCCTCGTAATACGCTCCGATGCGCGTTGTATAAGGGCAGGGGAATGAACAAGATGATGTTTTGATTGTTTTCCACTCCATTCGAATTTCGATGAAAGGGCCCTGGATGTCGCGTTCCCACAACCAACCTTTCCCACGACTTGGCTGCGGCTGACGAGCTCCTGATAACCACGCCGAGAACCATTAGATATTTAAGAGGGATGTTATAGTGTACTATTGTTATTACTTCTAACAATATTTCCAATGAATTAAAAAAATAAAACTACGCATAAACAATTACAACCGTACTGCAATGAGAAGCAAAGAAAGTTACCTACTCTAAATCGCGTAAAACATATAATGTAATCATTTGAAAGTTGCTGAAATGAGAACTGCAAAACTATCTTCACCTTCATTTTATTCTTTCACCAACAATTCATACCATTCCTTCCAAAGCGAGTAATCAGGCTTAAACTAGTGAAATCACAACTCACGAACGAAAATCGGTAAAACAAGTCAATTGATGTACCCTTTCCAGTCGTGGCGTACCCTCTCCAGGAAATGTATGGTTTCAATTGTTCTTCCACACTCTTCCATTTGAAAGCAACAGTGGCGGAAAACGTAATAAGTGACTCCGCGGAGATCAGAGCGATAAGTCTGACAGGCGACGCCCCAGGCCAAGTGCTATTCCACTCGCTGGAAGCCTAGATGTAAGGGCACGCACCAAGCGTAAACGGCGAGGTTAACGCAGGCGGATTGGTGTCCGCTCCCGTGAAAGAAAGAAAGAAAACGCTCGTACTTCGAAGAGGTAAAGAAAACAATGCTAACGTTTCGGCGCAAAAACGTACGTCACGCCATGGTATGACGCAGACGCGTTATGTAAGGAACAAGATGTGACAAAATTGGAGAACGGAAAAGATGCACGGTGGTTTTTGTCCGAACCCCCGTTTTTCTTACCTGAACTTTAAGAGCTCAGCGACTTACAGAGAGTCAAGTGTTACACGCAATAAGTTGAAAGTGACCAGAAGTATTTTGACAATGTTTTCTAATACACATAGTCAACCCTCGTTAGCGCAAACTCACTTAACACCCTAACATGAACATAACTTCGGTCTCGGCAAGAGATTACGATAATACGGACATTTATAATACTTTGATAACACGATTTTTATAACACGAACTCCGAATATTTCGGTGCCTTGGAATTCGTGTTAATGAGGTTAAACTATACATAGTAAAAAGACCTACGTCACTACGCGACAAACCAGTCTCATTCTCGAATCAGTGTCCGTTCATGGATTCTCATACGTGGTTCATATTGTGTACAATTACCACCGAACACCTCTGTGTATGAAGAAGAGAAACATAAACTGATCATTCTAGGGATGGAGGGAATTCTCCCATCATACGAACTTGGGTCGTGAATTTCACAGAGTTGCTGCACATTACCTTCGCTCATTACTCGCATCGAAAAAAAAATTAAACAATCGTCTCCATATGTGTGAGGCCAAATGTTTGTCTCTCACAGTTAGTGCCTGGCAGCTAAGATTCTCTTATTTAGGACGTAATTCCACAAGCGCAACACGCAAATTGCGTTAAAATCGAATGATCATTGGACACACAAACACGTGAAGAACAAAGAGCCGGCAATAGAAGGAGGGCTAACAATGGAGGATCGTTAGCATATCAAGCAGCTGAAGCTCAATTTGGGTCGAAAGACGAACCCAGGCAGAAGAGCACAGTGTGGGGGAGAAGATTCGAGATGCGGAGTGTCGAAACAGCACCCACTCTCGCCTGCCCATCAACGCACAATAAAGCAATGCCATATGCAAATCAGTGGTTGTTCGAGCTTAAATGGGTGAGATGAAACACCATGAAAGGGTAAGTGGGAGGTTTAGCACCAGGTGTTGCGACGTGAACAGGGCCTTCACCTGTCCTTGGCCCTGGCTGTACAATTTAATTAGATAATCTTTTTCCGCACAACGTATTGCAAATGAATTCCCTAATTTTGTAACTTTGTCTACCAAAAGAGGACGCTATGATGAATGTGAAAAAGGCTCCGCAACAGTACGTACATCTTTATAGAAATTGGATTATTGTAGTAAATCTGAAGCCCTCATATAAAAGGAACAAATTATAGAAATGACAGCTGGTTATGTTGGAAAGAAAGTATATTCAGCAACACACAACACTTACAATTATACAATATTCTTTCGCAAAATTGGGAATGGAAGGTTATTCTCCTTCATTTGGCTGAGGTCATATCTATTCTCATGTATCACGCTTTCCTGTCGTATGGCTTCGTTTTAGAATGTGTTGCACTCCTTAATAAAGTCTGTATATCCGCTGACATGGCGCAGAGGCCAGGCAAAACGCACCCACGCGAAGTCGTAGAAAGCGATGTTTGCATAGACGTCACTTCCTGACCGCGCCCTACGACCGGGACGTCCCAACTTTCCTCCGAAAAGTCAGGGACACACCCCGACAGACTTTACACTCGCCGTGCTCAGACAAAAAGTCAGCCGAAATGCGGCGCAAAGCGCGAAACTACAATAAGCAAACCGGTGTGAAAGAGCGGGCAGGTGAATTAGTAATGAACATGAAAGAGCAACGCCAGACGCCAGCAGATACGTGCATACGCATTATCTTTAAAGGAAAATACCCTCGGCGACGAAGCCAGATGAAGATTGTTCGAAGCAGCGTGGGCGTTGGAACCCGTGTTTATGGGAGCTACATTGCCCCGCCCTCCGGCATAAGAAATTGAGTTTTGTCTGCCCGCGAACAATGACACGACTTATGACGCAGCTCGGTGGGAGAGGCGGTCGTCGAGGATCTCGATTGGATTGTAATCGCAATCGTAGCAGGCGGGTCGAATTGCCAGCGCACATTCGCGATCCCACCGCGGTGGGTGGCCGAATTCTATAATCCAATTTGCTCCCTCGCGCTGCAGGGAGTAGGGTCGATCCCACTTTTTCACCTTGGAATGATCCAAAAATCGCGAAATACATGAACGGAGGGAAATGTGTGTCGAGGTAACAGTAAACACGCCCTGAAAACGTAGCCCTGAAGGAAGAAATCAAACTTCAACTATGTCACTGCAGGCATCGCAAACCCTGTGCATTTTCACTGCCACTAACGACCTTGTTGAATATTCTGATCGGAAATCTTTAAGCGAACTTCAAGACAGGCTTAATTCAATAAAACTCATTTGCATTACAACAAACAGTTTAGAACTCAAACAAAGCATAAGGTCCAGAAAACCACAAATTTCGCAGCAAGTCATACGAATGCAGCAAAACTATTAATAGTGAGACGGACGCAGAAGCGTCGAATTTCAGGTATCGCGGAGCGACGCAAAAGATAAAAGCGGACAGGCAGTTGCCTCGGTCGCTGGGGACGGAGGCAGATGGGACGAGAGACGGCACAGAAAGGCGACGGGGGTGGGATGGGGTGGGGGCGGGGCTAGGGGAGGGGGGGATGCGGCGAATGGCGAGCGCGCGGAGGGGCGCCGTTCTATTCCCGGCGTGGGCAGCGGAGTGGGGTCTCCGCTCGGGGGAGGAGGCTTGGGTGCGCCGCGAGTCTGCGCGGCGCCTCGCCACGCCCCACGGCCCCCACCCGACCGCCTCCCCGCGGTTACGACGCACTTTCAACTCAAGAGTTCCTTTCACATTTGCCAGGCTCGAGACAAGTGTTCTCCACGTTCTGGTTTGCACTTTCTGCACCATACGACCTAACTTATGCGTACACTTCAATGCTATCAATAAAGCGTTCTATCAACACATTCTATTAACGGTTACTTGATAGATATACACATAGATTTACAGATACATACACTGACTGATTAATATTCGCTTTGAGCATGATTACAATCAGAATTTCAGAAAAAGTACATTAGAGTTGAGAGAGTGAATTGAAGGAAAGTGTATTAGCTAAAACAAAACGAAGATAGATTGGTCAATCACAAGTCTTGGAATGTTGCCCGATATGATTCTGAAAGTCTGTCATTAAAGAGTCAAAAGTACAAAAATCGACATTACGAATCCAAACTTCCATTGTCTTCCCGCTCTTCCCCAAATTCTTTAAATTTACATTTTAAAAAAATTACAGGTTTGCAGGCCTTCCTGATTTACTTGTCATAGTAAGTGAGTTGCCAGATAAAACTAGGCAGATTTGTGGTAATTTCATTAGAACAACAAGTTTGTAAAATCAGTTAATAATATGAAACAACGATAAAATATGAAGAAAAAAAACAGGTGAACAAATTGCAGAGGTCTGTCATTCTGACAATAATGCAGGAGGAAGGGTTCTAGAGCCTGATAAAATTTCTAACAAAATCTAACAAAGAGTATAAGAGCAGAGAAGTGAAAGGGAAATGTAATTTTGGGGAGAAATTCTCTTGTCATTACATTCTCATCTTCAGAAAACAAGGAATCGTTCATAAAAAATCCGAAATCCGAGCTGAGAGCTTCTTCCTGTCCCACTTTTCGGCCGAGGGTGGAAGGTGCGTGGCGCGCGCCTCGTAACTGCCTTCGGGCGAAACCTCAAAGGCAGAATGGTCTTGCGCAGGAAACGGCGAGGGACCCAGCAAACACGACGCGTGTGTGCACTCGGGGCGGGGCCGGCGGGGTCGGCGGGAGGGGCGGAGACGGCGAGACGGGGCGATCAGGCGCCGCCGAGATCGCCCCGCCCTCCCACGGCCGGGCGTCCCTTCACGCAACGCGTCTTCCTCGCCTGGGGGCCTTGCCCGCACTCCTGGTTGCGCCACTGCACGTTTTTAATTATATTATAAAATAAGCATAAAAAGTACATGCGTCAATTGAACAAACAACGCTGTCTGGAGGAGAATTCTAGCGACCGGCTGCGCTGATCGGTAGTTTTCCGTTGTTTCTCCGATCAACACCAGGCGAATGCCCGAGCAGTCCCCTAACAAACGGGCCACGGACCGCGCGCGATCTTTCCTTTCTCTTCCTTGAAATATCCTCACTCCTTACACTAACATGCACTACATTATCGTACATGCCGGGAAACCGGTCGAGGAATTAGAACTTGTCCCGTCTGGGAGTGCCCCGCTGGTGGGAGATACCTGGTTGAGGAAAACCCGTTAGCCAACGGTAGGACGGCGCCGGATATGGCCATCCAGCGGGGGAAGGCCACCGCCATCTCCAGAGCAAAAACACGCACTACATTTACGGGAATGACCATAATAGTTGATGTGGCCGGAATCAATCGAACAAAAAATGTTTCACAATAGATGATTAGTAATAAGACTATTCGCCATAATTCCACAATATTGTTTATACAAATTTATTAAACACATTCAATAAATTTGATGATTTACATTTTAAGGATAAGATGAAACTCTGCTTTATTCGGCCGAAAATTAAGTTATGAACAGCTATTCGTCCCCCAACCAGTCTACTTTCTTTATAAGAATTTTTTTTCCTGGGATGTAACTCATTTTGCCTTATAACTAAATTTTAGTGTGATGTGATCTGCTCCCGAGCCCATATTTTGTGAAAATGTGTGAAAATCACAGGGTCAATATCTTAAGGCAAAAAGTCTAAAAGCCTCTCATGCTCCAAGAGAGCCCACGGACACATACAAGTCGATCACCCATATGCCAATAATTTAAGAGGAAACTATGAATTGCTATTTCCATATATTATTACCCCAAAATGCCCTTCAATTGGCAGTCTCTTATTTTACTACGAATTTATCACCCGCATTAAAAATAAATTTCCTTTCCATACATTCCTATATAAATTCTCAGATCTCGATCCAAAGTAGAGATACTGTACAAAGATACCTCTACCACCCTAATAGTAATTTAAGATGTATTTTAAGATTATTTGTAATATGATTGCAAGTAGATATAACCAACTATAACAAATGTAGAGTGTATTAACACTGATCTTTGTATTGTTCTATCCAAAAGAAAATAAATTAAAAAAAACGAATTTATCACCCCTCTTTAAAAATAAAATATTTTCCTACCACCATTTAACAATTTCCAATTACTTGAAGTGCATAAACGATTTGTTCACCGCGACTCTGCGGTGAGCGGAGCCCTGGAGATCCCCAGCGAGCAGCGGAGTGTGACCCCGCGAAGCGCCGGGCGGGGGGCGCGGGGCGCGGGGCGCGGGGCGGGGAGGCAGGACAATGAGACCCCCGCTGGGCAGCAATGGCGCCGCGTCGACACCGCAACAGCTTTCCTCAAAATGGCTGCGGATGGCAACAGCAAGCACATTTCGTCGCGGGTATTGTCCAGATTTTATTCTATTACCAGTGGTATCCACTCGCTTGAAAAATAATTACGAAGATTTCAAAGGTTTTTTCACATCAAGAGTTAAAAATCAGCAACAATGCATAAAACCATGTACTCTAATTTTGTTTCTCGCCCTCTTCCGATCTCGCCCAATCCTTAAAATAATATGCTATCTCTAATTTCTGCATAATTGGAAAACAATGGCACTATCTACATTATATATTCGAATTACAGTTTTGTTAAAATATGATTTCTTAATTTTATTTATTTAGAAATTGCTTAGAGATTGTCAGAAAAACGATTATAATGCACTATATAATCTCAATAGCCTATTGTAATTTCATATATGGTTTATTATTCTCTTCGAGAGATCAAATATGTATGTGCTGCTGCTATAAATTTATTGTGGAACCCGTAGTGATGCCCCAAACACACGCAAAAGGGGAACCTCGAATGGGGGGATCAGCAACACGATGGTCTCCACGATACAAAAAAAGAGACGAACATCAATGACAAAGGCGAATCTGCGATTGTTCGGACGTCAAGAAAAATGGGTGTCAAGAAAACATGTCTTGACTTCGTTAACAATGCGACTCATCAGTAAATTTGTAATGAAATTCTACCTCACAGGCATATCCAATTGCAGTGCTTCTCGCCAAGGCATTAAGTAATATAAACCTACAATGAACCAAGCATTGAACGTCAATCTGTGCGGCGACTCGATTATCCGCTCAAGACGTTCCTCAGGAAATTAGAAGAATCTGGAGGAGTTTGTTGGAAACGAGCACAAAGAAATTTCCTCATTCTGGTTTTGTCTAAAAAACATTAACATCTTGTTACAATCTTGACAACTTGGTGAAGAATGAATGCCTTAATGCAACAAGGAACACTAGAAGGCAACTACACACCGTAACATACATATTTTTTTAGTTCTCCCTCCTGGGCTGTAGACGAGGAAGTTTTCAAATGCCCGCATATTAACGAAGGAAAATCGCGGACACCCTGACTTGGCATCACTGACATTATTGTCAAGTATCCCGGCACTTGTCACATGCTCGTCGTTTAGAGTTGTGACAGAAACACGTCCACGTGAATATGCAAAGCAGACCCTGCAATACCGCAAAAAGTTATGCGAGCCTGCGATTAGAATTCTAAACAATCAAACTCTTAATAATTAACTGTCAATCACATTCTTTTCTTAATGCAAATAGGATGTCTTCAGGAACAAAGACTTAAAGTTCAGAATTGCTCATACATAGATAGCATACCTGAATTAATGAGTTTTTTCTTCGATGCTCCTCTGCTTAATATACTACTAATATTTTGCATTGCCTAAGAAAAATCTAAAATGCAAATTTTAAGGAATAAAAATAGGATTACGAAATTTGGCAATATTGCGCGAATGAGTTCTACACCTTTTAATGTCCCCGCAAACAGTTTTACAGTTCGTGACGACTGTTCTGGACTGGCGTTGTTACATCTTTCACAGTCAACCACACACTTATCAACCACGTTGTTCACAGCATTATCTTCGGCCGTGCACAACTTTGCATGTAGACATGCCATTAATTTTCACGCCTTCCTGAGGGCCACACAAAGCACAGACCCTTATCTCCCCCTTCCCACAAACAACAACGCCCTAGCGATAATGACATGCACTGGGGAAGTATTGCATACGGGCCCTTCAGTAGGCCAATCTTGTATGAGTACATTGTGTGAGAAACGTAGCCAATTACCAAACACGTTTATCGGGCGACTTTTAAGCTCAGCCGGTTTTCTTTAGGTGCTGATTGTGTTGCGTCACAGGATTTTATCCCGAAGTTACCTTGAGGTGGCTTATATTTATTTACTTTCAATAGTATCACCCAACTATCAGCAGCTTTTTAGAAGGTCACAAGAAAACGCCGCCCTGTTGAACGTGCGTTTGTTTCACTGAAACTTACCACGAGAAATTATTTTTAGGGGGAAGTCCTTCAAAACCTTTACTCTTCTCGCACCTCGAAAGGGTGTAATTTAAATGTCTCGAAGACCTAATTTTGCCTATTAATTTTTAACTAATTTTGAAACTACGATAGTTCGGCTAAATGTGTTTCTTCGTGACAAGAGCTTCTATTTCTTCAGTATTTGAATGCTGTAGAACATTTGGCTTTGTGCTAATAAGTCGACTTCCGTTTCGGAGTAAGAATGCATATGGGAACTAAAGAGCAAGTCAGATATAAAACTGCAGAACGCAGCAAAAATAAAATTCATTGTTTAAGTATCGGAAGTGCCGTTATGTTTTATTTAGAATGCATTATCATGCAATGGGGGAAATATGAGAAAATATTTCCAGAAGAGGGTCCGTGCCCTTGCGCCTCCGCGCGTCTGTCCCTCGAGGGGCCAGCGACCCGGTGCTCGCCACCGCGTCGCGCCGCCGGCCACGCCATCGCTTCCTCCGCCACGGGCGGCGGCGGCCAACGACGGCGCAGAGGATACGAGGTAGCCGGCGGGGACATACGGAAATGCAGGGGGCGGGAAAGTGCGGGGTGGAGCGGAAACGGGGCGGCGGGTGATTGGGGCGGGAACGGGGAGCAGTAGGTGTTGGGGCGGGAACGGAGACGAGGCGGCGAAGGGCGGGGGCCGGGGAGCAGCGGGCGGTGGGTGGCAGTGGTGGCGGGGCGATGCGCCGGCGCCGCCAGTGCAGCTAGGTCGCCTGTGACGCGCTGCGCGGGCGCCGCGTCGCCGTGCGCATGTCAAAGCGGGCGTGACTGGCGCTTCTGCGCGCTTGCGTCCAACGCGGTGTGGAATAGCAAAGCGGACGATTACGCACGACGTAAGAGATGAGGACGCCGATCACTGACGCTCAAGCAAGGAGGAAATCGCCTTTGACGACACTTCATTGTTTAGGTTATGATACTTTGTGCGCACGTAATAATTTCCGGCTGATTCTATAAATAATTTCACGTGTATAAGACGTATAAATGCTACAACAAAGACAGATGGCTACTGTCGCATTGAACGATGGTAAATGGCTTATTATCGCCATGCTCCAACAACTACCATTAGTTTTCACGAGGAAAGGAACCCACTATGTTCCGATCGCCGGGGTCGTCGCATACCATTCATACGCTTTCGAGGGACTAATGATTAGCCAGAGCATGCAAAACGGCTGCGTAGCAGCGGAGAGGCGATGGCCAGAGACGGGGGCGGGGCGGAGGGTGCACGCGAGGGCGTATCCGGCGGGGGCGGCGGCCGGACAAAGGCCAGCGGCCAGCGCCCGTTCCCGCAGGCCGCCCCTCAATAGAGGGCGCGGTCGGCGGCGGCTCGGTCCAGCGCGCACCCGGAGACACGCCGCGCGGCGCCACCGTCGCCGGCGGAACTCGCAAACGACACGCCCCCGCCGCTGGACGAGGCAGGCAACTTAACGCCACGGCCTCAGCCACGCGGTGAAGAGAGTATAACTCACAATGCCCTACCTGCTGCCTCAACCAATTGAAGCCGTTGCCCTAGCTACAGCTTCAGCAACATTACGCGACTCTTCTAATATTACACGGCAGCATTGCACATATTTACATTTGAACATAGTGGCAAAATACTTCTTTGGTGATAACTTTGTTGTAAGGGATGCGATGGTTGTTCCTAAGCGTAGACGAATAAAAGGTTAACGCTTGTAAAAGGAAGAATCAAAATTGTTTTCCACCAACGAATCAGGAAGTGAACCGAAAGAAAAATAAGGTTCAAGCCACGTACTACATAGTAAAAAGTTTTTGTCCGCAGTTACGTCACGATTATAAAAGGATCAATGTCGCTAAAATCACCGCTAGTGAACAGCAATGCGGAAATAAACACGTACATTTCACGTCATTGTTACGAGATACCAAAAGCTGTCAACTGTCCGCGGCCATCTGTCAATTAACGAGTGCGCGATCGCTAACTAAGAGATGAAATGTCAGAGTCCGATTGCCGAATAGCTTAGGTAAAACGTGACTCCGCGAGTTCAGGATCGACAGTTCGTTGTTCTCACGCTTTCATATACTTTTTTTTTATTTCGAACTTCGTAACTTAAACCATGTAGATATGAGTGTTCGTACATCTATCAAGATTCAAATCACGTCAAACTATACAGAGTATACCAACCAACTCTCATAAATACTTGTAAATCCCCATAAATTTTCATTACAATAATTTTATAATTGTCTTGGTTGAATGATTCGTTTAATTCACAATATAATTAAAGAAGTGACACGCAATAGAGCAGTTATTTAAAACCCAGTCGCAAACTGCCAACACACGCTTCCAACAATGACATTCACATGCAATGACACATCACCCCCTCCCCTGCTCCGCAATGCTTCGCGACCTGTCCAATGGCAAGGCACGCCGCGCTCCGGCGCAACACAATTAGCAGCCGGACAAAGCCGGATGCGTCGCGGCTCGCGTGTTGACGTCGCGCCGCCCGCGCCGTCCCCGTCTCCGCTGCTCGCCGGCGCGTCGCGACGCCACTGACTCACGCGCAAATTAGCGGCCGAAGATCGTATCTGGGCGGCTGGATCAGGAGCTACGCCCTTCGCCCGGGCCGGGCCGGGCCGGGCCGGGCCGCGCCGCGCCGACGTCAGCGCTCCGGGCACAGGAAACGACGGGCGCGCGGAGACAGCGCACGAACGGGCGGACAGGCGCGCGGACAGGGGCACGCGAGCGGGACAAAGGAGAGCGCCGATTGCGCGCCTGCGTTTTGGGGGAGGTTAACGATCGCTGGCGTCGGCGAACGACCCAAATCGTCGTGCTTGTAGGAAAGACCACGGCCTGATTTGGAAACTTGTATTTTGCTAATAATACATGGTTAATGAGTGTTATTAAGCCAAAAATGTGTAGAAACTGAAGAACTCACCTATCTCAGCTCAGAGTCCTCTCCAAATGAGCTGTCCTCCACTTGCGAGAGACGTGTGCCTGTTTCGCGATTCTTGTGTTTTGTGGGTTTACTTTTTTATTTCGCAAATGCCGATGAAATTCATGCTAATGGAGACAAAAATCATGAAATTTGTGGTGTGCGGTAGTAACTCAAGATTACAGGAATTTAAATGAACTTAAAACTACGAACTCTTAAAGAAGAACATTTTATATTTTTCATTGCACATTGACTTAAATGTAAATTAAATAAGAACACGGATAGATACATATTTAATCAGAAAACAGGTATTTGAAGATGAAATGCTCTAATAACATCGTTATAAATAGACGAGAATTCTTGTCTATTTTTCTTTCTGTAACTCCCCAACCTTCGTCTCTTTCCTTCCGGGGGCTCACGTGGTCGCGATGGGACAGAGCTCCATGACAGTGGCAAAAATACGGAAGGACCTGCCCGGGCCCCTGCTGCACTGGGACCGAGCCCATTCGAGCGATGTTCCGAGTACCCCGCTTTCTTTCATTGTGCCTGGTCTGCGGGGCGAGGGAGGCGGCAAAAGGGCCCAGGGGAGGTAAAGTCCAGTGCGGGCACCAGACGGTCACCGCCAGACAGTGAACCGAAACGCCAAGATTTTGTTTAATGTCCAGGAACGCAAGACATACATAAACCAAATGAGTAAATAAATAAATAAAAAAATAAAAATTAAAGAAAATAAAGTTACGTAAAATGAGTAAGTTGTTTTTTTAATCGTTGCGTACTTTGCATTTTTCCCTTCATATTTTTCATAGAAAAATGGCTCTAAATGTCTCTTTCAAAAATATTTCTTTACACGCACGTATAAAGTGTAAGTGACCTCTCTTTTAATATTGTCCCTTTTTAAATGCGAAAGACTTCACATAATTGCCTTTGTTTTATCACTAAGAGAGCTGTAAGAAACAACTGATGAGTAAACAAGTTTTCATTTACAAGCAAGCTACGAGTGCATTGAACGCATTTATTTGCTCTCTTCTTTACGTAGGATCAAGAAACAAGCCCATTTCTATTCATTCCTTTGAAGCGTGCCTCGTGCTTCGGCATGCCAGCCCTTGGGCCCAGTGTGCGAGCCGCCGCGTCGCCGCCCTGCCAGCGGGGGCCTGTTGAAGGCGGGTGGGTCGGCCGGGGCGCCGCACATCTGTTGCTTCCTGCGCGCACTTGTTGCTTCGATCGATGGGCGGCGCTGCCCCGCAGACACACGCCCTGGCGAAGGGCGGGCGACGCGACGCGACGCGACGCGACGAGGACGGACGGGTGCGGACTGTGAATGAGGGGAAAGACACGTTCACGCGATTCATATTCACACGGTAAGTTTATGTAAGAAGGCACGGATGACAAGGGATGGATCTGTATGGCCTGTGGCACCAAAAAAAGAATTCGACACAATGTAGGAAAAATCCGTAAGATTGATAAGATACCGAAAGTTGAGAGGAAATTATCACCAGAAATTGAAGGAAAATTATCGATCTTAAACCGAAGCACAGATCAGACTATGCACGAAAGCGAGTGTTCAATTGAAATGAGTAGTGAGACACACGTTAAAAAGACAACGTAGGATTCAGCTGAACGTTCAAGAGTTGCGAGCAAAAAGTGTTTAATGCAAGAGATGTAGCCGAAGAAACGTAGTTTACACTTGGAATTCTAAAACGATGGAAAGTACCGCCCAATTCTGCCAACAGGAAGTAATTAATTTAAGAAAGGTATTCGATGAATTTCCTCCTCTTACAATACAAACACGGCTTGCATTGTCTGATTATCCATTATCCATCACTCTTGAGCAACATTAGACTCATGAGATAAGTGTCTACACACCTAAAAGAGAATTTTCTGATCTGAGAGAAGTCCGGAAGATCGCAGGGAGGGCGAAACTTGTTTAAAAAAATGTCCGCGGCCCTCACAGCAGCCGGATTCCCACCGGCCCTGTACCCAGGGGCTGCCGTTCACCTCTCACACGTAGTCTCCGCATGCGTTCGCCAGCCAGCGACACGGCTGGGCCGCATATAAGCAAACTGCACATGTATTCGGCACCGAATTGTTAATGTCTTCAATTGAACTTATTGCACTTCTTATGACAGTTTCTTCTTCATTATCCTTTACAACTTCATAACTGTAATTCAATTCATTGGAAATCAATATAATTTAGTTTCCTAGTTCGCATTTATTCATATAAAACCAAAATATAAGTTCAAGTACTTACTGGCAAAACACGTTGGCTACTTAGTTCCCATAATGGAAATGACTAATATCACAGCTGATGTCGGAGGCTGCGTCCACGAACACAGTAGCCGAGTCCACGTGCACTGACGCTCGCTGTGGTTCTGCAGAGATCCGTGGAAGGAGAACATACGAATTTCGCGCGGTTTCGCGGTCCGCGTCTGCTACCCAATCAGGGAAGCCAGGTGCCGAATACATGTGCAGTTTGCTTATATGCGGCCCGGCCAGCCGAGCTTCGCGCGCCCGCCGCCGCGTCACGCCGTGCCGTGTCGACCGACTGGACCACGCGCCGCCCTCCACGCTTTCATGCGATAACTCCAAGCTCTTCCATAGACCCTTCATTGCGACGGAGACTATGATTCCAAAAATCCGTCTTATTGTAAACGCTTCCTTCTGCTTTTACGCAGCGTACACGATTTCTTTATGGACTCACGATTGATCATAAAACGAATTATCAAATTTTTAAAGGTGATTTTATTGCGTTTTTATTTTTTACGTTTTATTTTTTTTAATTTTAATTTTTGAATTTTATTTTGACGTTTGGAGTAAACATACCACCGAAATATTTGCATTGGTGTTTTCTTTACTTCATCATCCACTAAAAGAGACAGTAAGACTAGAGGATGAAATCGCCCAACAACGATTAACAATAAATAATATTAAACCTATGCCTAAGACAGTCGATTGTAAATATTTTCCCGGAAAACCACCAAACACTACATATCCGTTAGTTACAGAACTATGAAATTTATGTGCAGAAAAATGAACGTTTCGATGTTTATATCTATGTTAATCAGTGGTTAATCAGTTAACTTAGGGGGGAGAACCTCCAGATTGCAAGTAATTTCAAAACTTGTTAACTGTTTTTTGTAGACATTGTTCTAGCAATCAATCTCGAGATTAAAATAATAGTATTTTCTCAAATTTCTCCACAAAAATTCCCCCGGATTCCCGTGCTTCTCTCTTCACGCAATCCATTGAACTCCCAACCCCCTGTGTACAAATGGCCAGATGAATGCGGTGGTACAGAAGTTCTGAAGAGATTACAAGTAGGTCAGACTTTCCATCAACACTTCATACATCATCTTGTAAAGCTCATCTCTCTCCCTGCAAATTAAACACAACGGTACGCAACTTGAAGCAAGCGCCTCAATTTAAACTAACAAAACATAACCTCTTCCGTAACTATTAACCTCTTTCATTAGGTAGAGTGACAACCTGATCTTTACGAACGTATTAGCTTTCTCTCGTCAGCAGTGAAACATGAACATATCCAATGACGAAAAGCCTCCTGTTTGACGGTAGCACCGAGTAACGCAACGCCGAGCAAAACAATGTAGATCACGACCCCGGGCGACGCACGGCCAGTCCGCATGTTGTTTATGGATGAAGCATCGTGTCTCGGCCTTGGTACATGCCTCGCGGCGCCCCTCGGCAACTCTGCTCGCTCATGAAGCTCTTAAGGATATTGTTTCTACGCCGTTAAACTGTATTTTATTTCGTCCTCGCTGATTTACTTCGAAAGAAGTCAACCAGAAAGTGAAGGTACGTTGCATTCTGGAAGTAATCAGTGGAGAGAACGATTGCAGGGTTAAGTCAGTTTTCGAAAACAAAACAACGTGAAGTTATGACAAGACGGTCTTTATACGTATGGTTCGGAAATCTTATTGCAAACTCTTCCTCAAAACTGCCTTCATCCCCAAGAGTGGTAAAGTTATTTTCTGACTAACTGAAAAAAAAGGAAGGATGTATAATGCAAAATGCAATAAACACCTTTCAACTACAAATTATTTCATTTGAAATTTCAAACTCAATTCTTGCTACAAAACAATACAACAGGAAGGAATGACTCTACAAACGAAATTCTCTAATTACACATTTTATTAGTATATTTGAAAGTTTTTAATTTACAACTTGATTTGCGAATAACGAACTTTACCTCCCACAGTAAGCAACTTCCCACGTGTCTGTTAAAACAACTATCTTCCCGCAAGAGAGATTTGTTAATTTATTTTACTATTTGCTATATGCCAAAAATTACGGAATGATTAAATACAACAAAATACAAAATGGGGAAGGTGTCTGCACGCAAGAGCGCCGGGCAAGTAGATGGTATACCCGCATTTTCACATGCGAGTCGTACGCTCTTAACAGGTTTCTCCCATCTTCCATTTCACATTTATCCCACCCAAGTGCAGCAGGTCTTCGCATGAGCCTCGTGAGTCGCCAGTTGGGGCGGAGAGGGTGGGTCGCGGGCGGCGGGTGGACAGCCCTGGGTCCCGATGGGGGCACAAAGCGCGCGTTAAGCGTCGTTAAGCGGCGCGCGGGAGGCACTCGCGGAGGTTGGCGACGCCGCGGCCCGGTGCCCCCTCCTACGGGGTCTCCTGACCCCATGAGTCCACGGTGACGCGACACGCCCAGAAAAAGGCACCAACCCAGTACAAAGAACTGGAGATTGTTGGGGAAACATTAGGAAGAAAAGAAAGGAAAGAAGAGGGAGGACGATAGGGGTAGAGAGAAAGTGTCAAGGAAAGAAATAATAAAATAAGGAAAAGGTAAGAAAAAACGACGGCGGAGGAAAGCGAAGAAGCAAGGAAGAAAAAGAAGAAAGGATGAATAGTAACATTTTAGATACTGAGCGACAGATGACGCGAGGGACAGGCAAACGAACAGCACTTTCAAACGTTTATCTACTTCCGGAAAAAATGTTATTTTATGTTTCATGATTTCATTTCATTATTTAAGTAAAATTATTTAATTGAGAGAAATTGTGATAGTTAAATAAATCTTGAGATTTTAAATGTATTGTTTATTTGCTGAAGGAACCTT
The DNA here is from genome assembly GCA_011170035.1 of Teleogryllus occipitalis. NCBI lineage: Eukaryota > Metazoa > Arthropoda > Insecta > Orthoptera > Gryllidae > Teleogryllus > Teleogryllus occipitalis. The sequence continues at coordinate 84,396 of BLKR01014753.1, forward strand.
CAATTTATCTGTTAAACAAGAAATTTTCAGTACATTTGTGCTGGAGGAAACGAAAACAGCCACGGTATTTTAGAAATGAGTTTTTAAAGTTTTCTTTTTTCAATTCGTTCTTCTACTTCGATCTCTTATAGTGACCAAGGTCAAACATTACTTTTAGGACTGAAATGAATATCTACGACCCAAGAATTCATTAAAAGGAAGAAAAAGATCTACTGTACAATAATTTCAAAGACTTTAATGAATAATTAAAATTAGTTGGCTATTGACCCTCGTAATACGGAGTGGCAAGATTACAGAAATGAAACTGTTGAAACGCGTTAAATCTCGTTGATGATTAGTTCTGTTGATAAAGAGAAATAACATACTTTTTTGTGTAAGTGCATCAACACTCATAAGACTGCTTTGGTGGCGCACCAAGACACATTGGAACAGCTTCCATTCTATTACTGCGGCCCAAAAAATATCCTCAGTCTCGTTTCCTTCCGGGATGAATAAAAAGGGTTCTTTAAAAATATCGTTCGTGATAATTTTCAATATATACTCCCCCCTCCGATTGCAAATAATTCACACCAGAACATCCCAACAATGCTCATCAACATCAATAAATATAAAAGATTATATATTCAAGTTCGCCCTCAATAGTTCTTCCTCCAGACCAAATGAGCATGTCCCTCACCCGCTACTGTAACTAATAGCAGGAACAAAATAGTACCAGAGAGCCCTATTAAGTGATAGTGATATAAATAATTAAATAAGGCACAGGCCCTCTTTTCAAATTACTTAGAAGTTGATACATTCAAACCAAACTTGTTTAAAAAAACAATCATTTGTAGCACATTACACATCAATTTATAAATCCAGAAATTTTAGTAAAGTAGTAATGAATTTTCGAAATTATGAAATACAATACTTTCATTTGATTTAGGTTGTAATATCTAAAAAATGAGTAAACCTATGTATTACTATATTTCATTGAAGGACAAAATGGATATCTGGTGGTACAACCAGGCGAGGATACATTTTGGAGAGCAGTGTAGCCTACTTGTATGTTTGAATGGTCCGTCCTACCTTTGACGATGTTGAGCCTGAGCTGCTCCTTCTCCCAAGAGGCGAAGGACGCCTTCAGCGCCTCCGTCATCTTCTTGTTGGTGCCCGGCGTGAGCGGGGGCACCTGCGTAGGAATATCTGCAAGCAGGGAACACGGAGCGTCAGAGCGCTGTGAATAGGAACCTGCAAGACAGATGCCGGCAGGTTAGCAACTTCGCTTGCACGCAATCAAGAAACGCTAACTAGTCATGACTGACAACATAAATGAAAGATCACTCATTTAACATGGGGCTTTTGACGTGTGTGTCTAAAGATCCAAGACATTCACAAGACTTCCAGGCGCAGGTTTCTGTGCCTCGTGTCGCTCTCAGTCCGTCCGACTCTCCCTGCCAGTATCTCCTTCCGTCCCTCTGCCAACCTCTCCGTCCGTCCGTCCGTCCGTCCGTCGGCCAATCTCTCCGTCCGTTCGTCCGTCAGTCTCTTCGTCCGTCCGTCCCTCTGAGAATATCTTCGTCGTAAAACTTTATTTCTTAACAGAAATTCGTCGACCAATATTTACTTAATATGAAACATATTTTTCAAAATATTATCCCGAACCCATTACGAATGTCACCTAAATTTTGAACGAAAATTCGGCGAATGATCTGGTGATCAAAAGAAAGAAACGATAAAATGAAAAGAAGGGAGAAAAAGCAGGAAACGAAAATTTAAAAAAGGGCGGGCGTGCCCAGCAGTGCATTCAAACAGGGCTCGGGGGCGGAGAGGGAGGGGAGGGGGGGGGGGGGCTAAACACTCGAGATGTCCCTACGATTTATCGGCCGACGCGAGTTTACGAGCAAACAAGCCGCGCGCTCTAAACAAGTGGAGCGTTTATTTAGAAAAAACCGCGCGTATTATACACGAGCGACGGGCGTCCTCAGGCAGAACTAGCGCGAAATATACGAGACAGGTGACACGACGCAGGAGCGCGCCGCGGGAAGGGCTTCCACGGCGGACGATGCCTGCCAGACGACCGGCGCAGAGAGCGAAGGGGAATGTACTGCAAGGCAGTGGGATGCAGGAGTGCGCGACATCGATGTCTTTTCGAAACATAGTGGTTTTATAGAAACATCCATGTTTCAAACATCGATTTATTATTAAGCTCGATGTTTTCTCAGCATCGATGTTTCGTGCTCTTTTGTTGTTGTTGTAAAAGTTAAAATATGAAATGAAAACTTAAAATACTGTCAGTTCACGATTTTGAATGAGGCGAACGCTGTTTGAAGTATTTTCATCCAGCACAGGAACTCCCGACCGAGAGGTGACCTTGTTGCCCTGGCATTTCCTACTCATTTCCTCGCAATCGTAAAACATGGATGTTTTGATTTTGAACATCGATGTTTTGTTAGCGATTTCGCAACCTTAGAGGGTCGGCAAAGAAATCTGAAGGGCGAGTCAAGAAGTTGCGAGCAATACAAATATTTCCAGGTCTATGAAATTCAGCTATTATATTCAAGGCAGATCATGAAGAGTGAAAATTATTAGAGAAAAATGAAATGAATTATTCTTCAGATTATTCTCCCTTGGTGGAACAGACAATCAGAGCATCTTTTGAGTACGATGAGTCAAAGGGTGGGGGGATCGAGTCCCATGTACAGAATGAATGTTTTCAGCAGGTGCTGGTGGTGTAGTAGGTTCTTATACCAACATACTTATTCGCACATCGTATTCATCATTTGTTGTATGGCTATCATCACAGGCATTCAATAATAAATCCATTGACAGTTTTGTTCTGAGAAAAAAGAAAAATCGACAAATCAAACGAAGACAATGTGCAGAGATGATACACATAACCAACGAAACATTAACACCAAACAAGTGTAAATGAGTAAGTACATGAGTTAACATACATAATTTGAACTATAGCAAATTCCAAGAGATTCTGTGTAGACCTAACGAATGACTAAAGAACAGTTCCATTTTAAAAACATAAATTACTTAAAACAGTAAAAATGCAAGTTTTGAAAACAATTAAAGATGACCACGACGACTTCATCAAGAACACGAGGGGAAAAACCTGACGACGTGACAAGAGAAAATAAAAGTTATGAGCACAAAGCCAGTGAGTTGCTCCTGAAAGGCGCTTTGGGCGAGGAGCGGAGGGGGCGGCCGGTGCGTCCCGCCCGCAACGGATCGGTGCGTCTCCAAATTGTTCCAGCGCTCGTTAGGGGCCGTCGCAGGGGCGGAGGAGGGCGAGGACGCGTAGGCGGCGGCGGCAGGACCGCAACCGTCCCAAGGCGAAGGACAAACGGATCGAGGAGAGCGAGAGATACGAAAGCTAAGCTGAAGGCGGAACAGGGGGACGATTGACAAAAGACAAAGACACCATAATACGAAGAAAACAGACAGATTCAAAAGGTAAGAAAATAATAAAATGAGAATGATACTGATGGTATTATGACATACGTGATTCGACATCGATGAAACACTCAACGTATGTGAAGTGGTGACTAGATGGCTTAGTAAAAGAGAGAATGTAGAAAGTATTCATAAATATAACTGAGAAAGAAATTACTAACAACGTAATTCGAATAACGGAATTATTCTTATTGTGGTTCGCGTCCGTTCCGGAGTTCAGTCACCATCTTGGCTACCTGTTTTTAATGCAGTACAGAATAGCTCTGTTCTGTACATAAATAACATCATGATGTCAGTTGTAAATTTTTCAACCAAGAAATGATTTTTTTGTATACCATCATTATAAACGACCCTTTTCGATACCCCGAATCGTGCATAATCCAGTATTTTATCGCACGCTACATGACGTCATCGCCATTATTAAACGCGACATGACATCATCATACATTCAGCCAATAGTAGCCAGAGAATCGTGGGGAGGTAGAAGAAGACGGAACAGCCGACCACCGTTTTCTCGCACGGATGTCAACAACGCCATCTTGAATTTGATTTCCAGAGGGCGTTGGATGTCAAGCACCCGAGACGTCAGAAGAAAGTTGTTTCGCGAAATTAAGTTTGATTCTCTTGTAAATTTATAATGCTGTTATACAAAAAAAAATAGCGTATGCAACTCGTTTATAATGTTGCTTTATTGCATTCGTACAAATTTGAAAACTCGCTCCTAACGTCGCTCGTTTTCAAAACATGTACTCATGCAATAAAGCTTAACATTATAAACTAATTGCATAAACTACTATTATCTCCCCATCCTTCCCTTCTCTTGTACCTATACTTCAAGGATTTACTCTAGTATGCTTTGATTGCACCGCCGAATATCGGACTAATAGTTTACAGCCATTGCCAGAAAAAAACAGATAAAAATGGAATGATACGGCAGTGAAATGACAGAATTTAGGAAAGAGTGACGGAGAAGAAGAACACGTAGAGTGGGAAAGCAATGAGGCGGCGAAGAGAGACGCAGAGATTGCGGGCGGGGATGGCGGGCAGGCGCAGGGGCTGCTGAGTGGGGCAGCGCTTGTGCCCGCATAGGCCTTCGCTCGGCCGACGGCACACTTGGGGCGCGTTGCCAGATTTCTCCATGCCGCCTCACGCCCCTCCACGCACTGCTTAGCTCTGCCCTGGACTCAAGTCACCGATTTATCACACACACAAATGCGAATGGTCCCTCACATATGTGAATATTTTTTAAATTAAGTTCAGAATTTGAAACACCGACAACAATATCACGGGTGATTAATTAGAGCTTCATAAGAATTAAATTTTCGTTGGCTCTGCTAATGTCAGGACCAATTTCTTTCAAACGTCCACTCCAAAATGTAAGTTTTACACGAGACACTTTCAAATAAATTGAGCAGTACGTATAACGGACATTTTTTTCTCACAACATTCTCCTTGATTATTCATTTTGAAATAAATTCATGAAAATATTTTCTGGACAATAATTTCATATTCCAAATATTTCTCTGTACTTCTGCCATATGTTCATTCTGTTTCTAATTATCATTGTGTGCCCGGTACTACGTAATTAAGCAAATGTCCCGTCTAAGAAGACCGCATCATTCTCAACATCCCGCCGAGTCAGATAACACTATTACGAGGGTACGTGGGTGGGTGGAGAGGCGCAGCGCCACGCGATGCCCCCGAGGTGAGTAATGAAGGACAAGCGGCTGCTAAGCCGAGCGACAGGTTCATCGCTCCGTAATAGCGCGCCCCGACTCGCGTCTTTCCCACGCGCGCGGCGCGGCGCGGCGCGGCGGTGAGACGAAACTCTGCCGCGAATAGCTTCCAAGAAGTTGCCAGCACTTCGGTTCTCCTCAGAGCACTCTCATACTTGCTTATTGCGCTGGACAAAGAAGTCATGCTGTCAGCTGCAGTGGTCTACAGAAAGAAATTGGGATAATCATTGTGTTAGGTTTCAATGGTTACAAAAAGAAACAACTTGTGAGACGAATGAAACGTTTTAAACATTCCAACAAGATCTTACGTACTATTCCATTAAAAATTATGAAATGAGATATTTACATTCTACCTCAAGAACACACAGTTGGGTAAAATAAATTTCACGGAAACTAATAAATTCGTCAAAACAACGTTAACTAGGTCTTGCGTGAACCTTTTCTACTTTTCGAACACTCCATATATCTTGACTGCCAAGATATACAATGAGTTGTGCTTTCATATTCACTAAGAACATAGCAAACTGTCAAATTTAGATAAATAAGAAACGGTGAAGAACTAACTAACAGATGACGATAATCCGTTTTTCACAAAGAAATATAATTGACAGAATAACTCCTATAATAATCCTTGGATGGCATTCATCAATATAACTTCTTAGGCCATGACTCCCAATTTCACGTGGCAATGATCGCGCGTGTAGTCTACGAAGACAGGGCAGACGTCATCGCCCGAGCAGCAGGCCTCTCCCTCGCCCCTAATGCGTCTTTAAAGACAAAATAATCCACGTCAGGCGCAGCACTCGGGACGAGCGGCTCTCGCGGGTTTTTGCGTCTGCGGCGGCGACGCGCGCGGGAAGACTGCGACGCCGCAGTGCACCACAGGCTCGCTCGCCGGGGACTCGAGGGCCCAGTGAGGGCAGGAAGTGGAGTCGAAAACTACTTAGATAACAATTAGGGGTTTCCGAGCCTTCTCTATCGAGGAAAGACAACTTTTGTGAACAGATCAGAAGTCAACCAAGAATTCTTGAGGAAAAGAAACTCACGATTGTCTGAACTACGAATTATTTCATGATTATAACGCTATAAGTACGTTTAGAAATCTGTTAATTACACTTTAAATTTGTTTCAAATAAGAATTAATAAAATTCTATACTAAGATGCTGAGTAGCATAAAATAAGAATATGATAAGGCTGGTGAAAAAGACACGATTCCTGATATTCACACAACAAAAATTAACGGAGTTTGTTTTCAAAACTACAAAAGAGCTCTAGCACGACACGTATCGCAAACACACAAATTAACAAAATCGCCTTTTCTATGTTCAAAACACAATCTCTTTAATAATACAATTTAAAATTATTTATTTTTGCAATGATGGCTCAATCTGCAATAATCCTATATCTCGATATCTTCTCTTCCTGTTCATGCTACCAAACTAATTTTACGCAGAAAAGACCATTTCTCCAGCAGCCACGTTTATGCAGCAATCCAATACTCTACAATATCCCATGTTCCCTCGACGCTAAAGAAATTCAACCAATCTAAACCGCCGCCACTCCATCGTCCAGGCCGGCGCACGCAGTCATGAGCGCCCGCGCTAGACCAGTCCATGCCGCGCCCCGCCCCCGCGGAGGCGGCAGGTGGCGGCGGCGACGGCCCCGGCGGGGGCGGCGGCCAGGCACCTGCGCGCGCCGCCCCCACCGCCACATATGGGACGCGCGCGCCCCGGGCGCCATGTGCGCCGCCGCCTCCACCCCGCTCCGCAAGGTGGGGGCGGGGCGGGGGCGGAAAGGAACGGCCGCCGAGGGATACGCGCCGACATGTGCCCTCGGGAGACCGCGCGAGGGTATTTCTCAATGCGGGGGATGCGATGTATAACGAATGCCACGAATGACAACAAACGTATGGCGCGCGATGTTTGGAACCGACAATGAAAGAAAAGTTTCTTAGGGAAAAACGGAAGATATTCGTCATGAATGCCTTTATCCGCGTAGGCTGAATTTCAGTTCACGATTTCGAAAACTATATAAATGTATGAACCGTATTAAGTCGAGTCGAATACCAACAGTCAAACATTTACTTTCGCCATAAATAATACGCAAATTCACTCGTTGAATTATTTGCCATAAAATGTTATAGCAAAAAAGGAAAACTATAGAGGAAAAACTTAACATCCAGAATCGATCTATTACACAAATTATGATACAAGTTTGTTCATTTTTTTCAGGAAAAATAAGTTTATATTCAATTTATTAAGTTGTCGGTTATTTTTAGGAACGTATTTGTGGGAATGAAACGGAAAATGAAGGATGAGGAACGAAAGATCAGCAATCCATGAGAGTTAAGACATTGCTTCACCATTCGCCTGGTATTGTTCGGAGAAAAAACTACACGACAGCCGACCGTTCGAATTCTCCTCCCGACGCGACGCCCGCTGAATTCGACGTAGCTATCTAGCTAGTGTGAAAATCCGCCTCCGTCGGAAGTCGAACCCAGCAATGCCACCCGTGAGCAATCGCAGCCGGCCCCTCCCCCCGACCGCACATCAGCGGAGTGGCTGCAGCCAGCAGCATTCGTGAAGCGCCGGCGAGCGGCGGCCGCTGCCCGCACGCAGCCCGCGGGGCGCACGCGCCCACGGCCGGCACAGGTGGGCGTGTTTGCGGCGCGCGGAGGGCGCCTTCGGAAATCACAGGCGGCGGCGGCGGCACACACACGGCCGTGGGCTTCCGCGAAGCACGGCGGCGGCGGCCCAAAGCGCTGCGGTCGCCGTCTCGTTAGGAGCGCGGGGGCGGGGGAGGGGGGCTGCACGCGAGGTCGCGCGCGACCGCGGCGCGCCCGAGGAGGAGGAAGCCCTGGGATGAAGGTCTCGCGACTCCGGGGCCCTCCTTAGGGCTCGTCATACAAAGTTAACAAAACGAAGGGGCAAGGGGGTTGGTACGAGTCAAATTCGAAAATACAAGCATGCTAACTTGTACCACTGAACTTTATAAGACAGATCCCCTGATGTAAAATGATAAAATAGTTACGAGGATGAATCGAAGACCTAAAAATTACAAAAAAATGTAATAAGAGAAAAAGAACGAAATCAATTTGCGTACTTTGAGGGTGTTATACGAATGTGAGCGAATGAGAATGAGGGCGAGTGATCTTTTATTACAACCAGCAATAGTGTATGAATTGTGTGAATAAAAGAGGAGAGGAACCAGGAGAAAGATCAGGTAGATCGACAGCGAGAGAGTACACTAATGGAATAACTTTACAAACAATCAAAGAGAACTAGCGATTGCGTCAAGGATATGTGAGAATGAAATGAATGATCAAAAATCAGTACGCGAGTAATTAAAACATTCCAGGAAGGGAACAAAAAGAAACAGAAGGTGTTGCAGAGAAGGAAACAAAATCAAATTGGCGTGCTCAAAGGAACAGAAGAGAAACCTTTCGTAGGAAAGGCCAAAGCGACCCAGTACAGGCGACGGGAGATCGTAAGAGGAACAGAACCAGCGAAGCTGTGTAAGGGCGTCGACTGCGACAAAGAAGACTCCGCAAGGGAAAGCAACAACACGTCGACAGGGGACGCCGGCGGCAGGGGTGGAGAGAGGGCGAGGAGGAGCACGCGCCCAAGTCCCCTAGAAGGTTTCCGCGAGGCGAAGCGGGGCGAGACGCGGTGGGGCCTCTCCGGGCGAACAATTAAACGCAATTAAGGGGGCTGCGGCGGAGGCGAAGGAGAAGCGAAGACGACAGCGACGGCGGCGGCGGCGCGGCGTAGTCAGCTGCCCGCAGCACCGCGCCACATGTGCGCGTCGTTAGGGGGATGCAGCAGGGCTGCCAACAGTGCGACGCAAAGCATCCGATGCTGCAAGTCAGGTCACAGCTAACGAATTCTTAAAAATAACCAACGGAATTCGGATAGACCAAACTATCATTTCCCGGATGAAGCTACATTTAAGATGAAATAAATTAGGAAAACTAACAAGTATAATGCTGTATGAGACACCCATATTTAACGATTTATTCTATTATTGGCGTAAGTAATTAAAAAGAAAATATTATCTTGTGTTTTTTAAGTAGAACAAAAAAACACAAACTAAAAAAATTCATTTTTTTTCAAATATACTAGTGCTTTTGTAAAAGTTGTATGAAGTTCCTTTTATAAGCCTCATGATGTATCATTTTCTTTTATAATCAAAACAAAACGCGGAGGGTTGGGCGTTCAGTCCCAGACGTGCTTGCTGCCAGTGCTTCCGCCCGCCGCGAGCGCCCGCATCCACCCGCGCGCGGCGCGCTCCTTCACGCGGCGCGACGCCTGCAATTAGGCCTAATGGAGATCACGCGAACGAGACCCCCGCTGGAAATAAATCTCACTAACGCTAATTGACACGTCTCCTTTCAAATCAAACACCCCCCTGGCAGATCCAGAGCGAAAAGTTCTGAATGCCGCAAGGAACAAAGTTATATAATACTTAAATGCGGGTATTCTGTTGCCCAGAGGAGTTTTCCTGGTAAAATGGTCCAGGAAGAAAACGAAATAATGCTACCACTCGAACAGTTGAAACGATAATATTCAATACTAACAGCACCTCACTTTCTCTCTCTTAAAAAGCGTTTTTAAGAGAGCATTTTTAAAAAAAGCGTCTTCATTGACGTATTGCATTGGGGTAGTTTTGATATGAAACGAAAACTTGAAACAATATATTCTTACAAATTATATGTGCGTGACTACTGCTTTAGAAGTAATATGTAGAACTTGAGAATGTGCAATTGGATTAGCTTCACTAAAACTACTTCCAAATAAAACTGTATTCAACCAAAAGAAGTTCAATAGTGTAGTAACGGAATATATTTTACACAAGCTTAGTCGCCAAAAAATCTATGGATTCACTTCCTGCGAGAAATCCCTGCTCCACACATCGCGGGCAACCACCAGAGCGAAGCTTCTGCGCGCAGCTAAGGGTTCGTACGTGCCTCCCCTTCCCCGCACGGCACGCGCCATGTGGGATAGCCACGGCCACCGACAGGAATTTTTAATTATAATTCCAATTTATAGGGCGGAGATCATTGTCGCCGAGCGCGCAACAGCCGGTGAGGCGGCACGCCGCTGCCGCCCCGCCCCCGCCCCCGCCGCCTCTGCGAAGACGCATATCATTACGCCGCTCGTGTCCAGAGAGTGATATATAAAGACATAAATTACAGCGTGCATAGCAAGAAAAACCGCAGGGCTCTCAAGACGAGGGGCGCGCGACGGGAGTGGGTGGGGGAAAGGGCGGGAGGGAGGGGGCGGGGCGGTCTGCTGATGTTCTTTTGTTCCCCGGTGACTTGATGATGTATCCAGCCGGGGGTCTCTCTTTCGTCCGTTCGTGCGGCAAATTGTGAACGGGTGGTAGCCGTCCGTGGGTATTTTTCGAAGAAAAGAAACGAAAAAACCTTAGATGATAATAATAAAAAAGGGGGAAGGCGCGCGGGCGGCAGGGCGAGGGAGGGGGCTCACAAGGTGTGTGCGGGGGGCAGCTGGTCGGCACGTGCCCGCGACAGGTGGGGGCCCCGCGGGGCCACGAAGGGAGGCCGGCAGGCCGCTGCGCCTCGAGAAATGGCGGAGCGGGGGGACCAAGACGGTTGGCCTCTCACCTGGCCGGCGACTTAATAACAAGGGCGCGCGGCCAGTGGCGCCGGAGACGTAATGGACGAGGGCCTGCCATCAAAACCAGGGAAAGGTAGATCTGTCTACAGAGCAAGACTGGAAAAGCCAATTCCTAATATCTTTTTACTGTCTCACCTACAACGTACTTACGTAGTAATGAGAAGTAAAGTGGCGATTTTTCGCTACAAAGACTCGTATTGTGGGGTCCCGTTTTCGAAAAAGAGTAATTCTTGTTCACAAATGTAGAAAATTACTTCAACTAACATGTTTATTCAGAATCCCCATTTTAAGGGTCCTTGAAACCGAAAAATTGGATCATGGTAAAATGTCCCTCCGTTCGTCCGTGTCTGCCTGTCTTTCATCCGTCCGTGGTCAACACTAGAGACCAAACCGACCGGGTTTCAAACGCCCTAAACGATTTTCTTCAAAATTGGTATTTCCCTATCGATCTGGCCTAATTTAATACTCTGTACATTAGAAAAGAATATTTTGATTTTGGGAGTACTTTACATGAAGTCTTATTTCCAAAATTTTCTCAAAAATGTTTCCAAATGTTTTGAATAAATATTTTTTCTCGAAAAGAGCAAAGGACGCTTAAAAATGACTGAGGTTTCTTTTTTTAACTCTCTGAAATGTCGAAAAATTCACATGGTATTTGAAAACTGAAATTTTCGGCTACTTCCTACAGCTACGATATTTAAGATAAGGGATATTTTCCCTTAATGTTCTGCTGAGACAGGTCGTTAAAAAATATATATAATTTTTCAAAAAATATCAGTAGTTTCGCATAATTTTTGACATGAAGGAAATTTTTAAAAAATGTTTTCTCAACATTTCTCTTTAATTTTTTCTCGAATAAATCAACGCTCGCTAATAAAAATGACGCAGGTTTATTGAACTCTCCGTATTCTCGAAAATTACGAAAGTTGCAAATAATGCAAAAAAGAGGGTGCTGTCTCAGCACATGTTCAAATATGTTTAAGTTGAACGCAATTTTTATGTTTATGCACTTCAGAAACAATAATACAGGTCTCATCAGCCCCCATACAGACTGTCATATTCCAGCCCATTTATTGGAAGCGCTAAGAGCACATTGAAAATATGATGAATGAAAACAAAATGTCAATGTAATGAAATGCAACTGTATCGAAACCCACTTTAAAAAATTAAATTATCGACAGCATATACTTATACCCTAGATTAAGTTAATGAATATTGCAGTTTAGGTCAACACTAGTAGAAACAGTATTTTATGCTTTTATATCAAATATTATATATTTTCCGTTACATATTCCTTCGAAGAGTATTGCTATAGTGTAAGAAGAAATATTTTATTTGCCTTTTTCAGAAGTGTGATATCAATATTAACGAATAAAAGTACTAAGTCACTTCCATCACAATTGGTCTGGATAACAGAGAGAAGGAATTTCTAAAAAGTACACGACCCCAAAAGGAAAACGGGATATTCCCGTTACGTTGCTTCTGTTAGTAACATGTTCTGCTATTGCCTTCATTGCGATAACACTATGTGAGTAACCACAACCTTTTTTAACAGCAAATCCAAATAACGGCGAACGTGTTCTCATATCAGAGTGAGTCACATTAGTTGCTCACAGTCATCGGAAGATTCCACAATTTACAAATACTACGAAATAATCATTTTGAGTAAATAACTTCACCTCAACAAACGAATCGTTTATCCAAAAACATCTATATTTGAGTTTATCTTACGTAATATAAAAATATACTATTTATTTAATATACAGGTCACGAAACTTTAGCATCTCCTGCAATTTTTGAACGGTTGAGGTTATTGCAATGCCGTTTTCACGAAAGTGCATGAGGGAATGGGTTTAATTGATGCTTGTGTTCGTTTCGATTTTATCACTTGCATTTTAAGAGATATTGAGGTAACTTTGTGGTTTTCAAATGGAACTATACATTTTAGAACTATACAAATGATAAAATAGAAATGAATACATGTATCAATTAGCCCCATTCCCTCATGCATTTCCGTGAAAACTGCATTGCAATAACTTCAACCTTTCAAAAAACTGCAGGAGGTGCTAAAGTTATGTGACTCACCCTGCATATTCTCTTAATTCGCTTCAAGCGGGAAGTACGTATGTCCATCATCGTTTAAAAAGATGGACGTTTTGTAACGCCACCTGTTTGGGTCGGGAGCCGATATATTTCGCGTCCACGTAACTTCCGCTCAAAATAAACAAGAAATGCGCGGCAAAAAGCGCGCGGGCGACGAGGGTTGCGAAAGGAGGCTGCGGCGCGGGCTTGGGCCGGCGCCTGGCCACAGCCCAACTAGCGCGCTCTGCCGGCCCTGGACGCCCCTGACGCCCAATTATTTACTCCTTTTCCCTGGAAGGCCGCGCGCCAGCCAGCCATCAACACACCGCTCTCGAAGAAAGAGAGAAGGAAAAGGGGATAACAGAAGAGGGAAGAACAAGGAAAGAAAAATGAAAAATGTGGTGTGTGTAGGTTTAGTGGCGTGATGAAAAAAAGCAGCGGACAACGAAAGCAGAGTGCAAGAAAATACAGAAATAAAGAGATGGGAAGAAAAAATAGGATAGGAAGGGAAAAGGGAAGTCGAATGAAAAAAGGATGTAACAGAAAAATGACAAGCTGGAGACGAGAGAAGGAAGAAAAAGGAAAAGGAATAACAGATAGAAACGCAAGGCTATATAAAGAAATCAAAACAAAGTTGCAGGGCTTGACGAGTATAAAATACGACCTTGACTGCTAATTGACAAAGACGTCCTTCACATGAACACTGATATGATAAAGTTCGTATTACATGGAATCCACCTTCATTTTATTGCAGTCTTATCTAATTAAGGGACTCAGAGGCATAATGTGGAAGCTAGAAGGCAAAAACAACGGAGTTGAAACTTGGCTTTCGGATAAGTAAGACTATCAAAGGAAGCTTTCGTTTTCAATTCAGAGGTTTACTCACATATCTCCGTTTAACATTACGCCACATGAGAATGCGGGATAGCTAAGAAAATTAATTGAATCTTTTTGTGAACAATGTCGGCACGAAATCTTACTGGATTGTATGAACATAGTTCCTTCACGTTCACAGATGTGCTGCACGTCTCGTACACACGCGGAACGTCACAGTAAGAGCCTCCCCTTGGCATGACCGCCCTTCACCGCAACGTCGCGGCGCCAAAGACAGGAAGACGAGCACGACTATTGTGGGCGCGTGGCCTTTGTAGAAGAAGTACGTAGAAGAAGATACATCTTTTGAAAAACGGAAGCCCTAAAACATAAATTATTTTGCCAATGACAACCAAACGTTGCATTATGGAAGATACTTTACCCTGAGTTTCTTTCTGGGGGACCGGAACCACCAAACGGGCTGGATAATATTACCCATTTCTCAGGAAGAATATGTAATACATCATTCAAGTGACAATCAATGAATCAATCAATGGTATACGACTACAGGGTAGCGTAACCAATTGGAAATTCTTCGCGAGTGCAAGAAAACAATCCCTGTTCAACCACTTGCTTCAACACGAGGTCAGTGCGGATCGCGATGATGGTGGGTATCACAGCGTAGCAGTTCGCCGACAGGGAAGAAGAAAAAGAAAAGAAAAAAAAAATTACAACAGTGCTCGGCCGCGCGTAGTTGACAGACACGGAACGCGCATTAGAGCGGCCGGCATGCGACGTCGCCGAAGGCTACGCGGCGGCGGAGGGCTTATCGCGAAGGAAGCGTTGACCCTCCGAGTGCGCGCCCCAGGTGCGCGCTGGCGAGCGATAGCGCGTCGCGGTGAATGTCAAGAGCGCGGGCAAACGACACCACCTCCGCCTCCCCCTCCACCCCCCGGCGGCGGCGCCCCGAGCATGGCGCAGTCGGAAGGGGGCCCCAACACACGCGCCGCTGCAGGTTAATTCCGTGAGAGCTCATAAATACGAGATGGACCAAGCAGGAATTGCCCACGGCACAGGAGACTAACACGCCGAAAAACATCCACTATTCCCGAATTAATTCGGTTCCCTCATTTAGCGTTTCCAAGTAAAGTACATGTGACAACGTGAATCTCCGTCCACTCCAAAAAACCAACTAGCTGAACCATATGCATAATTAATTAAAATTCCAGTTTATATTTTTACATCTCGGGTTTGAAAGCAAAAAGGTCAGTTCTACATAAGTAAGGCGAAATAAAATCACCAACAAAGTTGTGTGATAAAGATACTAATAAAACCACCGCCTCTTCCTATCACTACTTCTGAACCTGCTAAGAATACAATCTGGTAGCATCACAGAGATATATTTTCTTCGGCAGCTGAATAGTATTTCTTTTTAAAATAATTTTGATGTATGAAACTAAAAATTGTAAATAATTCTGTTTGTGCGATCACATGAAAGCAGTCGTCAGTAAATTTGAATAATGTAAATAATTTCTTGAAACTATTTCAAACGGCCCCACGAATTCTAAATCATGAAACATTAATGATGTTTCATTTTCCTGATTATTCTTGAAATTGGTAGTAATCATAATATCCATCGTGGGTTTACTGCAGTATACTCACTTGACACACTTTCATTTGTCCTAAATATGAGTCCATCGGACTAAAGCAAAACTGAATTCGCATGCTGATGTCATCCTTCATCAGAGCATTTTTACTCTGGTTCTCTCGGACGGATGGTGGATAGGCGCGAGAGATCCGGAGTAAAAATGCTCAGACGAAGGCTTAATAACCGAAACGTCAGCAATTTAAATTGTTTTTTATTGACAGAAACTCAAGAAAATTCCATACAATTATTTAGAAACTATCCATCCTTTTCATCAATACGGCACAAAAAATGACTAAATCCCTTTCGAGTTAGATCTCGAATTTCAACAAATTTATCAGTGACTGCGCAAAAACACGATTTGGGTGCAGCATTTTTCACAATATCGCGCCACGTTGTGTACCGGGATTTCTCGCAGCTGAAGCGGAGAATACGGTATCCAACGAGGATGACGTCACGATTCGCGACACAATGCGCGCGTTGATAAGGCAAGGCGCACTCGTGAAGCGAGCCTTGTGCGCCGGGCCGCGAGGGAGGCTCGCTGGAGGAAGGAGGGCGCTCGGCCCAAAACGCGCTGAGGAAGGAGGCAAATTGTCCCTTCCAAAGGCGCATTTTTCCGTCCATTCTTCGAATGTATTGGAACACAATGTAAAATTTGACAACCCTGATTGGAAATAGGGGATACAATGGACGTCACGTCATCCACATACGAAAAGTGAAAGAGAGAAAAAATGAGAGGGAATAACAAACGAAAATATGATGTACGGACAGTAGATGTAAAGATATAGAATATAGGTAAAGGAAACACCAAATGGAGTAGATAGAAGAAGGGAAAGAAGGAGGTGTACGGAACGTGAGTATTATTGCTTAAAAATGTAATTTCGAGTAGGCCTAAGGGACACATTCTTCATTTCGAGTAGGGTTACATGAAACAAGTCTCGAAAATGTTATTTGCATGTGTATAAGAGCAGTTCACATTTACGCACAGTATGTTTCCAAAGAGAATGAAGCACATGAATTCATACATTTCCGCTCACGCACAGCGACGTGAAAGCACCGAGGAAGTAATCATCCAAGCTAATGCGACGCCTCAAAAGACTGGTAGCTGTGCTCGGCTTTCACTACCGTTCCATCTTCGCCTAATCGAAAAAGATATGAGAGGGTGCAACTCCTGCAAAGGGGCCGCTGCTCCCCGCAGCGAAGCGATTCCCGCTCCCCAAGCTGTCGCCGCCCCGCAGAGATAATACCTTAATTGCTCACAGTGATCCGAACAGGCGCGGAGGGGGCACGAAAATGGAATGGGCAGAGGTCGCTGGGAGAATGCGATTGTGGGCGGATCAGAGTGTGGGAGGCGACATAACGATGAAATCGAGAATAATGCAAAAGGAGACAGGAAACTAATGCAAAGCGCTAAAATTAAGCAAACGAAGAAATACAAACTTAAACGGAATAGAAAATCGAAAAAAGCAATAAGTACGCCGCAGACAAACCTAAAAGACGGATAAATTTGAGAAAATCACAAAAGTACACCACTTAACAAAGACATCGAAAACGATAACAGGACAATTAAGAAAACGGTTGTAAATTAAAGAAATGCCATTCGCAGAGAGAATTCTACCTGAGCGAGCTAAACATAGCTGGACCACGATAAGCACGAGAGTAAGCAGTGCTATATTGGGAGCACATTTCCGAGCACGCGAGTATCTCACTTGATGAGATTCTGACGCGGCCTGGCGCAGCGGGCTGACGGACGCGCAGGTAGGCAGCGCGAGGGGCGGAATCCCGGCAACACAGGCAGAGGGCAAAGGGTGAAGGGGGTCGCACAGCAGTGACACAGCACAGGATTGTCCGTATGAGTGTGTGTGTGTGTGTCTGTGTGTGTGTATAGGAAGGAGTAAACGATAACACAACTGATGCGATATCATTACTAGAAAGGTATTGCGCAGTGAGAAAAAATATTTTGTTTACGATATGAACTCGCTTTTGAGCCTCGGCGCATGCGCATGTCTCAACCTCAGGAAACGTTACTTTAGAGCTATAGCGGAAAACAATACTCCGCCAGAATCATCGCGTGTAATTAGAGGGACTCGTCTCGTGTTCGATACAGGTCACGCATACAGGCCACTACGATACAGGTCACGTGCGGAGCGGATGGGATGATGCGGGATGGAGAGAACTCGGGGGGGGGAGCAGTTCGGAGAGGACTGGGCGGGTGGGAAGAGATAAATGAGGAGTGTCCTACAAACTCTAAATTCCCACCTTGCCACATCAGTTGGTGGACAGCTCCATCGAACCAGTGCGAATCCAGAGGATATTGAGAGGTTAAGAATGAAGTCGATTCCCAGCCAAATCATTCGTTAGACTTCACGCTTCAGTTACAGCTTTTACGAGTTAATACTCCCCATGGCTGAACTTATAAGCAAACAAAGAGTTGCGATAAATATTGAAATGCTCTTAGATCATATAGGAGGTGATTCACTATGGATTTTCCAGACGCATTCGCGTGATGCAAAACAGCGAATCATGGAGAAGTGATTTTTTTGAACTGCTGCGAAATACGGTTCACTGGCACCTGAACTCGAAACAAAAATGCGACTTCCAGGATTACTGTTGCTTTCATACATAAAACAGACGACTGCGCGGCCAGGAGGGCAACAAAAAACGCTACAATTATGTTCATTATAATCGTTACTGTTTTCTGCTTCCTACTGTTATTGCCTCTAACATCAGATCATAATTACATATCGAACAAGGTCGACACCTTGTGTCACTTGTCCTTCTGAGCTCACAGTTCTAGATCGACTCTGAGACTAACTCGTGGCTCATTCCTCTTCGCGGACACTAGATCGAGTGGCTTGGAATTCAATAACGCATACAAGTTTCTTAGTGATATGTTTTCAATTTAGTGTTGCAGCTTCTCAGAAGAGCGAATCCATATACAACATGGGAGGAATGAGGTCACAATGAGGGAAGAAGTGAAAAGAATAACTCAGGCTGTCATTCAGCATTGGATGGACAGCAAGCAAAGCATTTCAAATGCAATAGTCTTCCCGCAGTCATAAAATTCATTAAATTACGATCTCCAACATTGTAGCTGCCGGTAGAGCGATCCTCTAACTTATTAATAATAATTACTTGCATCGTTGAATTGTACCATGGACTTACGTGATCCTATATTCTAATCCTTGTTATATGAAAACGCTAATACACTCGAAAAGATTGCTACAACTTGTTAGTCGAGCATCAATGTACACTCAATCTAGTAAATTCTTAGAATGAAAAAATAAAGATAGTAAAACAGTTTCCAACGTTAGATCTTGGACGCATACGTGAATAAAAATCACGCATGAATGAAAACTGTTGTGTAAGTTCGTGTTTCGAGAACCCATAGAAAGTCCAAATGCATCCATTGAAAGCATTGGTTCAACAGATTCATCTGGTAGCAACTGGAAACCATTTGCGCGAAGGGGGTAGGCGATGTGATGAGACGAGACGGGGCAGAGCGAAATCAATGGGGGAGGGGGGTGCGGGGCGGAGTGAACGGGGGGGGGGTGCGTTTCAGTGCGGAGAGGACTGAGCGGGTGGGAAGAGCCGAGGCGAGGCAGAACAAGGTGGGGCACAGCACAGGCGGGGATAAGCAGAGAGGGAAGCGAGAGGAAGACCAGCGCCGGGGAAGACCCCGAGACGTGTTAAGCAGAAGTCTCTTGTAAAAACTCTTCGGCGAACCCAGCATTCAACGCCCCGCGAACACGGACGGCGAGGAGCGGCGCACATCGACTACAAACTTCTGCAATGACGTCCATCACACTTTGCAATAAAAAACATGAGTATGATCCCCATGTTGCCAAATGAAACAGACGGGCTAGCACAGCTCTAACACAGCTCTAACTGAAGAATCAGCAAAATAATTTTTTACATGTAACATTTATGCAAATGAAGAGACACATTCTTGAACAACATCTGCGACGTCTATTGACACATTTTCTGATGAAAGTTATCTATAAAACGAAATAATGTACAACGCACAAAAATTAATTTTTGTTTTCAGAATTCAGATTTTCCAATGTGTATTAATATAATGTTAAATTACAATATTATAATATAAATATTTAAGGGATGAATCGAATAGAAATGGATGTATCGAAAATAAAACAATAACAAAAGTTCTCAGAAGCCCGAACCGCCTTCTCAACCTCACGAAACTCGAAAACCACTTGTTCTACAGTGCAAGAGCCACGGTCGGTACGGTGCATGACGTCATGAGCAAGTAATAACGCTAATTGCACACACGGGTGCACGCGAGCCCAAAATAGACGCAGACCGGTCCTCGGCGGGGCGGCGCCAAGGACACGCAGCTGTCCTTGGAGGCGGCGCCGCGCCGCGCCGCGTCGCCGGGCATGGCGGCGCCCGCACGGCGCATGGGGGCGCCGCCACTCGCGAGGGCTCGCTCTCTTGCGTACCATCAGCCCAGGGAAACACGATCGCCTGCCATCACACTTCGGCGAGTAAGGAGGCATATTCCCCGAAATTTCGGTCAGCCGGCTTCAGACGTTTTTATCCGATGTCCGAATTCGTTGAAATACATGGTAGTAAACGGAAATGGTCATAGTGAACTAGAACGATCTCCTTCCACGTTGAACGAAGATATGTTTCGCTTGATTTCGTCCGTTTCGACCTACATTTCGGCCCAAATCGGCTCCACTGTGACCGCCGCCTAATAGTGTCTCGAACGAAAGCCGTCAGCTGCTCAAACTTTCGACGTGTGCTTCTGGTTTTTGGATTTGGAGGAGCCCTCTCCCGAGTATTGTATGCTGCACAGGTGAAAGGGACGCTTCCTCGCCTAGACGCATACGAGCCAGGACTGGCCAGGCAAGCACAGTCTGGCCACAGTGGTAAGGACTCGATACCCGGATGGGTAATATTGCCACGGGCTCCTTTGCATTTCCCGAATTAAATCAAATTATTAATATGACGTCGTGCGTAGCAGTGCACAATTATTAATATGAACTCGATACGTAGCAGTATACAATTTTCGATCCTTTTCTAAATCAAGTGGCTACTCACGTCGAATTATTCACATGCGGTTAAAAATAGTCAGTAATAATTAGATAAAATATATGTTTATTGATACTAAAACAAAACAAAAAAACAAACAAAAAGCCTTTTGATTTATTTTTTTATAATTTCAGAGTTTTAACAGGGAATGTATTTAATAAGAGAAAATGTTGGAGAGTTCAAGGACTTGTTTTTTTTTACATTTTGGACAACTTAATAATGTAACAACTTAATAACACGTTTTGAGAATATGGTCCCATCTTGTTCATTCATTACCTCCAAATTCCAAAATTTTTCAATGTTTACGACGGTCAGTAGCATTTAGCAAATCTTGACTTCTGGGCATTTGAAGTTACAATTGCGAGTTATCCTGACAGCAATTTTAGCCATGACGCTTGTAACTTTTGCAACAGGACAAAGCTTCACAAAAATTCTCAAGTACCATAATTAATTTTACATTTATCTCCAACTCTTTAAAGAAGATACATGACAGAAAATTACAGTCCACTTATTCACATGTGGGACTTATAAAAATACTTCTTCACAAAGCAGATCTACAACAGTGTTTTGTGACAATTTTCCCGAGTCGTGTGACTTGCAAGTAGATAGAAAAGATCCTTCGAAGTTTCCTTGTTTGTTAAACTTAAAAACTCTCTTACGACGCGCTGAGAGAAGAGTGTTATTAATGCAACAATACTTGTGGTATCTCCCACAATGAGCTAGAAGAGAAGTGATGAGTTATCCTCCCACATTCATTCCTTGGGATAAACGAATGTTCTTCGAGGAAAACAGGTTTAACATGCACTTGCAAATCTACTGACTAGGAACTTTGGCACGAATAAATAATGCACAAAGATCTGAATGAATAATTATTTTGCTGAGAAGTACAAGGTTTTAAAATGTAAATTGAAAAATGTAATTGAAGGGCTTGAGGCAGTAAGATGATAAGGTACACCGGCCTCAGTAAACCTCAAGATACTCGTAAAAGGTAATATCTTGCTTTTGGTGAGAGCGTGGCTTTTTTGTTAATAAATTATTATTATTATTATTATTATTATTATTATTATTATTATTATTATTATTATTATTATTAATGTCTCGTTCATGAATAAGGGGATGGAGCAACAGATAAGGCAACCATCGAGCAAATTCGAGGTATTAACATTTACAAATAGCGGAAGACTTGCTGTAGCTGATGTAATTG
This sequence comes from Teleogryllus occipitalis, assembly GCA_011170035.1. NCBI lineage: Eukaryota > Metazoa > Arthropoda > Insecta > Orthoptera > Gryllidae > Teleogryllus > Teleogryllus occipitalis. The sequence goes on from BLKR01014753.1 coordinate 106,014, forward strand.
CTGCTCTGCAGCCTTTCATTGTTACTGAGGAGTTTCGCCTACACCAAATGAATCTCGCCGATTGGAATAGTCGGAGGGGAAGATTATGGAACAAATTCCACGAAATACGAACACTGCTACTCCGCCACCCCCCGAAACAAGGTTCCAATAGGGGCCCTTGATTCCTCACCCATCCCCTTCCCCATGCTCTCCTCGCGGTCGTCCGCCGCCCGCCCCCGCTCTCGCGCACCTGGCGTCTCTTGCAACCGGAGACGCGATCACTGCGTTGCGAAAGCAGTTGCGAGGCAGGGGCGGCGCCCCGCGGCGACCCAGCATTCGCCCTCCCCCTCCTCGCCCATCACTTGTCGATTGGGCGCAGGCCGAGCACAGCCACGTCCGCCCGCGCAAGATTATTATAGTAGCAGCGCAGTCGCTCTTGTTTTCGCTTTCCCTTCCTTCTCGTTGCCCAATGTTATTACAACGTATTGGACATTTTCGACTACGAAGGAACATGCTTCGGTTACGAGTAATCATACACCTTGCAACATCCATAAAGAACCACGTACGGTACAACACCCTTCTTTCCCCACTACCCACATTCATTACTTGAGGAGAAGATGGTAACTTTACTTGCTTTTACTTGGTCACTACTGGCCGATAATCATCTTTCAAGGAAATATCTCACATTCATACATTTTCCCGCAAAATTATCTAATTAAGTATAAGCAACCTTTTAGAAAATATCAGATTAATTTGCAAATAAAAAACATGTAATTTCGCTAATTATTTTTTTTAATACAATGTTACTCAGTAACATGGTCAGAATTTGAATTTCTTTACGACGGCGGAACATATTCTCTGACTGCAATCGCGTCCAACAAGGTGACGGGAATGGCCATTACATGCAAGTTTGCATTTGAAGTTTACCAATTACAAAAAAAAAAAAAAAAAAAAAAAAAAAAAAAAAAAAAAAAAAAAAAAAAAAAAAAAAAAAAAAAGTGAATGTAGCTGATCTATAAAAAATATCCATGTATTTCTCAGACGTAAAGATGCTAATTCTAACATAAGATTTTCGATATTCACCTGACGAGCCAATGTAAGCCAGTTAACTTGCATTATTTGCTGTATATATCACAACTACATCACACGAATTTTCTCTTTTAGTTCGAGCCAATCATTAATTCTTCAGTATTGAACAGTGTCCAATCACGAACAAGCAAGAGTGTGACCCACTTCAACAATGCCGAGAGAAGTTATCTAGCAATCCTCCAGGTACCTGTCGATTCTTCCGGGCCGTCATCCAAACTAGTGCCAAGCGATAAAAGATCTGCCTATGGATGGCGCAAATGGAATGGAGTAATTCACTTCCGCATTTCATTGCCAATATTTGCCTGTCACTTATCCGCTACAGATAAGTCTTTTCCACGGGAAAATTTAGCGGACGCCTTGCCCTCGTTTCCGAAGGAGTATCTAAGAAGCTGCATGCGGAAGGAACTGGATACATAAGGAGCTCAATCAGAAAAAGCAAACTTAGTGAAAAAAGTGAATTTCCGAAATGCACTTTTAGTTAAGCCACAGCAAAATATCAAATACCACGGGAAGTTTATATTGATAAATTAAAAATGAACAAGTATTTTAAACATCGTAATGTTGCATTATAGTAGGCTTACCACAAACAAAACTTTTCAACAATGTTAAATACTCTAAAAACTTCAAATGATGTGCCCCTTATTTTAAAAATTTTACAAAATTTAATTACAATCGATAATTCTGAGTGCATTAAAATATATCTTAGTTTCTGTTATCCTTTGACGTTTGACCGTCTCAGAAATTAGGAAAGGTCGATTGTCCATTTTATATTACTTCATAATCATCGTCCCCCTAATTCCTACACTACACGACGTCGCATGCGATCAACCGCTCATGCGGTACACAACTGGAGATTAAGGACGATCGGTGGGGTTCGAAGTATGAAAATGCTCACGGCGGAAAAATAAATACGCTCACAAGATGGCGTCGCGAACGCTCCGTCCGCCGCCGCCTTCACCGGCGCAGCTTCCCCTGTATAAATAACCGCTCCTGCAATACCGCTAAAAATACCGCCTCATCTTAACGAGATGCATTTTACCCCGCGCGGCTGCTTCAGCGCCGGGACGCTTTCGGGACGATTGGGACGAACCCTTCGAATTAGGAAGGTTTCATTATCGACGGCATCTACCCTTATTCTAGAATAAAGCGCTTACCATACCCACATTAGAAAGCAATAGCGAAACTCACTTAACACTCCGTTATCTTTATTGTGGTACATTTAGCTTTGCTAGGATTGTTATCCGAGATAATAGTCGGTGGTATATCGATTTGGAGAGAGTTTTGTCACTAAAATAATTATTGTTGAAAAGTTTAAACATTACTGTTAGTAATGTTTAAATATTACTGTTAGTAAAATAAAGGTAGTGCTGCAATTTATTAGAATAAAAAATAACATTTAATACGTTCTTTTGCAAAATTGTAATTTCTTAACAATAATTAAAAACAAGGATCCAAATAATTGGACTGAACATTAGTACGTCACCATATTCTCACTAGATCTAACTGTCACATTCTAAGCGAATCAGCAGTGTGAATACATATGACGTCACATTAGCTCCGCCTCAAAATTCATGTTCAAAGCATCTCTTTGTGCACTCGGAGTCTCCTTCCCTCCAACACTGTTTTAGCCGGTAGCTCATACAATGAACGTCGAACCGGCCATGGAGATGAGCTGTGGAAGAGGGGATCGCGGGCAGTTGTGGAGCCCCCTTCAAGGGGGCGGGGGAAGGGGGGAAGGAGAGGGGGAGAGGCGGTCGCGCTCTCGCATGGAGTCGCACGCGAGCAGCCGCCGCCCGAGCGAGCGTGGCGAAGGCCGCCGCCCCCTCCCCCTCTCCCTCCCGCTCCGCCCCCGCCGTCGGAAAAGTACCTCCGCAGCAACGGAGGCGCAGTCGGATGCTTCATGAATGAGGGGAGCCAGGGCAGGTTCAGCTCACCGACACTCCTGGCACGAGCTTCGAGCGTATGAAAAACTAGTACAAAGTAAAGACAATTGAAGAAGAAGAAAATCTTAACAGCAACTTCTCATGAAAAATATTAGCTTTAAGTGAAGAAAATCCATGATATTTAACCTTTTTTTACACTATATTTCAATTACGTAGTTAAAATTAGTTCAAAATATTGCACAGCATTTTTTTAACCTACCCAGTTTAGTTTTTCTTTTTGTTTTTCCGCCATATATTTATTAGGCTACATTTTAAGTAATTTCGAGATTTAATAAATCAAAATGTTCATAATTTGATTTATCTATCGCATCATTGTAGTGCGGAAATATAACTAATTGCCACGAAAATTCATGAAACTGGTTTTGAAAATTGCACAAAATCACACAAAATGTGTACAACCATGACGTTTCGAGTCTGGACGTTCAAATCTGTACGAGTTAAACTAAATGTATTCTCAAAGTGATTGGGATTCTTAACAACTCCAGTATCTTCCCTTGTTCTACTAAGACTCAAAGTAATACGTAGAAATTCTTGGTACATTATTGTACTGCCCTTTGCAATTTTTATTCTCCGCGAAGTTTGAAAAACGATTTAAATCTCTAACACGAAGCGAAAACATTGTAACCTTCGCACAGAAACTTCGCTCAGTCAGTGGCAGATGTTTCCCAGTAAACAACACGGATCCTTCCGCAAAGCGAGTTCCTTGTCATATCGCACCCCAGAGTAAAGGAGTACTCAAGAGACAAGGCTGAAGGAGGAGGATGGAGAAGAAAAAAGAAGTGGAACCAGGAAATTAAAAAAAAGATCGATCGAGAGGCGATCTCCGGAAGCTGCAAGAACCCCATGGTTGAGCCGCGGGAACTGTGTCACCAGCACCAGTGACGCGGAAGACATTCTCGTGAAGGTGCTTATTTGGCTCCTAACGTTATCTCGCGACACAATTTCAACAAACACATAGTACGCATATTGATTTTCCACAAGTTGATATTTATTCAAAAGCGTTGGAACTTATACTCATAAGGGATGAGCCAAAACTTTTTCCTCCAGGGAGCATCATTTTACGAAGTATATCTTGCGGCAAAAACGTAAACCCATTATTTTGCCGGTGTAGTTAGTGTCATTTATTTTGGAGAGATGGCGTTTATAATTAGCTATGACCTGAAATCAGGATTTGCAAACATGTAATGTTCTAGACATGATGAGAGAAGTTTTGTTTAAAACCCCTATTTCCTTTTTGTAATACATATGTATATAAGAGTACATTATTCAGAAACGTAACGTATATAGGTAAACGTACAATATCGTCGAATATTACCTAGACGTACTCTTTATATTCATGTAATTTTATATCCGGACATGCCACAAGCTGTCAGCTATCAGCTATAAGCTACCAACTATAAGCTTTCCAGAAGTACGGATGTAAAATGATCATACAACCGCAATATTGCGTGTTCACGTTCTTTATCAAATCGATACAAATTCTCGCGGATGCCTGTGGTTACGATTAGTGAGGACCAGCAACAACTACATCCGGAACGATTGCAAGAGTTTTCGACATCGATAATGATACTGTATGGTGAAACGGCAATTGTCAAACGCTTCCATAATATTTCAGCCACACAAATTCATTTACTGAAATAAAGCTTTCAATGAAAATTCATAAACGATTTCACAAGACGTCTTGCATTGTACATGTAAATACATATGTACATACGTCCACATTCTGCGAAATAAAAAAAAATCTTTAAGAACATGAGAATCATTGAACTCTTGAACAGTAAAAGAAATGAAACAAACGTAAATCCTATTTCATTAAGGACTATCTGAGACATTTTTAATGAGAAGGGAGACAAACAGTGAACAACAGACGGAGTAGTCGAAGGAGAAGTGAAGAGGCACCGTGTAATTTCAATGGCTCATCTGATGAAATACCATATCTGGACCATAAACATTTAAATCTACTTATGGTGTTTCGAAGGTCCAAGTAAATTCAAGGTTCCACTCGGATAGAAAGCAATTTACCGAAAAATGTAAATTACAACATGATCGAAGATTAGAATCAAAACATCATGCCTTCGTGGTGGCTGGCGCTGACACTTTGCAAACAATATTAGTTCTACGAGCGCGAGGGAGTTATTGAAACATGGTTAATATATCACAGGACGGCCCCAGCACCACTTAATAAATCAAAGAGAGCATTTTAATAGTAAAAAATGCACTGATATACGCGGTGTATTTATTCTTCTAAGGTGACGGAAGACCTCAATAGGAAGTGCAGATATGGAGAAAGACTCTTACATGCGAAGGATTTCAAAAAGACTGTACTATGCAGTGTTTCAATAAACTGCGTAGGTCTCATCAGTGCGAATACTGAAATAATGAACTACACATGTCATAGGTATCTGGCTATCCGGGAAACGCCGCAACCGAGGACCAGTTTCATAGTTTCCAAAGTTTCGGTAGTCATACGGAGACCTTCTTCAAAGCGAAATGGATTGCAGCCGAGTGTCCATTGATTCCGGCCGCACAAGCCTACTTTTTCATTTACATACATCGTGAACATACGTAGCCAACAAAAGTATACCCTCTACTCTCGACTGCATGTGTCTTCTCTTTAGTCTTTGGCGCTGCGAAAACGAGCGTGTCACCGCAGCCGCTATGAGCGACAGACGCTGCCGTTGGGCCGACGGCGCGGCGACGGCGGCGATGCAGCACACCGCAACCTACATTTCCGCCGCCCGCCGCGCGTCTAATTATAAACGCCACAATTTGGAGCCGCGCGATTCGCAGAGGATGAGGTGGACGCGCGACGCGGAGCCGCGACGGCTGCAGCCCCGAAGAAGCCCGGCACCCTCCGCCCCCTCCCCCAGTCACGGACGCGACGACCCCCACCGCACAACGCACCAACTACCTCTCCACCAAACATCTCATGATTATCAGCACAAAGGTTCGAAAACTATTCTGTAAAGAACCCAAAATTACAAAAAATTTAGTAGACAGTACCACGGTTTCGTTCACCAACTTCCGAAGTGGCAGCAGAGATATTGTGGGAATCCTTAATGATTGATTAGTAATGATCCAACAGATATCAACCATAAAGTTAAAAAAAAGTATTTTATATAATAAATAATTAACAAGACGCATGTTTCGGGAACCTTATCCACCTACCGTGGCTCCAAGTACTATGGATTAAAGGCGAGTTTAATCCGTGATACTCGGTGCTTCGGAAGTTGGAAAATTCTCGAAACATGTGTGTGCTTAATTTTTGTTAACTTTGAGGTTGACATATGTGTTGGATCCTCTCTCCCTCCGCCCCGTTGATGGAATCACGGCCCGCGCGACGACCGCCGTCCCCGCAGCGCGCACGAACCCTCCCTGGCCCCCGAAGCTGCTCCTCCACAGGTAACGACGCAACGCACAAATGTTGGGCTTGAACGTAGATTATTTCTTTCGATAATGCAAGAAAGAACAGAAATTACAAGGCAAATGCACACGCATGCATTCGCCCATTGAAGAAAGTATAACTCTTTTAATTTCGAAAATACGGTATTTCAATACATTTAATACAAACAAATTAATTTCTTCTAATGAAATAACAGGACAAACATCCCTAAATTTTGACGCCATTTTCATAACGGAAAGTGTATGGTTTAATGAAACACATGTGCTTTTCAAGAGCTTATAATTTCTTTAAAACATACAAATCTCTCCATAAAAACTATTTCAACTTAATTAGGAATGGAATACGATGGTCCTGAGATTTTTGAAGAACTCACCGTTTAAATAAATGTCTGTCTCGCAGAGTTACTCATTTCAACTCGTTTCAATCGACAAACCTCACCGGTAAAGAGACAGTATTTTAGAAAAAAGCCCTTCAGATGGTGAAAACTCATTATCAACGGTCGATTGAACTAGTACCTACCAAGATCCTAAGCTCCCTCAGAGAGACGAGGAGGCAGTGACCGCGAAATTATAAGCCGCCCTCGTGAAAGGAGCGTCGCGCCAGCGCGGCGATGCGCCCAGACGCCAGGAAGCGTGCGCAACGCACGGGCGTGCGGGGCGGGTCCGTGCGACGCGTGCAGGCGTGCGAGCTCGCGCCTTGGCGGCGGATCCCCACACGGCCCGCTACCCACAAACCGTTCGCTTGGCCTAGTCAACGCGACGCCCAGGTAAACAATAAGCAACCTCCTGGAGCCCTCAAGCAAAGAATGAATAACGCACGCGATTCGCGTCTACGTTACAGCACATCAAACACACAATGTTACACTTTGCAAGTTCATGAGTGCCATTGTATCAAAGAAACGTTATATTGATGATATGTGTTCGTACAATTTATTACGCGACAGATATTTATAGCGCTAACTTTTGCAATAAGACTGACATTATTACAGACTTCTAGAGAAGATATTTAGTTTACCCGTAAAGGACGAACGTTGACGAACTGTGGATATCTTCCATCAGTATTCTCTTATTACTATATACGATTTAAACTGCAGGGATTGATGTGAATTTCTTTACTTCAGAGTTCAAAATATAATTTTGTTGAATTGTAATTCACTTATATTTTCCATTAATATTTTATCGCCATACAAAGGACAAGAAATACATACTCCATTCCTACGACATAAAATACGAAAGCTGTAGCGAAATAAAGACCTTATCTGAAACATATTATAATTGAAACATCCAATATCATGTCGGCAGTCTCATTGTTTCAACACGAACACTTACACTGCAGAAACAACACATGTAGTTTCTGCACTGTCTAGCGTTACAATTATCGACAGCAATGTCCTGCGCTTGCGCAGTTCGAGTTTCGCATCACTTTCCAGCATTTGCTCATGCGCGGAAGATCGATATGGCTGTCGACTACTCTACGCTATCCCGCGTTCAAAATTCCTGATAGTATCGCTGCTCGAAGTGTCGGATCGTCGCAGGCGCCCGCGCCCCTCCAAGCGCCCTCCACGGGCCCCTCCCCCGGCGCCGCGCCTATCAGCCAGCTCACTGATAGCGCCGCCGCGCCGAGTCAACACGGGCTACACTCTGGTGGCATTGGACACGGCACGGGCGCAAGTGCGGGCGGGGGAGCCTTATCCAACGACACCAACTACCCCACATTTACATACAGACGACAACCCCTGATACGCTAAATCACTAAAGTATTCGCGAGCGGGAACATAAGCAACTGTGAGCGTGGTGACCGATTACAGAAGTGACAACACCCGTGAGTCCGAAACTAAACGAATGCGGGTGATTTTAGAAAAGAGATTATTGCAAAATTGATCTCACATTTAACAGTGGATTATTTATAAATTTCGTCACAATGTACACTGTAACATAACTTTGTGCCCAGGTACTCGCAAGACAACTTCAAGCTATACGATCTAAGGGCGATCGGAGATCAGAAAACAATAAATAATTCATATGAATACATCGTTCAGTAAACACTATTTACAATTTAAATCATCTTTTCAGTTTATCGCTTACGTTTGGAGTATCAGAACTGCTGGATAATTAGAGCCAGGTATGCCAACATAGGGCCTCAATTCCACGGCTTGCAGTTCTCTCGCGACCACGAATAAATAAACAGGTCATAGAAGTTCGCAATAAAAGAGATAAGCCAGAAGTCTGTGCGTTCTCAAAAATCAACAAGGGGAAGACCGAATACAGATAAAACTCTTTTCCAGTTGTTGGCAGTGCTCTACTATGCACACAGCTCTGCCCCCCGAAGGGTGCGACGCAACACGTGCGTCCACGTCGATAAGGCGTTCGCTGCGTATACAGGTATGCGACGAACAATTCGCCCCAAGGTTCCTGTGGAGACTATTATGATTTCGCTAGGTTTATGCAAGTTCGAATTTTTTTGCAGTTCAATATACTTAATAAATCTCATTCGGTTTGACACAATGAAAAATGAGATAATGTTACATCATTATATAAAGTAGTAAAATAAGATGAATACTACAAAAAGTATTTTTCCTCCATGCAACATCTAAATCAGAGTTATCCAAACAAGAGAGACTTCAAATTATTACGCTAGAAGATGAAGGAAAGAAGGTAGATAAAATAAGAATATTGACACAAATATAATTTAATGAAAATGTTCAACTTCCTCACAGAAGAGTAATTTGAATATATTTTAATTCGCTTAAATAGTTGAGTAGGGAAATTCTTTGATATATTTTTATCATTAATTATAATGTAGTAATTAGTATTAATAAAGAAGTAAAGATCATACGCAAAATGATCACTCTATCCTGTCATATTTGTTTGTAAGATGCATGCCTCTTTTCCATTGTTTTTTTGGTTGGAGTAGAATGGAATCTGTATGCGAAACTGAATGTTTAAAAGTACATTCATTTTGAAGAGAAATTAGTAAAAGTTACGAGACATAAATATAATGCATGGAATGTGATGAATATCGTTAATAAGAAAATAATAGATTATTTCTGAAATAACAAACATTTACACCTGTATATTTCCATGTATTTAATATCAATTGCAAATAAAATTTGCTGTTTCAAAGTTTCAATATCGCCATTCTCAGTACAATTATCGTCAATATATAAAATTCAAGCGAAGCTCCCATCGCCAGTCATATCGTACTGCAATCACTTGGCGAGCCCTACTACACCTATCGCCGCGACAATGGCCTGCTCCCACAACTTGCAGGAGTTTGTTGAACATGTACTTCCCTTCCACGTCAACTCCAGCCGCCCTTTAAGGGAGCGCTCCGACAATTTGAGGGAGGCGCTTGTGGGGCTTCGTGCGGGCGGCGGCGGCGGCGCCGGCGTCGACGGCGTTGACGGCGTCGGTGGCGTCGGTGGCGTCGGTGGCGTCGGCGGAGTAGCGCCGAGCCGCAGCCGCCGCTGCGTTTAGGCCTAGGTGCCGCGCCGACAACGCGCCAACACTTCGCACCAAGCATTTTCGCCAGCGATTTATCCCTTCCAATCGGGTGACACGAGTGAATTTGTTGATACCCGTGTTCAACCATGAAAGAATCAATGTGCTCAGAAAAAAGAACATTTAATTTTGGACATTGAATTACACTCCGATACCTAACACGTAAAAGTACTTAGCGCGGTATTTGCGTATGTAAGCATTCATTTTATATTACTTTACGTTACGTTACTGCATTACCTTTTAATCTACTGCCAGATTAGTTCTCCCAGTCCCGTACCTCGAGAACTTCAAGAGCCACTTGAATTTCGAACTATGTACAGGATAAGTTGACAGTGTATGACATGAAAAATGCAGAGTATAATTGAATGGTTGCTATCTGCAGGAACAATTATCGTACCACGCAAATTGTTCACCACAAAGATAACGCTAAGAATGACATACGGATATCCATGAATCCATAATTCCGGAGTGGGTCTTAGTCACGAACAGATACCGTATGAATTGTTTCACATAAGACTGCAATTACACGGTACTGATAGTAAATATTTACATATCATGGTGATAACGTCCAGATTGAGGGAAATAAACAACATTTTGAATCTCTAAACAATGAAACAAAAATGGACGAAAATACTGATTGTGGCTATGTGTAACTACAATCTTGTGAGCCTTCCAGTCTTTTACATAAATAAAATAATTCACTGTTACCACATAATCTATCTGGTGCCCATTCCTTATATTAACCTGCTGATTATGTGATGTTGGAAAAGAAAAATACAGAAGTACAGATAATGAAAACGGTTCGGGAATAAGCGAATAACGTACAATAGGGAAAATTGAAACATCGAAAACTTCCCAAACGATACTGAATCACGCGCGTTTCAAGTTACATCATAATTATATGAAAGTAAAACAAAAATGTATCGGCTATTGTAATCGGTGACTTCGTATACAGAGTTCCTCTGAATTTAAACGTCATAAAAAATGAACTGATAAAAGGAAAAAGAAGCAACCCAGCCTACCGCACAGGTTTCACTTCTTGCCTCTCAACCAGGAACAGCGCTAAACATACCCTTCCCGAGCACTACAACCGCAATCCTCATCTGGATGAGGCATTCGCTCGCTGCCGCGTGGGCGGGCGAGTTTTAAAGAGTCCGATGGACTGCGACCGCCACCGGGCGAGGAACCTGTTACTTGGTAAGCGATTAGCTGCCGACCGTTCGACAACGGGCGCGGCCTGCGGTGGAGGTGGCGGTGGAGGCGACTGTCCGGCCCGAGCGCCTTCGCAAAAAACCAGTTGACTCATCTGCGTTGCAAACTACTATCGACTGCGGTCCCATGATTGGGTTTTAAACTACGCGCAAGGTGGACAATACAAGATATTATGGAAACCTGAATTGAAGCGCTTCATTTCTAAGTAAGGTATCTCCAAGGAACACAATTTTCCGGAAGAAAAAGTATTCAAATTTTGCCTTGTAATTCAATATTGGGTTCAACGATTTTTGGATACCGTTTAACTTTGGAGAATTCACTCAGCTTCATTTTTAAATACAATATTTTATAGTGTGATGCAGAATCGCCTTGAGAATATGTTGATATGTAAAACTAAGAAACAAAGGAAAAAGATATGTCACTTTTGAAGAAGCTCTTCAATTACATTGATTATTGCATTCCCTTCAAGAAGTTTTGTTCGTTACATTCGCTCAATATCACGCTGTATTGTTCAGAACAGATAAATGATGGGGCATGATACCAACACCTGGTGACTTTTTTAAGGTTTAGTTGATCCATTGAACACTAACTTCTTAAAACAACTCAAGGAAAATTAAAGAAACTGGTAGCGACGGACGTGAAGATCTGGATTTCACAAACCAATTTGACATAGAAAATATATTTAATTTCGAATTTCACAGAACTAATTTCAAAAATACCAAATATCAAAACGAAAATTGAACATTACAATTAAAAGGTGGTTTACTATACATCAAAGCAAAAGAGGTTTTTATAACTTAGCCACAATCTGAAAATAATGAAGATGTTTGTTGGACTGAATGGTGAATGATGAATGCTGGAATGTTAAAGATTTTTATTTTTAACAAGATGTAGATCTGATTCCATGAACTAGACCGCAAAACCTAATACTTTCGATGGCTTATTATAGTCAAATATTTAAAAACCGATTTGAAAGGGACATCTTATCCGGGGTACAAGAAGAAAACAGCACACAGCCTGGACAAGAGAACGCAGGAGGCGTAATTTTCCCGCGTCCCCGCCGGAGGGGCAGATCTGTCGGCCAACGGGGCTGGCGGGCGGGGGGCGGCTACCTGGCGGGCGGCGCGGCCGGGCCGAGTGTAGTGAATGGAGCCGCGGGAGCCCACAAGGTGCACTACGCCGCTGACCGTCTGGCAAACGGCGGCCCCCGCAACGGAGCAGACGCAGGTACGCGGCCGTTTAAACGTCACAGAGGCTGCCGCCCGCGAGATGCTTTCCGGTGAGCCTTTGTCGGACCTGTTCCTGCTCCCCAGGACGCCGCCGAGAAATGAACGGAACCAGAAGCGCACATCTTGAAATACGAGTGCGTGGGCCGAGGGTAATCACTGAGAGATTCCCTCTATCTGGCTTATCACTTACACTATCATAAAAGAAGGTTCGACGTAGAAACCAGGTGTTTAGTTATGGTCTATTAGGACAGCGCTTTCGCGAAAATACTGGGGAGCCATCAATCACTATTCTATGAAGCGTTTCTATTCTTTGGTGGTTACGGAGACCTGTTATGAAAGTGCTGATAAATTTAGTCAACTATATATAGTAATCATGTTTGAAAGAAAATGTCAACAGTATGTTTACATATTTCTAAAGAACAGTAATAGTTTCTCCAAATGTTCCTTCAGTGATATGAATAGAAGCATGAACCTTGTCATTCACTAACGTTAAAACTTATCGTAACCCAATATAAAGTAACGTTTATCACAGAGGACCCACTATTCGGATGTTTCCGACAAGAAATTAACAGAACTAGGACAAAGTGCTTTGAAAGTGAAATTTCATAATCGCCAATTGAAGAAGAGAAATGAAAAAAACCGAAGGGAAAAAATTAAAGAGGCTTCATTTTACGGAAAGCACATTCCACATTTTGCAATGCAAAGAACAATTTGGCCACTGAACAAATGCCCTAAATTTCAATCATGTTGAAGTAAAATAAAACGATACATTCATTTCATTTTTGTTGGCACATAATACGGCAAAAATATACTGTGTATTATTTAATAACATTATGCAACATTATTATTCAATAACATTATTTAATACCATTATGCATTATTATATTTTAATTAATTAAATCAATAATTTTACTCTTTTTAACCAAAGAAAGCTTTAAAGAAAACAAAGGCTGATGAGTTAACTACTACTTATCATTCAAAGAAAGTAAAAATGCGGTATAACACACTACATGCAAAGACGGAGCCATGATTCCACACACATCAGAGAAAGAAATTTGAAGCACTTCACACAGCTAGAGCTGCTATATTTACCTAACTCACCGAGCGAACAAGTCGCAGGCGAATCCACCCCCACATGCCTCAACGCAAGAGGCGCTGCCAACCAAACGCACCACCACCACAATTACCACAACCACACACACTTCTCACTGCACACCGGTGGACTACTCACCTCTAGGCCTATTGAAAGACTTCATAGTTTTTATTCCCATAACGGAGTAGTTTTCCCAGTCTATATACATGTGGGTGACTAGATCAGGTACGTCGAAGGGATACAAGGAAACACACACAACACACTCGAGGTCCTTTGGCGGCGTGGGCGCGGGCGTGGGCGGTGGGGCCGACGGTCGCGGCTTCAGAGGCGAAGCGCGGCGGCGGTCGCGTGGCTGGTCGCCGCACGCCGGCAGCCTTTCCGGCCGTCGCAGCTCTTCATGGTGCAGCCGGTGGGCGCGCCGTGCTCGCTAGTCCTGGCCGGCGGCCGCCCCGTGCCCGGCAGCGAATGTCCCGGGATGAACGCACCACCACGCACGCACTCTTACGTAAAAGCCGGGCGCGAGTTAAAAATATTGACAGGGCAGCCCGGCCCGGAGAAATATACGCGTTCTTGAACGTGAAAGTTAATTATAGCGTGCGGGTAACGCCGCCGCGGCAGAAGCGGCGCACATGTCACACCACACACGCACGCACGCACACAAACGCGCTGGCGAGGGCGCGGGCGCGGGGGCGTCGGCGGAGGAGGTGGGCGCGCTGTCACATGGAGAGTGCAGGAGGCGGAGGCGTCACCCACGTGCAGCCGCCGGTGGTCGGTGGTCGCTCGCGACGTGGTCCGAGCTGCGGTCGCTGTCGCTGCGGCTGCTCCGTGCACCTGCCACCCGCGACGCGAGACGAGGCGAGGCGAGGCGGGCGCGCGCACACGGCCGAGGGAACAAGAGAGAAGCTGCGGCGAGCGGCGGCGAACCCTAGCGCAGGCTACGCACAACTAATGGTGCAAGATGTGGACGCCGCGCCGCTGCGCTTCCCCGACGCCCGCCGGGGCCCCCCTCCTTCCCCCTCCGACGGCCGGCGCGCGCCCCCCTCCGCGCCCCCCGCGCCCATGCCCGCCCGCCACGCCGCGCCGCTCCCCACCCGGCCCGCTTTCTTACTCCAGCTCCGTTTTATGAATGAATAGCCTCGCACCAGGGCCCCGCGCGGAGCGGCGGCGCGGGCGGAGGCGCCGTGGCAGAGGCCCAGGCGGGCAGGCGACGGCCGCGGCGGCGCGGCGCGGCGCGGCGCGGCGCGGAGCGGAAGGGCGAGGGTGGAAGGGGACGCAGGAGAGGATGCTGTTGCCGCCGCACGCTCTAGCCTAGCGGGATGTGCCGTGCTGTCCTCCTCGCCGGCGAAGTACAAGGAGGCGGACGAAAGAGAGAAAGGGACAGGGGAAGGATAAGCGCGGGAGGAAGTAAACGAAATATACGTTTCATACGAATGGGTTAATTGTAACAGAAATTAAGCTAAAAAAATAATTTTTTGTTTTGTGTAATCTACTCGTGCGATCAACACTTTCAATATGTTGTAAGCAGTAGATATATTCAAAGGTGGTAAATAACAAGTTCTAAAACATATTGTCAAACGACGAACTAATTCAACATTTACCTTAATGGATTCACTATTCAAAACACTAAAAAAATATTTTTCACTTAAGAATCCCTGCTTTTTGTTATAATACCAATAAACAACGTCTCCATCTTATTTAATTAAATAATAAAATAGACGAGACCTCTCAATGTGATGAACATATTATACATTTGACATCACGCTGCGAAGATCTTTGTTGAGACATGTGGTAAATGGTGTCTAAATGACATTTTAAGTTAATGAAAACAACAGTTGAGTGCGTTTGGCAAGCCATGAAGTCAAGAAATAGAGTGGAATAAGTGTTGCAAATTTGAAAGTACCGGATGAAGATATTTGACAATATTCTTGGCATTTCATTTACATAAGACCATGGAAATAAGATACTTATCAACTATGAACTTGCAAATAAAAAAAACAAACAAACGAACATGCATAGAAAGCACAGAGCTGGAGGACATACATTATACCGGCAAGAATAGACTGACTCTTCCATATTTTTTTTTTTTAATACAAGAATTATTAATTCTGCTTGCAAATAATTGCTTACAAGGTACACTTTAGTTACACAAGGTTTTTGAATAGTGGTACACTGTGATACTTGCTTACTTCTGCACTGTGAATATTGTACTAATACTTGATTACAAGGTATTCTTTAAGTGTTGATTAATAGTGATGAATGTATAAATCTAGCAATTAAGAAATACATTAATTCGTACCACGTACACTTGGATGTACCTATTTATACTATAGAAACACATTTTACCCACAAGGTCTAAAAGTTTTAAAACATTTTTTATAGTATGGCCTCTTGAATGAACTTCATGCGTGATTTATGATGGGATTTCTTCCACATTTCCAACATTAAAACACAGATAGTATGTTACACGTACACCATTTCGATTGAAAAAGGTCTGTTACAATAGAGCATTAAGAACTGATTTATCGTTCTTGATCTTTCCAGCCACTTAAAACAGCTTCGGAAGGATTGCAAAGTTGCGTTAGTGTCACATGAACATTTTCAGAAGTCAATGTGTGGTATTTTGTGTATATTCATCAATGTTTCCATCGACGATCTTCCCGTCATTCACAACAACAGTCTGGTTAACGTCGTGTCTTCAACGATGAGTAAGAGGCCTCGCGCAAAATAGTTGCGGAGTGTTGCTCCAGCTTCTGCAGCGGCGACGCGGCACACCGCAACCTACATTTCCGCCGCCCGCCGCGCGTCTAATTATAAACGCCACAATTTGGAGCCGCGCGATTCGCAGAGGATGAGGTGGACGCGCGACGCGGAGCCGCGACGGCTGCAGCCCCGAAGAAGCCCGGCACCCTCCGCCCCCTCCCGGAGTCACAGCCGCGACGACCCGCACCGCACAAGGCACCAAGTACCTCTCCACCAAACATCTCATGATTATCAGCACAATGGATTGGAAGACAGCAAATATATCTGTAGAGAACTTAAATTCCAGTAAATTTAATTTTCAGTAACATGACATGATATGAAAATTAGCTAGGCTCCGTACACAAGGAAACAACAAGATAGATTTGTCAAAAAATGAGCAAACAAATTACAACAAAATGCTGCAAATCTCTAGCGCAACGTCTGGACATTCTAATTTAATAAAAATCGTAAAAACGTGTTACTTTGGTTCTGCGTTATTATATTCAATAAGTATTCGACGTATATCATCTCAAACGAAAAAACTATACGTGCTACAAGTCGACTGCTTCACAATCTTACAGAACTAGTGTTACTCAAGGCTCACTAGTGAAGCATGCCTACCATCTTCAATGAAGTTAACTGCCACTAAGGTTGAGGTAAAAATCCCAATTGAGACAAGGTAATCAGTGTTTATGGTACTTGAATATATTCAATTTAATGATTAATATTTAAAGAGTTTCACATAATACAGAGTTGAGGCTTTCACAAAACTACACAAGGATGTCCATAGAGAAATAAGAGCTACGCTAGGAACACATGATTAATTCTGCAATGTGCAGGTTCTTCACTCACATCCTTCCGTTACTCCTAGATCCTGCTGGACATAAATTGCTAGGTGGTTGTTTTGAAGCACAAAAGCATACCGGTCAATCTCATGTCCGACCACTTAACATTTCATACAATTCGATTAAGTGAGATGCATTTGCGCTTCATTGGATTTATCGAATCCAGAACGGGTTTAGTCGATCAGCAGAGTGGATGCAGAGATTACGGTTAGTTTAAAATATGGAATTGAAAATTATGAGTCACCAGAAACTATTATATTGACAAATGAGAAACAAAACACGTACAATAAATATTAAGAAACGTTTTATGGGATATCAAAACGGATCCCCGTCATCACATCATTAATAGAAGATTCATGCGCATAAAATTTCAAATATACTGCCCACATCAGGAAAATTAAAAATGCTTAGGTAGTTCAAACAAAAGTAACATAAGCGTGTGGTAGATGAAATGACGTGTGATTTTTCTGTTTAAATGAATCAATATATTAATGTTACTTACTGAAGATCATTTCATCATTTTAAAGTTACCTGTATGCTTCCCATTTTTACTTTTAGCTTTCATTTAAACGACTTCCTTCCTTT
Organism: Teleogryllus occipitalis; assembly: GCA_011170035.1. Taxonomy (NCBI): domain Eukaryota; kingdom Metazoa; phylum Arthropoda; class Insecta; order Orthoptera; family Gryllidae; genus Teleogryllus; species Teleogryllus occipitalis. Next base: position 123,631 of record BLKR01014753.1, read on the forward strand.
AGAGAAGTTTTTCTGGATGTATATTTTTAAATATCAATTTCATTTGTCAAAAATTTTATTCTAAAATAAAAAATGTGTATCATCAATAAAAAAAGCAAATTTTAACTTTATTTAATTAACAAATATTTAAAATCCATAACCATTGGGGGCGGAGTGATTTACCACGGCTATTCCCCCTCCTGATTCTCCTTCGATTCGTTCTACATCATGGCCAGCAAGTACAGACCAGCGCTTGCGGCAATTTCTTCTCGCCCGAAGTCGTTCATATTTTACGGGACGACGTAACTAGGGCTCCTGCAGGATAATTTCTGATGCATATAAAAACTCAATTATGAAACATAACCGTTCGAGATCTCCCTTGCAAGCTGTGGAAAGCTTGCTTTCTCTCCTTCAGTTCCCTTAATTTCTTCCGAGGTAAGTCTTGTCACGACTTTTTTTGTTGTTAACTGTTTGTGTCTCACTGGGTTGTTTATCGATACAATCTTGCGCAAATGGCATCTTCTGCTTGCTATAATATTGGCCCTAGCCGATTTACTTGCTTGTATAATAAGTAATGATTATGTGAGTTGAATATTTACGGGACGACAAAAAATGGGACGGGAAAAGCGAGAAAGCCGAAAAAACATATCATTTGCAATCTACTTTTGGAAACTGGAAAACCTATTACCGAAACTACATCATACAGACCAAAAAGTCTTCTACCGGTTTTATCAAAGGTTTTTGAAAAACTTCTACTACAAAAGCTTAACCCAATAAAAAATAATATAATACCAGAGTTTCAATATGGAATTTCATTATGGAATTTCGGGAAGGTCATTCAACGATAGAACAGACACACCGAATAGTAAACAAAATATCTCAAAGCCTTGAAGAAAAGAAATATTATTCTGACGTTGTATTGGACTTGCAGCAAACACGAGTAAATCTTGACACTTGAAGGTCTGTTATTGAAAATTAAACAATTACTCCCACGCTCATTCTATCCCTTTTTTGAATCCTACCTATACAGTCGCTCTTTCCAAATTAAATACCACGATGTTTGCTCTGAATTGAAACTAATGAGCGCAGGTGTCCTTCACGGAAGTATCCTTGGACCAATACTGTATGTAATGTATACTTCAGACCTACCAACAACAGAATGCACTATGATAGCCACATTCGCTGACGACACAGCTATCATAGCTGCCAACGAGGACTCAATTCGATCATCACACTTGCAAGTGCACCTGGATAAGACAGAAGAGTGAACAAATCATTGGCGAGTAACTATAAACAAAGCAAAATCATAATATATTACCTTTTCACTTCGAAAAGAACAGTGTCCAAAAGTGAAACTAAACACGTCAGAGCTCTCAGTAACAACTGTTGTGAGGTATGTTGGTTTACATTTAGATAGCCACTTAACCTGGAAACACCATAACACAAAAAAGAAGAAAGAATCATAAATGAAAGTAAGCAAACTATCATGGCTAGTTAATCGGAGATCTAAGCTCTCCTTATACAACAAAATATTACTGTACAAAGCAATAATAAAGCCAACATGGATTTTAATTTTCGTCCCGTAAGTGTAGTGCATTTTTTCTCCGGATATGGCGGTGAACTTCCCCGCAGGATGGCGAGATCCGGTGCCGAACCACCGTCGGCTAGTGGGGTTTCCCCTTAACCAGGACTCTCCCACCAGCGGGGCACCGCCCCAACCGGGACAAGCTTTAAGCTCCCGACCGGTTTTCCGGAATATGTGGTAGTGGAGTGCATGTTAGTGAGTGTGTGTGTGTGTGTGTGTGTGTGTAAGGGGAGAGGATAGGGCAAGGAAGAGGAAGGAAAGATCGCGCGCAGTCCGTGGCCCATTTGTTAAGGTACTGCCTGGTGTTGATCGGAGAAACTACGGAAAACTACCGATCAGAGCAGCCGGCCGCTAGAATTCTCCTCCAGACAGCGACTGAATTCGACCAAGCTGAAAAGCTAGTGTCGAAAATCCTGCCACCGTCACGACTCGAAACTAGGACCTCCCGGTCAGAGGCGCAGCAGTGACATCAGCACTGAGCTACCGTTCCCGTTGCCAACATGGACTTACGGCATAGAACTGTGGGGTACAGTCAGCAACTCAAACTTGGAGATCCTGAGATTTGAAACAAAAACCTTGAGATATTTATGCAATGCCTCGTGGTTCGTAACCAACAATAATTTGTATAAGGACTTGACCATCTTAACTATGGCAGAGACTATCACCGAGCGAAGTAAGAGGTCTCAGACGACACTGAGCTACCACCCAAACCAACAATCAGTTAACATGTTGGACAACACTGAGCATGTGTATAGAGTAAAACGTGAATATATTCTTGATTTATCCTTTAGACTTACTTAATAGTTATTTACGTTTTGTACATCATTTACTAATTGTTCCAAGAGAACAGATTGTAAATTTGCAGTATTGAAAATTTAAAAAATTAAAAAACTTTTGGAAAATTATTATTCTAAATTCCACTTTAGTACTAACGAGTAAAAAATGAGCCACTCTCATAACTGTAATGTTTTCATCACGAATAAGCCACGGAAATGATAGTGAGAGCCACACCCACAGCATCCGTTGAATAACACGCCTCTATCTCAGAGATCACAAGCTCAGAACTACTTCAGACTGCACGTAGTCTGCGCCTTGTAGTCCGCGTTGCCACCGACGTGTAAAACAGAAGTAAACGGTAGGCTAGCAAATCTGAAACGAATCCTACGAGTGAATCGTCCCTTTGCTCCAGCTCTGTTTTATGAATGAATAGCCTCGCGACGGGAGCCGCAGCGGCTACGGAGGCGAAGGCGAAGGCGGAGGCAGCGCAGAGGCCGGGTGGCAGCCGCGGCGCGAGGCAGCGAAAGAGGAGCGCGCCGAGGCACGAGAGAGAGGGAAGGAGGAGGGAGGGAGGACGGGGGATAGGATGCTGCCGGACGCTCTAGCGCGCCTGGGATGCGCCGTCTTCGGCGGACGGAGGAGGACACGGGGGCGGGGGCGGAGGGGCCCGCGCGACGAAATGCTGGTGCGGGGAAGCGTGCGGGCGTGAGCCACATGATAACGAAGCGGTGCGCGGCGGCCGTGGACCCGGCGACACGGCTTGGGTGCTACTGTCGCGCACTCTGGAGGCAGCGCAGCGGGGCGAGCCCACACGATCGATGTCCGTCTCCAGGTTCACCGTTCTCCCAACCACTTCACTACTCATACTTCAATTAACCCACATCAAATATTCATACACACACATTATATATATATATATATATATATATATATATATATATATATATATATATATGTGTGTGTGTGTGTGGTGTGTGTGTGTGTGTGTGTGTGTGTGTGTGTGTGAAAAACTAAAGTTTTTATGAGAGGCAGTAATTAAGCAATATCCCCCCCTCACGAACGACCCTCGGTCATGATTTGGTCCTTATCCCATACAGTTGGGCCTGTGTGGCAGGGGAGGAGGTCGGCGTCGTCCGCAGCCTGTGGCCCGAGGCGCCTACTCCGCGCGGCCTCCGTGAATGAACGCCGGAAGATTCCGCGCCGCGCACCCACAGAGCAGCGGCTCTGGAGCGATGGCCCCGCGTCGCCGCGGACGCCGCTGCCGGGGGGAGGCGACCGGACACCGACGCGGAGCCGGGCGGACGGGCGGTTTTCCGCGCCGCGGTTATCGTTTTCGCCTTGTTGCTCCGCGAGCGACTCGCCCGACGGGCGGCCTGGGGCACCGCGTGGAGCGGAGCGGCGCGGGGCGGGGCGAGCTATATTTGGAGGACAGGTAGTCGCCGCGCCGCCTCGATGGTGGTTGTGGAGGTATGGAGATGCTGCGGGGTTCGGGAGCCGCTCCTTACGTTTTGGTGGCACGCGATCCGAGCTGTGAAGTTTGGTTCCCGTTAGGCATCAGCAAAAGGGAAACAGGACAGCGACACAAAGACCACGCGTGAAAGGGAGGCCACTTCTCCCGGAGTGACGACGCTTTTTCTTTCGGAAATTAATACAGGAAATTTTAATTATAAATGCCAATGTTCAATGAGTTACTTAACTGAACGATTTTGGCAAAAAATCGGACTAATGGCATTAATTAGGAATATCACATGAAAAATCAAAACCTTAGAAAATAACATTTACAAATGAAAATAAAAGAACACTTGTACAATGTAACTTAATGGATTCACTTTAAATTTGACTTTTCAGAAAACAATATGTTCCACTGCAACACACGTCTGTGCAAATACACATTTTTGGCATCATGTAATTCAATATCAAAGATTTTACCACTCAGAAAACAAGAAAAAAATGAAAATATACTTCACCTATATGTAATTAGAGAATACCATGTAGCAAATTGTACTGAAATGATCCAAATCAAAAATCTACATTGAATCGTTGAATACCCCTTAGTTAAAGAAAAGTAAAGATATGAATTAAAACAGATTCAATTTGTTGTTTCTCAATCTCATTCACTTTAGCCTGGTTCGTTTCAGGGAAAGTTCCCAGCAAGATAAAACTCGTAACAAAGATAAACTATCTTTATGTTTTTCCAATCAAAACTAGATGAATTTTTCGAATCAATCGTGTAGGAAACAATTTTCATCATTAGGAGAATGGTTCTTCCCGACAAATTTAACATTTTCGCAATCTGGTTTATTCTGGTAGAGACAACTTTTATTATCAATCACTCCCGAATAATGTTTACATGCTTTTACATTTATATACGATTTGTACTTCTGCATCATCTCTTCGCGCACTCCGGTGATGGAAGAGCAGCGCGTCCCAACCGCAAGTGCCAGCGCTACGCGGAAGCGGCGCGGCCTCAGGCAACCCGAGACTGCTCCGATCGACACAGCGGAGCTCCCGGCCGCGAGCCTAGGCCTTTTGCCCGGTAAGAACGAGGCCTGCGAGGAGAAAAACGGCCGTTGTTGTGAACCAAGCATCGAATCAACGGTCAGTCAAGGTGTTCGCTCTGAAGGACTTATCACCGGTTGCTATATGAAGCGTCATCATCCTATACAGAAAGATCCTACACAGAATGTTTTTCAGGGAAGCACACGGCGAAGACTGGTTGACACCCACCCTACCTCTAGCTGGCCTGAAAAATGAAAGTTGACTCTACATTGGGCGATGGTACTTATGAATTCACAGGATAGGAAGGGAGATGTGCTTGAAGGGAAATGGAAACTATAGCATCAGATCCAAATGGAATTTCAGACGTTTTCGACCGAGTTATTGTTTCAAGTTGTGCTTAGAAAGTATCTCGCGTACTGCTTTTGTAAATCATTTTATTTTCTTCATAAGGAATGTGTCAGTTCGATGAAAGAATAGGGAAAAGTCTTATAAAGCATATTAAATGCACTTCAAAATTGATTGCCTCCACGTGATCCACCAGATAATACCAAAGAAGGTTTAAGAATATATTAAACAAAAAATATTTAATTCTTTGTTTATTAAAAGAAAGGGGAAAACTGATATGGCTCGAATTCCACTTTATCGTAGAAAATTTTGAATCATGACCCGGTTTCTGAGAATGGTCTTTTCTTGTTTCTCAACAGATGCTGAAATCAATACTCGTCGCTGATTCTTGTAACACTAATCGAGGTTATTAATTTTACGAACGAAAAAAGGCAATAAACACATTAAATTAAACGTTCCAAAATAAAATTTATACAGAACATGACAAAAACCAACGTGATGTCTGGGTGGCCTGACTTATGTTCTTGCTATTTAAAGCGTCTTGTGAATATGTAAATATCTAATAGGGAAAATGGTTTATGAATGGTTCTGCCATCTTGGGAAGCCCGCAAAAAGATGTTCCATTCATCTTACAGGTCCCTCCATGATACGTTATCGTTACGAAATTCCAACGCGGCAAAATACGTCGCATTATCGACTTCGGCGGACTTCATGCAACAACATGCTCTTATCCGAACGAGACAAGAATCGCACGACAACATATTTTGCTGAATAAAAGATATCTCTGGCCACTTCTTTACGTATCTCATTTTTAATCTCAAAAGCTAAATGTTCTGCGATAAAAAGTAATATTGAACAAACATTTCACGAAAAGAAGTGTAACTAAAAATGGAATAAATCATGAACTGCAACACCATCCACTGAAGATATGGTATTTAATGGTATTGCCATAAAATAATACTGTTTTATGTACATACTCATATTTTACAAATTGATAAATGATTTATACCCAATTACTTTCGGAGCACATATCTAATTTTAACTACTAGACAAATACATGCACTATGCTGTTAGCAAGCTAGCATGATGCTATTGTATTAATTTTTACTATGTTACTGTACAATAATATCTTTTGAAGCAAATCGCTTTCTTCCGGTCACATTTTAGTCAAAAGAAATTTTCCGAAGAAGGCTAATGCTAAGTTAATTACGGAATAAATACAGAAAGTGGAATAACTTTCGTATTGAGATGCTAAGTGACGTAGAGTAATCCTCTTCTTTCCAATAATATTAGCAGCTCAAGGTGTAACTTTTCAAACAATAGTGCTGTTAGGGATAGGGAACAGGCAAGTCGCAGCCATTCACAACGCCCCGTCAGAAACAAGGGGACGCCTCGGACTGAAGTAGTAGCTGATTCATTCACGGTTGTGGAGATACAGGTGGAGGTGGAGGTGGAGGCGAAGGTGGCGGTTGCGTTGATGGTGGCAGTGGAAGTAGCGGTGATGGTGGTGGTGGTGGTAGAAGTGGTGATGGTGATGGTGGTAGAAGTGGTGATGGTGGTGGTGGTAGAAGTGGTGATGGTGATGGTGGTAGAAGTGGTGATGGTGGTGGTGGTAGAAGTGGTGATGGCGGTGGTGGTGATAGAAGTGGTGATGGCGGTGGTGGTGGTGGTGGTGGTAGAAGTGGTGGTGATAGTGATGGTGGTAGAAGTGGTGGTGACGGTGGTGATGGTGGTGGTAGCGGTAGCGGTGAAGGGAAGAAAGCGTCAGGGCGGCACCGACGGCGGCGGCAGCATGAGGCACTCCCAGATGGTCGTAAACGCACAATGTTGCCGCCCCCGTCACCACCTCCGTCGCTGCCGCCGCCGCCGCCGGCATACCAAGCGGATTTGTACACGACTCCCGCAGCACAGGTAGCCGGGAACGCACGCCGCGCGGCGTCCCATTGAGAACTGCCTCTCAACGAAGTCTTCTCCCCCCCCCCCCCACAGCACCTCTCTCTCCCTCTCGACAGGTACAATGCCGCAATTCCAAGTTCAAACACGGGCTCGGCGCTTGCAGCAGGACGCTGGGCTAATAATAGACTCGTTAATGGGGAAAGAAGCAGTAAATTCAACCACTTCTGAACATAGTCCCTGGAGATGAAGACCGAGACTTAACAGCAGGAGGCTGAGTGACGACAATGGACGCTGGGTGGTCTCTGGACATGTGTCACTTCAACAAAGAAACAAAGCTGTAACTATCTCAATGGAGGTAAAGACATTGTCTCTGTCCTTCCCATAATTAAAGCTTACAATTAGCACATCATGAACAGCTGATTGTCCAGTATTTGCCGTTTGTGAAAATTTATATGATTACAAAATTCCGCCAACTGAAAACCATATTTAGAAAAATTGAAGACTTTTCCAACATTATAATCAATTTATAGTAAATAATTTGAAATGTGAAATTACTCATACATCTGAGAATCTTCTCGATCCAGTCTACTCGACCTCTCAAAGCGTTCTGGTTGTTTATTTAGGGTCCTCTACCAAATGCGCCCCGTTGCTAAGCAGGAAGCAGATGACTACAATAGAGTACTCCCCCTACCTTTCAAGAATTATTTTGTTGGAGAGAGACATCAATAGTACAAAACAATACATAAAATTGGATTGGCTATTGTATGTTAACGTTTCCAAGTCAGTAAATTTGTGACAATGTATGATGAAAGACGAAATTGGCGTAATGAATAAGCTATTTGTTGAGAAACGTATTCTTTCGTAGAGCGATTGGAGAACCTGAAGCGGCGACAACTGGTTGTAACAGCATGTAATAGGTTATTTTCAGAACATATCATAAACGCTACTGAGTCAGAGGCAATGGTGTCAGTCGGTGAAACAGGTCCGTTTTTGAATGAAAAATGCTAATTGATTGCGTTAATTCGCTGTTCTGATACTGCGCCTACAGACGGAATTCTCATACTCAGTGCGTCATTGTTTGTGACACAGGTGACTTCAAGCGACAGCTCGGCTCCAAGGGAGAGGCCGCCCTCCGTTAAGTATTGGCTATTCACATGTCCGATTGGATGACTGTATCCCCCTCCCCGCCTAGCTCGTGACCTTAAAAAGTCATTGTATTTAAATCGGAGAGAATGTCATTGCTGCATATGTGAAGACTGTTTTTTGCAGTATTATCGGAGAATATTTTATATATTGTTCTTGAGAAGTGCGCGTGCTTCTTTTTGGCCAAATATTTTGTGTGGTATTGTTCAGCAACGTTTTTGCTGCTGCAAATCACCAGTTTCTTCCATATTTCGTTTCGTTTTATTCCATTTCATTTTCCATTTTGCTCCGCTTTTAGAAGTTTTTCGAGCGACGGAGGAAGCTGTTGCCTTCCGTTACGCGAGGCGAGGCGCGGCTGCAGGCGCCGAAATTGGATAAGTAGGGGAACGGGTCCAGGGGCAGGGGATGCGGGTGCCGCCGCCTGGGCCGGATGGCCAGCCCCGGCGAACCCACGCTCCCCTTCCCCCCCCCCCCCCCTCCCACACATACACACGGGGCGTGAAGGCGCAGAACGCGACAACGATCAATTGTGCACAAATGTCTCATTAACATGCTTCAAGCACGTATAAAACAAGTAATGTCCATTGTTTTGTGTTTCATACTAACTCAAACATCACATTGTTGGCCATACTTGAAAATAAAACTTACTCTCTAATATTTTTTATGTGACTGGTTCAAGTTTCTTGATATACAACAGAATTTTGCGAATCAACTTATACGCAATATTGCATTCAACAGACGCGGCTTACTTTTTACAACTAAAACGGGAGAAATATACTATATGGTTTGTGAAAGAAATCCAAATCAACGAGGAATAATTTCCACCACATCGGACGACAGGGCAGCGGCGAAGTCAGGCGGAGAAAGGCGAGGAGGAGGAAGAGGAGGAGGAGGAAGTGGAGGGGGAAGAGGAGGAGGAAGAGGAAAAGAAGAAGAGACGTGGAGAACGGGAGGAAATGGCGTCTGTGGCATAGTGAGTAGCGGTAAAGATAGAAGTAAAAATGTGCAATATTAGCAGTGTTAGAGTTATATAAGCTAGTGCTGCTGGGCTTTCAATACGACGGAGGAGAGAACGAAGGTGATGTCTACAAACTGGTGATAATTATGATGCCAGTTAATGTAAAGTCACGGTGATTGAAATGCAATGATGATGGTGGAAGTAGCAAATTAAAAAGTGGATTAATTACGATTTCCTTGAGAGATCTTGATATTGAGCTTGTCAGAAGAGCTGAATGTGATTTTGGAAGTATCAGAGGAAACAGTAGTAACGATTTGGGAATGCACTTGCAATCGGAAGCCATGGTTTCAATCATTCATTCACTGACAGATCAACATTCTGAGCAAGCAGTTTACAATCGAAGATAGCGCAAAATCACGAGCGAAAGTAAGAGAATGGAGAGCATCCAATAGTGATAAGGACGAAGACGGAGACGAAAAGGTTGAACAGTAAAATTGACTTGATCATGATCAAGGTTTATAAAAACAGGTAAATATTTTTTAAATATTTTATTAATTGGGAACTGAAAAAGTAGATGTTATTTCGAATCCATTCCATTACACATAACTATGATGTGACAGAGGATACCTACCAACTTACAAATTGTGAACAAGAATTATATGATTTAAAGTAGGATTTTTCAATCGGTGCTAGACTGCTCGCGGAGGCCCACTGCAGAGGACACCGTGTCACTATCATTTCACTAGACTAGAGCCGATCGCGTCCGGACGTCTCCTCCTCACACCACATCAGTCAGCACTCAACAATGAGTACCGCTGGTTGGGGGCAGGCCAAGTGGTCGGTGTACTTGAGCAGTCTAATTTGAGGCACACTTGTAACAATGATATGTAGAATCTAAAATAAATATAAACAAAACTAGAGAGCTTTCGAACCAAAGCCAAAGATTTATTTAGATTAAATATTGAAAATAATTAGATATATAATTAATCTCAAATTGTAGGCCCTTCAAATATTGGGTCCAGCACAGCTATTGCTCGCCAGAAGGGTTTAGGGAGCGGGCGGTTATTCGGAAAACAGCGCGGCGAGCGGCGGGCGCTGGGCGGCAGGAAGAAGGCAGCGGCGATCCCAGCGGTCGCGCGACTCGGCGGCGGCGGCGGCGGGCGAGCGGACGGAGAACCTGTTGGCGGCGGGCGCAGGCAAGGCGCAGGCGTGAGAACGGCGGCAGCGGAGGCGGAGGCGGTGAGCGCCGGCCTGCCCCGGCGCCGCCGCGGGCCGCGCACCTGGCGCTGCCTGGTCACTCACTCCGCCCGAGAGACAGAGACAGAGAGAGAGGACGGACGGAGAAGAAAGAGAGATACGGAGAGCCGAGGCCTCGCTGCTTCAACCAGTGCCCGCCGCTGGACCAAGCCACTTCCTCCAGCCCTTCTTGCGCTCAGAAACACATGACACAGGCTCAGTGCAATATTAGAGATTATGGTCAAATAATGAAATGCACAATAATGTATTCATGCTTCACACCTCTAAATTCTGGGCTACACAAACTGCCATCCCGGAAAGTGTTCATGATTTCACCAAGATTAATGAAAAATCGTAACTGTTGATGACATTGATTTATTGTTCTAACAATTGTAAATAAGTCTAAAGAGCAATATAGGATTTAGAGCTCTCTAGACTGCTGCGCAGATGAATCAAATTTTACGAAACAACTCAAACATTTTTTTGTTTAACCTATTTTAACAACTTTTGTATAACACAAATTAAATTTAACGTGTTTTTTTTAAATACAAGAAAAAATGGCTTAGATAATTTTCTACGTTTCAGTTACGTCGTACGAACAAGTTAATAGTGGTGTACATTTTATGTCTAATACGGACTCAGTCCTTGTTACGTGCCCTTGCAGCATTGGTGTTCGAATACGAGCAAAGAATTCTGAGAAATTTACGCCGAAAGACTTGATCACATCGTATACGTTATATAATCAACGTTTGTACAATGTTGACAATGGCATGGGATCCATCTTTCACAGCAAATATCTAAGGCGCATCTCATCTAAGCCGCACAAGACACATGTTAGAAGCAGTGAATACCTCTGTTAAAAATGGCTAACTAGTAACTTCAAATTCTTATTGTATAACGCCCACCTTCAACTCCAAAACATTCTTTCTTTACGAAGGTTCTCATACATGTTCTTAGTCGCTTCTTCCAGTCATTCGATCACTGCATTCAGCCACTACCCCTCATTCACTCACCAAGGCAGTCATTCATTCACTACGAGCATTTGCTGAGTCACATTCGCACAAAGAAGGAGCCAAAGACAAGAACAAATACAAGTCGACAGAATGGAGAGAGAAATGAACCAAAATGGAAATAATAGCTGTCAAAAAACACGTGGGAATGTACAGATGTTCTCTCTCCAGGATTTAAACACTGAACAAAACCCTTTTCTACTATTCCTTAGGTTGTACAGCATGTCATGTACAGCCAGTGAAACGTCGCTTGGAGGCGCGGGCCACCCGGTGTCGCAGGAAGGCCGGCCGCCGCTGGCTGGGCGTTGCCTGCGGGCTCGCCACGAACCCCAAGGGCCGCGCGACGCGTGTAATTTTAAACACATAACTCAACGGCGCAGGCACTCAACTGTCGGCAGCACAAACAGCTCTTGCGCGCAGCGGCCTGGAAATAACACACAATCGTCTATTTTTGCGCGCGCGTGCGAGAGCGCGGGCTCGCGAAGCGCGACTCGGGCTGAGCGACGGAAGGGGACGCCACGCAACAGGACGCAGCGGGATTGAAGGAAAGCGAGGATGCGAGATGAGAGAGGAGCAAGGTGTACTGCGTTGGAACTGAGTGGGAGGGGACAGCATCAGACGAGGCCTGACTTGTCGCGAACGAGCCGGATGGGAAGGGGCGGGGCACGGCGGGATGGTGTAGGGCGGGCGCTTGAGGACAGGGTGGGACGGGACGAGTCGGGACGGACGATTCGGATTGGGCGACGCACGACGGAGCGGCGGCAGACGGACGGAATGCTTTCCGTCCTCTTCGAATGGGACGAAATTCAACGGGACGGAGCGGGGTTGAGTGGGGCGGGCAGGAAAGCGAAGATGCAGAAGAGACTCAGCGTGAAGCAGAGCGTAGTGCGATGAGAACTGAAGTGTCGCGTCACGGAAAGGGGCATCATCGGACGAGGCGTCAAGAGGCGGGGGCTTGCGGGATAGGCCGAGGTGGTAGAACGAAAAACGAGATGGGACGGGACAGAGTGGGGCGGGGGTGGGGGGCATTCCTACTGACTAATGCGGACGGTGGAGCATGGTGTAATGGCACAAGACCGAACAAAAAATAAATTAAAACAAAACGAGAAGGCGTAACAAAAACCAAATTAATTTTCCGCTTTTTAGAGCTTAGATTTTTCTAAGTAAAACGAAAATGACTTCCTATGTTCCAATTTACGATCTTCTACATTTCTAAAATATTTTCAATACCTGGTGAATAATGGAGGTTTATTTACTTTATTTAAGTTTTATTTACTTTTCACAGAACGTGGTATTTGTAGCGAGTTTAAGTGGCAAAAAGGATATCTGCAATGTAATAAACTCCTTGACAGCCCGCGCATACACATTAGAAGTTTCCGAACTCCGCGAGGAAGTTGACTGGAGCGAGGCAGGGTTTCGGAAGTGGCGATGGGGGCGGAGGGAGAGAGCCCGGCGCCGGCGCCGCCACACGTGCACTGTTCTCCAAAGCGTGCGTTCTCCCACGTGCGCTGCCACAGCGCTCCTCAGTGGGCCCTCTAAGAGAATCTCTCCTTTTACTCCCAGGCGGAATTGGAGGCATTTTTCAATGCCAAATGCACCAACCCACGAAAACTGAACAAACCGTATTGAAATCAATAATTTAGTATAAATATTGCCAAAAAAGTATACTTTGCAATACTACATGGCGTTTCCATTTTCTCAAAATGAGAAAATCAAATGTGAATAGAGCATTTATCATCATTCTACGTCCTCGCTTTTGCACAGCATCTTTTGAACAAGCGAATCAGACGAAAGCTCTCAAAAGAATTAGGTGAGCAGTGGTGAAAGTAAGTTCTCGAATGTAAACACGAATCTTTAAAGCGTTTCATTTTAGTTCATCGATTATAAAATAAAATCAAGATTTAAAAAAACGAAGTACAAGTAAATGAGCTATTCTTTAAGAATGCCATTGACAAATTTAATTGTTCATCAAAACGTTTTTTTTTTCTTATGAAATGCATGAAAGACGATGCAAAGCACTCCGTTTCCTGTTCCTTTAGGTAAATTTAATGCAAAAGAACCTCATCTCCACATAAATTACTCTTTAACTCTGGCTGTTCACAAAATATTTCACGAAAGTGATAAAAAAGTGAAACAAATTTCAGAACAAGATCGCGTGCAGGTTGCTGCAGACGATGGAACTGTTCTCGTGCGATTCCCAGCGCCACCTGACTCGGCTGTTTGAAATGCCAAAGGTCGGCGGAGCTGTTCGCGCGGGAGGCCGGAAGGTGGTCCCACAGAAGGGGAGGGGCTCATGGGGCCCCCGGCGGCCGGAAGAAGAAAACCCTCTTCCATGGCCGGCCAAGAAGGGCTATGAAAGTGGAGGAGAACAAGGTGAGGTAACGAACGGAAAGTTAACATCAGGGGAGAAAATGTGAGGAAAACAAGAAAACTCAATACATAAATAAATGGAATTCATCTCATTCTGTTTTGCGAACAAAAATAAGCATTAGACGACGGAAAGAGGTGATCTACAAAATGAAAGTATAAAATACTCTGGTAGAGGCTCGGTGAGAGACACTGAATTCGCTTGGAAACAGATTCGACCAGCCATGTTTGCTAATATGTAGATATTTATGATGTTCATAAAGCATATATAAGGCACATTTAGATAAAACCCTTTCATTCAAAACATTAGTGTCTGAAGGCAGGTAGCAAGCATATAATCCCTTAATTATAAGGCCCGAACGTAGCCAAACATTCTGAAATTAATTAACATAGTTACGGAAATTTCGTATAAGTGAATCGGTCTCATTTGTAGAAGAATATAACCAAGATTTTAAGCTAAGCTGATTCATGGTGCGTCCAATAGTGTATACACTTTGACATGGAAAACTGCAAAATAACAATTAGATTTTTATATTTCCAAGTACTCTGCGCCGTTCTCGTCCTGTGGTAGTTAGCAGTCCTTCGCCAGCTCCGCCTCCAAAGCAATGTGACAAGCAGTAGCTCGCTCGCGGGGGACACAAACACGCTGTCGCGCCGCTGCGCCGGGCGGAGGCGAACAAAAGGGCCGAGCGGGCGGGAGGACAGCTCAGAGACAAACGATTGAGGGCGCGCGACACGATAGCGAGCAACGCTATCGACCCCCGCGCCGCGCCCAAACCGGCGGGACAAGCGGCCCGGGCCTAATTGGATGGGGCCGCCGCGACGCCTCCGACAGAGCGGTTGCCTCCGGCACCCACGTGGCTCCGGCACATCCTCCGTTAAAACGAAGCAACCAACAAAAAGTAAATAGACGAGAATTGCACAGGATAATACTCGTATTGAGACTCTATTGAAAGCAAAGGAAAAAAGGAAGGGATCTTGAAAGGTATTTTACAGGATTCTTACTTGGTCAAAACGTATGACAAACAACAACAATAACATCCAAGAAGTAACAAATTACAGATCATCCTAAAAATCGTGTTAGTTATGGATAAAATACACTTTCGGAAGTTCTTGAAATGCTTGAAAAAAAAAAAAAATACGGAGACAGTTACGTGAGATTTTATTCAAAAAAATTGTATTTCAAACATATTTTCAACGTTATTTAAGTAACAATATTCACGTTTAGTATTTTAGATTAGTTTTCTAACACTAAAGGTAACTTCAGTTGAAGACA
Source organism: Teleogryllus occipitalis (assembly GCA_011170035.1). Classification (NCBI taxonomy): domain Eukaryota; kingdom Metazoa; phylum Arthropoda; class Insecta; order Orthoptera; family Gryllidae; genus Teleogryllus; species Teleogryllus occipitalis. Next base: position 138,702 of record BLKR01014753.1, read on the forward strand.
TGAAATTAATATCGTGAATATTACTAACCGTTTATAATTTAAAATGTTTAAAAAAGGGTGAAAATGGACTCCGTTACTAAGCTATTTTTTTTATAATGCAAGTAATTTCTTGGAGAATGAGACAGCTGAAAACTTGATAGCAGATACTAATTCTAGCTGTTTTGTTCCTTCTCAAATTATTGCGAACAAATCAACAATACAAAACGATTAATAAATTTAAAAACAATATTCGGAGTTTTCAATACTCAAGCAAAACGTAGGGCACTGGAATGCACTTTTCACTAAACAGTAAGATAACTCGTATGGGCTTAGGGTATTATGAATCCATCGGTATCATTCATATTCTAAACTGTAAATATTTGACGCGACGACTACTGACCGATAACGTCAAGCTATGTCGGAAGCGATAGAGGAGTAATCTATGATACGGATAAACACCTTGAGAGTTCACAGTAACACTGAAAACGAGTGACCGTTAAGATCACTTGAAAGTTCATGTAATATCTTTGAAAAGAGGAAAACAATTTAATTATAGCAAATATCCCGTACTCTGTCTTTTAAAGATTACAGAGGTAATAGCACAGATTGAATCAAAGGAAATGAGTTACAGGCCAAAGATATGCTGTGACCAAGAGCGAGATTCCGGAGGCAGAAGCGACAGAATAATCCAAGAAGAAACTCGAAAATTACAAAATTTAGAGAGAATGGGCGGATGGCGCGGCATGGCGGTAAGATTTAGAAATATTCATACTAAGGCAAATAAATTCTGAGCTTGGAGAGAACTGTCCGTCCGAGCAAAAATTTGAAGGTGCACAATAAGCGCTACGGCAGCGCCTACATAATGACGGAAGTTAACCAAATATCTCAAAGAAGAGAACATAGCAGAAAAAGCACGAGGAGGACATCAGTCTGAGAGACATCGGTGGCAGGCGGAAGCAAAACCCTTCGAGAAGTAACAGAGTTGGGTTGAGAGTTGGGCTGAAGTTGGGCTGAAGTTGAGATAACTTACAGCTATTCAGGCAATGAGATACAAAGATATTACTATTGTGGCAAAGGAGTAGGTCAGGAAGACCAATAGAATGAAGAACGCTACTAACACAACGAAAAAGTATTTAACAATTATAGGTGACGGGCAGACTATCGAGGGAGACAAAAAAGAAAGATCGATTAAACACACGAACAAAAGGGACTGGAAGAAAGGTGGGAGGAGATAATAACGTTGAATGCAAGACCATGAGGACAATGTCAGTAGGGCAGACCGAAATAGACTCCGCCGGGCGGTGTGACGGTAGGGACAAGTGGGAAACGAATCGTCACTCAGCCAAAGTGGCAGCGGGGGCGGAGGCGGCGGCGCGGAGGCCCACAGCATAATGGGCGTGAGTCGCGGCAGACGAGCCGCCAGCCAGGCGGGCGGCGGGCGGGGGGCGGGGGCGGGGGCGAGTACACCGGAAACTGGCGGTGAGCGGGGGTCGGCGCGAGGCTAGGCGGCGGCGGCGGAGGCGGTGTGCAGCCTTGGGCCAGGAGGAGTGGTGGAGGCGGCGGCGGCGGCGGCGGCGGGAGGAAGCCTCTCCTACTATGCACCTCCGCCACCCCTGCCGTGGGCGGGGTCGCAACAGCTGACCCGCTGCCGCTCGCTCGTTGTCGCCCTGTTGTAACGGCCTGCTCAAGTGCCGGGCCGAGCGGGTGAGGGAGTGGGTGCTCGTGGGTGGCAGGCAGGTCGAGAGTCTCCGAATGCCCACTGGGCCATGAAGTGGTGAACGACGGTGTTTTGTTTCGTCACGCCATTCGATCGCGCTATTTAACGACATTCATTTTTTCTAGGTTCCGGACAAAATGTGTAGGGAGCTAAGTGTATGCATTACAGTGTAAATACATCAACAGACGAAGTGCAGCCCTCATTAGTATTTGAATGCTTTATTTTTTATGTAACGGTCTCGGAGGGCACATCTGAAAACAAACTGCATTTTAGACATGCATGCTCTAAGAATTACATCAGAGTCAATTTATTGCGATATTAATTAGTATTGTAGAAGAATGTTACAAATCTCAATGAATGAAAGTTCCGCGAGCGTTTTTCTACTCTAAGCGGCACGAGTTCATGGGAGTATCCAAACTACGAAAGTTATTCAAACATATCTACGAACAAGAGATGAATGTACACGGAAGCACTTCAATTGAGACGATCCGGGCACGAAAAGCGAACTTTACAAATACAAAATTTGGGAAAAAAGGCATTATAACATTTTTCTCGCAGGGTGAACGCAACATAATGTTTTGCCAAAAATATGAGTTTATAAGGGTGTTCACTAAGTGCAGTGCAGAGCAGAGAAATAATGAAGGAAATGTTTTTAGTATTATAGTGAAGTGAAGTGCGGTCTTAATTGTATAAACACTCAGTGCGGTTTTAGATGATAGACGTTTCTTTTCTTTTTCTTCATATAATTTAACGTTTTAAGAATGATGAGTTTTTAAATTATTATTATTGTTACTATTATTATTATTATTATTATTATTACCATTATTATATTATTTGCATGAGATTTATTATCTTATTTATGTAATTTCCTGCCACCGGGTAACATCGAATTGCCGTTTAAATCAATTTATTTTATCTTATATTTCAAATCAGAAAGACTGATTTAAGTCCACTTACGCTACCTTTGGCCATGAGGGTCACTGGTGTACTTCACTATGATGTATTAAATAAATGACGGAATGTTGCGTTCGCCCGTACTCCCCGTAGCGCCTCAACTGTCGGTCGTGAAAAGAAGTCACACGCTGAAGAGCGACGCTCTCTAAAGACGTGTCCAACTCCTGGCCGCTCGCCTTCACCGTCGGGGAGTTTCCCAGCGTCCGCGCCCAAAGGCAGCCCTTTGCCCTGCACTGCGCCCCCGCGGCCCCTCGCGCCGGCAAAACAAACACTCCAGATGTATAAAATATGGCACTTGGCGGGAGGAGAAGCTCATCAGGGGCCCAAAGACAGGGCCGAGGGAAGAGCGCGCCACAGGCGGGAGGCGCACAAGGAAAGAAGCACGTTCCACGGTGTTCGTTGCCGTTTTAATGGTGACTTTGACGCAGAGGCGCACTTTGTTCAAAGGGTAGTGTAGATTCATCCAAAAGGAATCTTCCAAGTTAAATAAGAACGGCGAATTTAATGTATATCAATTCACGTTTTAACTAATTAAATAAACTATTAAGTAATTCATGATTCTTTACTCGAAACAGGAAACACAAAATGATACGCGCGTAGATGTAAAATTTAATATAGTACTACATTATTTTCAATATATGAAACAGCATGTAGTACGTGCACGATCAGAGGCAGGTAGTAGTTGCGTTAGTAACTCTTTTAGAATTTCTGTTGATTATGTTGTTTACTAGTATGTTGATTGTTAGTAACCTTCTGTGGATTTTTAGTATCTTAAATTTTAAGACAATCAGTTGAATATTTTTAAAAAATAATCAGCAAATTGTATTTTATAGAAATAACTTGCATTGTATTTTCAGTATTTATTGCGCTCTATACTAACTTCTTCGATTTTGGTAACTTTTTCGATTTTTCTTCCAAACTGAGTTTTTGAGTCAGTCATGATTCCAACGGCCTCCTGGTTTTGTCTATGCTGTGATATATCAGAAAATACAGCGGAAAATAGAGAACATAGGGGAAAGATGGGTGGTGGTGGTGGTATTTGTGGTGGTGAAATGTGCCTGATGGTCGGTAAGAGACAGAGGGGAGAGGCAATCAGCGCGTGAGAGTATTTCGTATTTCTGGGCACGGCAACTACTTTGGCCATCAGTCCCGTGGCAGCAGTGCATGTCGTAGCCAGCAGACGAGGCTTTCCTCCAAGCGGAACGTGATATCCGGTACCGACCTACACGTCGGATTAGGAGAACTTCTCACCCAGGTAGCTCCCCCAGCGGGGCACTGCCCCTGTCGGAACAATCTCTAAACTCCTGATTGGTCTTCCGTCATGTGCGGTAGTGTAGTGCGTCATTGGAAGTGTGTGTATGTGTAAGGAAGAAGAAGCGGAAAGCTCGCGCGGTCCGCGGCCCATTCGTCAGGGAACGGCTCGGACCTTCGCCTGGTGTTGATCGGAGATGCGTGGTAGCCATCCGCACGCGACTCGGGGCGGCGCCGAAGCGTGAGGAGGCCGGACCCGGCCGCGGCGGGCGCTTTGGAGTGGGAAGGCGGGCGGGGCAGCGCGTGGCGGGGCGCGAAAGAGGGGATAAATAACAGCGAGCGCGCGCGGCGGAGGCTGAGATCAGAGGCGGGTGGGCGGGCGGCGCGGCGCGGCGCGGCGCGCGAGAATCGGAGCCAGCGGGCGCGACGCGACGCGCGGCCACAAACAGCGGCGCGAATGAAAGGCGCCCCGCGCACAAAGCGACGCCGGCGTCGCGACGCCGCCAAACATCCCCCCACCCCACCCCAACCACAGCTGCCTTCCAAAACCCACAACGCTCTCCACCAAATCACACAATTCCTGCGATACACGCCGTTCCTTTTCACAGCACTCACATGCGGTGAGGTGAGATCTAGTGAAAGGAACAGGAAGAGGATCTAAAATATCCGTCCACAATAATACGACTTAATAGAAACCAGCATAAATTTTAAGAAATAATTGAATATTTATATTAAAGTGATTGTTAAAAAAGGAAAACCTACCACAGATATATCAGAATAACTAAAAATATCAAATTTACAAATAGTTCATTAAAATACATCGCTGAAAGTTGTTTGTATGGTATTATGAAAACTAAGTTTCAATGCTATCTCCATAACATTTAAAATGATTTTCAATTACAATCTATTGGATGTGTATCACGTGAAAAAATAATCATTTGCGTATAATTTTCCCGAAGAACCAAGAATTTGCTACTCGCAGAGTGCGGTAACACACGAGGAAAAGAACACGCAATGGCGGCACCTTGTTTACAAAATAACGGCGATGACGCGTTGGTCTATACACAAGCCAAATTACTGACACGCAAGGTTCAGAGAACCAAGATAGCGCAGGAATGAGGAAAAGCCGATGCGAAACAAACCAGTATGCCTGGGGTACATTTCTGTGGTTGACAGACCTATCGGTAAGTGCAATGAACCTAAGTCATCATATCAAAAGCATAGCTTCACAGAGAAGAGTGCCACAAAAAGTGAACATGTAGCAGTGTAGGCAGAGGTTCTCAAACTTACTATACAAGAGGTAGATAACACCCATTGCCTTGATTAACGTATTGCCCAAGATTAAATTTCTCTAAATAACGGGTATTAATTCTTTACTGGCTAAATTATTTAAGCCTTTTTCTATTTATTGAAAATAATTCTTTACTGGCTAAATTATTTAACCTTTTTCTATTTATTGAAAATAATTCTTCTAAATTCACGACGTATATACTCGTAATTACAAGAGCGCGGACGAAACTCAATTTTACAGACCGCAACAAAGTAAACCAAATGAGTGTTCGTTTCATTAATATCATTTTTTTTTAAAATTTATGTTTGAAAACTAAATTTTAGTCTCAATTTCAATAAAAAGGTTTTGTAATTATTGTGATTACGAGTATATGGTTTTCAGTATTGTTGCACAGCAATTACAAATCAATTTTTCAATGAAACGAATGTACGGAATGTATGGAAGAAATATCACAGTTTCTTGACACCAGGAACTTCTGTTGAAATTTTCAAGAGTGTTTGCCTTCAAATCGAGCTGATTGACGTTTTCTTTTCTAAAGTAACGATCAGAAAATTATGAGCAACAATCGTCTTAGACTTTTATAGATACAACCGTTACAACAGATGTTCGGAATGCCCAATATCGGCGTCGATACACTTCTGAGTAGTTGAACTTCGTTCAAAAGTTCGAGCAACATTTGCAAAAGTGTCATCAGCGATTACAGAACATGTTTCAATTTAATCCCGAAGTGCTGTCATTGCAGCTAGTTTTCTACGGTTTACATCATTCTTAAGATTTCCCCATAAGTAGAAGTCTACCAGAGTTAGTTCTGGAGAACGCGGTGGAAACTCAATCGCACCTCTTCGTCCTATCCAGGGCCAAGAAATATTGCCATCAAGGTACGCACGTACATCTTGGTGATAATACGGCGGCGCCCCATCCTGTTTAAACTAAAATTCCTCATTTCCATAGTTTATGAAAAGCGGGTAAGACGGATGAGCGTATCACTTCAGGTACACTTCCCCAGTGTTCCTGCGCCGGGATAGGTAGTTTCAAATTTCGTTTCCACAGATTGTTAAGTATGGTTTTCAACGTTGGCAGTGCTTTATAAAGACGTGCAAATGTTTCTTGAAAACAAAGGAAAGTGGATGAATTATACTTGATCACTATAATACTACTTCGATCACGGTAAACCTGGAAATCAATCCTTACATTACAGAGGAAAACTGAACGGGTTTGCGGTCAGCCTATGCCTCTCTTGGGGAGTTCGGTAATCTGCGTAGGAAAAGTTGAGCGCGGGATGCAGTCGGTACACAGCCGACGCTGCCACCCACGTGGCGCGACGTTTCCTGCGCCGCAGCCCCTGCCCTCTACCTGTTCCCCGGCGCCGCCTCGCCCCTACAAACACTTCTCGTCCCGCGCCGGCGTGGCGCGGCGTGGCGCGGCGTGGCGTGGCGGGGCAGGGCGGGGGCAGGCGCACTGAAGACCCGCTAATTTCCCTTGGCCTCCCCTCGGCGCCTGGAGAAGCGAAGCGGGGTCGTTTCCTCCGCCGACAATCACTTGCAAGGGCCTGCTGCGGCTGCTGAAGCTGCTACGTGACTGTCGGGAGAATCAAGGGGGCGACGAGGAAACTTTTGAAGGGCTCCGTTTCTGAGAAGCGTTGCGTAGGATCTCCCCCCTCCTCAATTGGAATCACTTACCGCAGCAGTCCCCGATTCCCGGACGACAGACTAAATTCTGTTCACGGAAAGAAAGAAAAATTACCCTCAAAATCAAGGGACGAAGTAGTAACTTAATTCCAATTTGAGATCCCATCAAGTTTACTATTAATATGAAGGTTAAGATGACATCAAACCAATTATAAATACTTGTTTTGTTCTTTTAAAAAATTAGAAACCTTTAAAAAATTTAAATACACAATTCAAACCTTAAAAAAAATAGAAACAATTTAGTTCTGAGTATGTTCTCCATCGTCACTGACAACTCAAAACAACGTCGGCTGAAACTATCAAGAGTTGACGATGACACTACGAAGTGTCATCACAAAAAATATCGAAATGATCTAAGCAATCTTAGCTGCCTCAGAGACGCTACATCGTAAGAAATGTTACCAAAGTTTCGGAAGTCAGTCAGTAAACTTTATTGATTTATGCAATGCAAGATCGCATCCCGAAGGAAGCTCGCAGAATATAAACCGAACTGTTTGTCAAACGTGGTTAGAACGAAGCTTCCCTCTGTTAGCCAGATTTGCTTTGTTTCGGATCGCGGAAGCCTTGACCTTCATCAATTAATCTGATTTATTGTTGTAATTAACCTTTCAATAATCCACGTGTACACATATTTCATTGAAACGATGTCCGCTATTGCACACGACCTGTTGTGACGCTCCTCTTGGAGTCGAAGTCATCTACTAAGTTAATGAATGACAACATGTTATACAGGAATTAATTTATTCTTATCCAAGAATATAATTGGACATACCCATGCTTAAAATGGGAAAACTCCGGAGATTTTTCCCGTAATAAAATTTGGAGCAAAAAGGAAGAAATATTCATACATAAAAGTCGTACCACATTTGATCATTCCACAAAGGAGGCATTCCTTCTTCGACGCATCTAATAATTTATAAATGACTAATAATGTGAAAATCAGCTCATATGAAAAATAAAATATGCCGAATCATTATAGTCTCTATTCTGTCATAAATTAGCGTGGTGACACAAGCGAAAAACATTTGTCAAATGCATAAAACTGCAATTAATGAAGGAAATATGTGATATTTATAAATTGGCGTTTTATTGTTAACTGAATACGCAAGTACTAAAAACGAAAGGCGCGCATTAAATATTTTCCATAGATTATAATTCATCTGAAATTAATGTACTTATCGTAATAATCATTAAAAACCCAGACACGCGCGCGCTCAGGAGAGCAATCGAAAGCTCTCATCAAGAGCAAATTAATATAAAACCAGAATAGGGGCTCACGCTGGAAAGGGGCTCCCAATAATATTTAAAGAAAGTTTTATAAGAAATCATTAATATTTTTATGAAATATTAACACTGCAAAATAAATTTAATTTTCACATTCTTTTAGAAATGGTTAACATTTCAATTACATTGGAAATACCCACAATTTGGTAATGTTTAGAGCCCCTAACCTGTTTCTGAGAGAGAGAGAGACAGGTAGGTAGTGAGCAACAAGTAGGTATGGATAATTAGAAATATGCCGATTAAATCAACTACGAAGAAGGATCAGACAAGGAAAACGGCGGCAGACGCGCAAATAGCCTTACGAAGTAGAAGGAACAAAGCGCGCGTACGAAGTCAAGGCCGCAGACACCCATTGTGCGCTCCGTAGCACCACCGCCAGCCGCTTTTCCTGCAAGGCTCGGAGAGCGAACGCATTGCGAAACGCAACCCCAATGCAAATCGAAACACTTTAATCAAGACGTACCCCTCAACAATTGCCCTTTTCCTTTTCCCAAAAGCCAATTTATTTCGAACGATAATATTAATTACAAGAGTCAATCAGGAAAGTCAATTGGATTTATTGGTAGCACACGTCAAACATTTTATTTCGAAACTTAAGATGCACAAAATATTTATACTGGTTTTTACTGTTTTGATGTACAAATCTGAAAATGGTTTTGTTCTCAGAAGTCTAACTTTTGCATTTCTGCCATTGGCAGTTAAAATAATTTCATATTCACGTATCCTATCAGGAATTTCACCTACTGTGCTTCTAATCTAGTTTTTTAAGTGTTGAAGACGATCAGAAGTAGGAGACAATCAACGAAATTGAAGGTATATTTTCAGACGTGAACGCGTCTGCTTCTCATACCAAACACTCTCCAACACCTCAGCACTGCGAACAGTTGGAGTTGAATGGCTTTCGTGAATTGAATCTGTTTGTACTAGCAACCGAAGTGTTAGCCCGTAGATTGCATAAACAGGTCTATTGAATCACACCTTCATTGTTCATAGAAAAATGAGGTATATGTTTCATATTTTATAGGGAGGAATTACGTTCGTTTATTATCACAATGTGACAAGTCTTCTCCAGGAATTAAGGGTTCCATTGCTTAGTGCACATGATTGGCGATTATTTGTTGCCACTTCTTTGTAAACCTTATTATATAATTATGCACTGATAAATGAACATATTGCATCTGGTCCTATCGAGTCATTCTATGTATTTTCGTGGAGCATATTATCCATGAAACAGTGAATGACCTCTGAACCACGATTACACTTTAACAATTTGTGATGACCTCAAAATGAAAAATAATATTTCCGTCGCTCTATATCAAACTTGGTTTCATGATACAGTTTGTTAAGGCATTAAATACTGAATATGAATGAAGTCCGCGCTCTTTCTAATTTGTCACTTGAGACGATCGAGTCAGACGTGTTTCAGGGACCCTACGTATCGTACGTGATAAAATATTTGTGAGAAAGATCGATAATAAAAGGGCTTTATGAGTCATTTATGACGATAATGAAAACATTTTCAGATATAAAAAGACTGCTAACTATGAAAATCCCAACCTAATATGTTGTCAGCATTACATGAACTGGGAAGTAACACGAGAATCGAACTCTTATTTCACACGCGGTCATCTTGATAGATCTCATAAGCACTACGGGGAAGTGAGCGGCGAATAAGGTTAGCAGTCCCATCAGGACGTTGAGACCATAGAAGAGAGCTGCCAAGAGGTATGGGACAACATACGAAGTCAGATTCCCGCTGGAGCACAGAGAAGAACGCTGTGATAGTCTACGAAGGGAAGAGCCGACGATCTTACCACTGTGTGTTACACGATCTGCATTCCCTTGTCACGCCATTGGAGGAAAAAACGGGGCGGCGACGTCACGGAAGCACCGGGGCTCCTAAGAGCTCTCGAGAGCGCTGGCGCCAAATATCTGCGACTTCTGCACTGAGAGCAAGTAAAAACCGTTAACATCTGTAGGCATCACATTTACTTCAGTTCGGTAGTAGAGATCAATAATGACTCGAAGTTTTCAGCTCAAAAAAGCGCCCGATTCTATGTTGATCTCTTTTCCAATAAACGTGACACACTCCGTAAACGCAATTAATTGATCCATTATAGTATTGAGCAGTGCAGAAGAGAAAAGAAAGATCTTCATAACGGAGGGCCATTTGGTTATCGTGGTGCTTTGAATACGAAGCGCATCAATGAACTGAAAGTAGGATGATCAGAATGAATCGGTACGCTTTCCTCGCCAACATTCGCATTTTAACTTACAGAAGAGACAAGAAAATAGGCCACGCGCAGCGAGAAAACCGCCGAAACCGAGTAAAAAAATGGCACCTTCAGCAAATCGGGTCCTGAAATATGCGTAAATCCAGTAGAGCACGTAAACCTTTTCTCTTTTTCTGCGTTTTTCCCCCGTCAGCCAACCGGCCAGCGAGGCGAGGCGAAGCGAGCGAAATACCGCGTGCAGCAAAGAGGGGCGGCGAATCCGCGTCGTCGCCAGCGAGAAGCGCCGACGCGGCGAAGAGCGGCGCGGCGCTGCGCGAAAGGCAGAGCACGGGGCCGGCGGCGTGGGGCCGGCGCGGGGGCAGGGCGGGGGCAGGGCGGGAGAGAAGGCCCCGCCTGCGGAAATTCTACACCGGAAGCCGGCGCCTCCACCGGCCGCCGCGCCGCCAGCGCTGGAGGCGGCGCCGTTGGGAACGGAGAGAAGGTGCGAAGAAGGTGCTGGGGGTGCGGGGATGATGGGGGGGGGGATCGTGAGATGGTGGATTTGGAGGAGGGGAGGAGGATTTGAAGTTGAGGCTTTGATTGTGAAGGTGGTGGAGGTTATAAGGATGAGGATAAAGGTGGAGGAGATCGAGGTGACAGAGGAGAAGCCAATGGTGGGATGGAGTATTTCTGGTTGACGCTGTGATGATGAAGATCGAGGAGGTTATGAGGATGAAGCTGGAGGATGGCAAGGTAATAATGGTGGTGGTGGAGGAGGAGTCCATGGTTGGGATAACGCGCGATGATATGCTGCGGCGATGTGCAAGCTGAGGCGAAGACAAAAGACGGCGGATGGACGATTTCAAGGGAAACAACCCAAGAAAGATGTCCAAGAGAATGCCAGCCAGTTAATACCTTTGTCTTTATTTTTTAAAGCGACGAGGCGGATCCACAGAGAGAACGTAATAAAAACGCGACTACAGTCACGACTTAGTTGTACGTCTGGAAATTATGCAAAGGAAATCATATAATTTTCCAGAGAACTGCACACCAATGAAATCTCGATAAAATATATCTGCAAAGAATTTGTCAACGAGAACATGCAACGGGTGGTTCAATGAAACATTTTCTCACGTCACGCCATACGGGCACGTTTTTACCATTTCCAGTAGAGCTTGAAAATCTGATAAAGTCTCAGAACTTGAGTTGGCACAGTCACCAGTGTAAACCTCGAAGATTCGCGCGGCGATTTCAAAGCCTCAGAACAATGGAGCCGAAAGGGTAGGGGCCAGACGAAGACCTAACACAACACGTGCTTCTGATGTCTGCCGCCACTGCAGACACCATTGTCACTCTTTCTCCCGTCGTAAAAATACTATATTTGCAATTCTCAATGTGTCTTTTCACTAAAGACCTAACTTTATGAATAAATATTTCACGCAATACGTAATGAGAATAAAATAAATATAACTTCCGTTTTGTGGTATAACACTTCTGAAAATACTAATTCATTTACATTATCGTACACCTAACTATTATTTCCCATAGTTTAAAACTAATAGATTATAATTACGTGTGAGGCAGGTAAACAACTAGACCTTTCCTAAGACTGAGGCTACTGAATATAAATAAATATGGAATAAGCAAGCATTCTGTTAGATTGGACAGCATGGAAATGTTATCAAAAATATTCTTGAAAACAAATTCGAAAAAATGCGACATTTCGTGGTTAATACATGTAACCCGATATTTATTATCCACACATAACCGCTTGTTATTTTGTAAGGCATCTGAATAAATAAGGTAATAAAAACGTTAGAATGATATAGTTCGTTTTTGCATAAGTTATTTCTACTTAAATACTCATAAAATTGTCAAAATAAGAGGTGCAAAACCATGCAATAATAAATAAAACTTAACTTTGTATAATAATAAAATGAACTAATTTAGAGAACGCATCTCTAAAAGTGTAACAAGAATCCCACCCGATTCCACTCCCTGTATTGTGACAATACACAACATTTCTTCTGACCCTAACAATAAAGAAAAGGAAGGGAATAAAAAGGAAGAAGTTCTAGTTTTGAATGTTTGCCGGCAGAGCTGTGGATTATATCACTGTTAGGTACGTACACTTTTGTAGGGTATATGTATAAATAAAAGTATAGTACATTTCGCATATTTGACAAAAAATGAGAACTGACATTTGAAAAAATTCAGTTAATACGGGTTTAATAAATTAATGTATATATTAATTAAAAGAAAAAATGAATAAAAACGGGAAAATTACGTCATTAGAGGACAAATTGAGCAGAGAAGTGGTGAGCACATCTGTACAGTCCATCACCAAAGTCTCGCGCCGGCGAGGCGGTACTCCTCACCGCTGCTACCTTCTTTATTGTTCGCATGAGAAACACCACCGTCCCGCCAGACCTACAACCGGCAGAAGCCAGGCTCACGAGTGCGATTTGCTCGTGTGTGGGAGCCTTGGCGCAGTCGTGTGGCTCTGCCTATACGCAGCGGCTGTGCTGGTGGCGGCGGCGGCGGCAACAGTGGCAGGCTTGCACGCCTCGCCACCCCCGCCTCCATGTTCCCTGGTCGCGGTGGCGCGTGGGTGCGGCGGGAGAGGACGCGCGCTGGGGGCGGGGGCGACACCTGCGCCCACTTCCTGTGCCCGCCGCGTCCCCACGCACCCTCGGCTCGCTCCCTCCCCCCTCCCCCGCCCGGGGCACCGCGCCGCAGCAACCTGTACATGTGTGTCCCAGTCCCAGGCGGCGGGCGGGACGCTGGGACCCGGCGCGCTCTCCTCTTCACGCGGCTCGCTTTTTTCCCCACGGCAGTGCAAGCAGTAAGGCCTGGCTACGCCCTCAAGGCCACTCGGCTCCAGTTTCTTTGCGATCTCCAATAATATAATAACTGGATGCAGGTATTTACTCTCGGATGTCAAGCTATTGCCTTATCACATGTTTTCGGTCTATACGGCTTTGTGGATGACCGTATGTCGAATGTCTAAATCTCCGAAATGTCTCTAAAGCTATTTATTCCATGAACTCCATTTAGATATCTTATTTTTAAAATACAAAATTCATTAGTACTGGTTGCTAATTTTCTACTTTATCAAGCCTCCAAGCTCGGAGAAAGGGCGATGTGTTTCCAAAATTCCACATCTTAAGCGTCGCACTAAAGCTGGACAGCGCAGCTTCTCGAATTCCTTCTTTTACATTATCTGTTAGCGGATCTAATTTTATTGAGAAAATATTATTAAGAGCTCACTATGCTAAGTTTCATGATCAATTTTGTACTGCAAGAGCAAAAAAGTGTCTGTGAGGCAGATTTATGAAAAGCGATTTTATCCTGAAAAAAGGCTAATTTGTGAGGTAAACGATAATTTTCACAAGTCTTGCGCTCAGATCGCCTTATAAATCAAAGCAGTAACCGTCCTCGCACCGCCTGGATAAACGCCCACTGCTACTTCATAATCTAAAGGTCCAATTGTTAGTGCATAGAATTTAAAACTATAGCACTCGCATGGGGTTATTTGGAATACCAAGATAATCTGTTGTTACTGCTGGGAAATGGTGTTCATGCAAATTGGTTACTATGGATTGAGGAGGTCTATTTTCTGCATAATAGTTACAAAAGCAGATATTTTACGTAGGGATATTTTATGTGTTGCCTGTCAGTAAACTCACTTTCAGAGCCCGAGAGAACTCCGTCAATCTCACTCTCGGATCAGAAAAGAACTAGGTGTTACAGAATAGCACAGACTTTCTCGTAGCTAGTTTTTCTCATTTCCTTGGTGTGGACTGGATTTAAGGTCTTGCTCCATTCTCTGGTAAGCTGCCATCTATCGTCGCGGAAAGTGTTTTTTTAACATTTTCTCAACTTTTCGGTGCCCTAATAGTAGAACCGAAATATGACATCAAGAATATTAAAGAACAGTAAAACCCCGCCCTAAATAGAAATTTTCATTGAAAAATTTGAAGCCGTTTTTAAGAAAATAGCGGTTAAGCATTACTGTAAATACGAAATTTGAAGCTCTTTTTCACAGGAATCTATTGAGATATCGAAAAGCTTCATTTGAAGTCTTTTGAAGCACTTCCACTCACAAATGTAGAAATGTATACAAATTGATGGAAATGTGCATATTAACAGCGTGAGAGATATTTAAAAAAATTACATTTGTGTAATTTTTTAAAAAACAAAAGTATACAGGAAAATTTACTTTACGTCATGCAGAGCAATTAGCAGTATCCGTTGGAAAAAATTAAAGAACAAAATGGAGCCGTTTTTGAGAAAATTATGTTTTTGTAATTTTTTAAAATTTCAAACACTGCATGCTCTATTGCACAAAAACTACTAAAATTTTCAAAAAAGTGTTCATGACCTCAATGAAAGAACTATTTATGGGCAACCAATTTCATTTGAAGAAAACATTTTATAGTTGTAGGAAGACGCCCAACAAAATCCAAACTTTCGCAATTTTCGAAAATTCAGACTTAACCGTGGAAATCGAACCTATGCTACTTTGATATGTGTATTTTACTCCGCTTTTACAAGAAATTTATAGAATAAATTTGGTGCCATTTTTGAGAAAAGTTGAAAATGTCTGGGGAGCTTCATGTAAAGAACCTCCAAAGTTTAAAGAATGTTTTTCAAAATTTCAAAGTTTCAACGAGAGCTAGATGGACAGGGGTTTCTTCAATTTGGAAAAGATCGTACGTGTGGTTTAGGCGCTAGGTTTGTTCACATACGACAGACAGACGGATGGGCAGACAGACCGACAGACAGACAGACGGACGTTTTGCTTTTAATTGGTTTTTCGGCATCAAGAACCCACAAACCATTGATTCTGGCTACACCACGTGTTAGAAGATTTTTTTCTCTTAATTGAGCATCTGGTTTTATGACACCAGAGCCCGGCAATGAATTTTTTCCGCCCAAAATTATCCGCTTTTTCGCGCAGCATTACACAACTTTCTCTATACTACGTATATTACTCCGTATATATGTACGAATACGAGAAAGTAAAAAACCTTTGTTGATTTACACCAGATATGTACTATATCATCATAAATGTTCCTTTAGTTTCAAGTACTGACCGGTACACAACACTAATCTCTTGAAATGGTTAGGTAAGTAGTGAGTACAAAGAAATTAAGTGAAATGAAATTGTTAATTGTTAACAAGAAATTATTGAACAATGATATTTAGTATTCTCCCTGCAACTTAATACAAGAAGGAAGGTCATGTCTATTCTTTCATGATGATCGATCCGAAATCAATTATATCAGTAGTTTCAGATAACGCGAGAACGATGGCGTAATGACTGTATAGAACAGTAATGTTTATTTAATGAAAGACTTTTATTAAAAGGCAAATTTTAGTGTCTATTACAAGGAAATCATACAAGTCCGTGATTTCTGATATTTCTTTGAGTGTAAAGAAAATATTTTCTCTTTCCTCTATGCTTTGAACTCAATGAGATCCAACAAATGTTTTACAAACTTAATACAAAATTACATTATAAACAAAATGTTCAAATTGTAAAGAAGCTTTTCAATAAATTGTCAGAACAAACACTGTAGATGACAAGACTGTGATATTTTAAGCAATAAAAAACAGTTTCAAAATAATATTTAGCTAAATAAAGACTTCCAAAAATATTGAAAATTTTTTTGAAATGCTCTAACAAATGAGAAATATTGCACAAGAAGTTTAGGGGGGCGAGACGAGACGAGACGAGACATTCGGAAAGAGGCAGGGCGGGCGGTCCTGAAGGGGACGCGATGAGGCTAGTGATGGCAAATTTTACTAAAACATCGATTAATCGATGTTTCGATACATCGCTAAAGGGTTTTTAGATTTCGATGAAAACATCGACGAGAAAACATCGATGTTTAAAACATCCATGTTTTAATTATAGACTAGTAAACACGCTATTTTCCTATCCATTTTTAATTACAGTACGTAAAAGGGATATATTTTGTTTGGTTACCAGCATGTTAGTAGTATATAAAAATTATTATCGAATGTGAAGAATAAAATTAACAATAAAGAACATCGTATTTTGCTATCGATTTCGTGTTTCACTGTCGATTCAGGCAATGACACGCCTGGTGATAACATACATTCATAACCCGAGCAGCTCCCGAACTTCCTCAAGATTGCACAGGCGAAATGTGCAGCGTGATAAAGAGGACGCAAAAGAACGATATTGCTGTGGATAGCTGCTACTGTGCTTAAACCCCTTTAAAAATTAAAAAAAAAAAAAATACATCAATGACTTTGCAACCAAATATCGCTGTGAAGAAAACGTCGAAAGCAAAATATCGATGTTTCTGGTGGAAAACATGGATGTTTTAAAAACATCAGGGGCGGGGCGGGGTGGGGTGGGGTGGGGTGGGGTGGACCAGGGTGACACGCGTGGAGGAGAGCGGCGTCGCCGCGCGCCTAAAATACGCGCGCCTATGTCATTTCCGCTGTCCTTGGGGAGCAGAAGGCCCCGCTAATGTACAGCGCCGGTCAACACAAACAATCGCTCCTGCTTCCATTCATCGGGCGACGGCGGCGGCGGCGGCACCAGCAGCGGTAGAAGCAGCAGTGGCAGCAGTGATGGTGGCGTTTGCCCCGTGGGCGACGTGCAAGCGACAGCAGCACCTGGCTGCCGACATAGGACATTCGTGATGCAGTTTCTTTCGTGAACGTGATGTCCGTACGTCAGGGTTAGCATGACAAGAGAGCTTGAGAAACTGAGACCCACAAATTCCAGAAGTCATTACAACTTTTTAACAAAAATACGCATAGTTTTCTGAATCAGTGTTGTACAACAACTAATTTGTGAATAGCCTGGTAATATCAGGAGTTAAACTACGTAGAACTTTTCAATTACTAAGAACGTAACTTGTTTTGACCCAGTTTCAAATGGGGTAGTAGTTTCACTTTCGGTACGTTGGCCAGAGCGCGGTATGAGCCGTACACAATGCAGTCTCCTACGTCCCTGACTGTAACGATCAGGTTGCTATGTTATGTCGGAACGCGTCCAACGTCTCGGCTGCAAAACAAGCCCAGTAGCTCCGTGTACGACCGTGTCCGTCTGCCTCCGTGGCCTACATTGCGCGGCCTTCCAGCCGTCTCCTGGCCCTAGGCGACCTCACGTGCGGACGCCCCGGCCCGCGCCCGCGCCCGCGCCCGCGCCCGCGCCCGCGCGCGCTGCCGCCGCCGCAGCCTCCGCCCCGCCCACGCCGCCAACAGTGGGCGAGAATGGGCCGAAGGGCGCGCTCAGGTGGCACACGTCGTTCTGTTAAAATAATGCGCACGGAATGTCAATGCAAGTCACAAACATTTCATCTAATGACTAAAGCAATGATTTTTTTAAATTTTGAAAGTTACAGATCGTTCAACCCCATAATTCAATTTTGTTACGTTTAACGTGCGGTTTTGGTTGTGTTTTTAATAAACACTATTTACTGTTTAATTTTTATTCACTACGTAACTTGTATGCATATTTCTCTTCTGAATATATCTTTTTATACCTAGTCTAAATATCGGAACCTATGCATCTATTTAAACCTAAGCAGGTGTTTTCAGTATAAATAAATGGTGTAATATTTTGAATTTTTTTAGATTTAATAGAACTTTTTGAGAGCTATATTTGACATATTTTTTTCCTTTTAAAATACGCGTTCAAAAAAGGATGTAAATATCACGAGGTAAATACCACGGATTTTGTTACTCCTTCCTACGCGCGCTTTGCTGTTCATTTCAGCCCACTGAGCGCTCCCGCCACAGAGCACTGCAACGTGATGCCCTCACTCCCCCCCTCCCCTTGCGCCGCACCGGCCGTTCCCGACACCGCCACGCTTCCGGCAGTCTCCGGATCGAAGCCGGGGCGTGCCCGAGGCGGCCCCGACGCCCGCTCCGCGCAGCGGCCGCTCGGCGCGCGACGAATCGCACAACGAAGCAGAATGCTGCTTCCGGTGTCCTTGGCTCCTGGGGCCGACGCGACGGCGCGCGAGGGGAGGCGGAGGCTGGGGAATGGCATCGGCGTCCTGCCAAGGGAGATGATGGGTTCAAGGTAATTGCATCACTGCAATAAGCGTGCGTCAAGTGGGGATTGTAGAAATGAAACAGAGATCCTGACTTACTTTACAGGATCAGATGAGTGTTGCTGGGTACTGGTTCGACAGAAACAGGTAAGAGACATAAGAGAGCAACGTAATAAAAGTTGGCATATTTTGTTTAACCCAAATATGAGGTTTGTTGTTAACGTTGAGTTGGTGAGGAAGTAAAGAGTCAAGTGTGTGTAAGTGCAAGAGCCATTTTATTAAGAGCATGTAGAAAACTGTCAGAAATGAAGGTCAATAAGGAGGTAATGAATGACTATTACATGAATGGGTGAAAAATAATGTACATGCATGATCTGTGGATTCAGAGGTAAAACAAACGTGAGAATGAGCAGGGACCCCAACTAAATGCAGAGAAAGGACAGGGGTAATGCTAGAAGAGTAGCCAACATTACTATTTGACACTATGCCTTATGGAATTTCTGTTGACAAGGGGAACTGCAGCGGAGAATTTTGCTTGTAAACAAAATTTATTTTAAAACAAATTGAATTCTCTACAATTCCATCGATTAAAAAGAACATCTTACGTTTTAAAAAAAATCATAATTTTAAAATTAAAAAAAAAACAATTGAAAACTAGCATTAAAGACAAATTCGTTAATTTAACGGCGCAATTCAATCGTGATAAGGCCCACGAAATAATATCGGACACCAACGTATTTTGAGCCAATATACAAACTATAATCGATTTAACTTTTATCACAAGAAATTAATGCATCAGTGAGATAATTCTAAGCCAAAATTTGGAGTTTTTCAACTTGACAATTCTGAGCGGTCTTCTTCTTGTTCAGTATTGTAGGTAACCATTGTCTAACCATACTAGATAACTTCTGACTGATTATCTTGGTCCTCTATTGATTCGCATGCGTTCGCCAAATATTACACGAGCTGTGACTCAAAACTCCATTAGTGTGGCTTATTATCATCTCTCACTGAGCCCTTCAAACACATTTGGAAGTTCAACGAAAGAACTCCATTAAATATTATCGATCACTCCCCATACACTGTCCGATTGCCTCCCCTATCCTAGACCCTAAAATTCCCTCACTCTTCCGCTTCCAGATTGCCTCGTCCCGTGCCAGCCCTCGCTTCTTCGCAGGAGCTCCTTGTCCGCGAGCGAGGACGAGCGAGGACGAGCGAGGACGGGCGGGCCGCGTCCTCACCGCGCACGCCAACAGACACCCGAGCGCCACTTCCGCTGCCCTTGGGGGGGCCCGTGCTCGCAGGGGGACAGGACCCCTCGCGCAAGCCACCCATCTTCCGCAAGACGTGCCCTGCGCGACCTCCCCTAGCCCAGGCATGTCATCGGTGAAAGGAAGCAAGGAGGGAGTGTTCTTCTGGACAGGGCGTGGGAGGGGAAATCGCGAACGATAACTCCATTTCCTATTAACGTCGTTTCAATGCATTGCCCTGAAATGTGTTGCTGGGTTCTTGTACACAGGAGATTGGCAATCACATATTTGAGGACTACTGTCGTGTTCAGTTTAGTCATACTGGCGAGTAACCGAGCCTCCAATTCTATATCAAACACCATCTCGAAGCAACCAGTGCAAGTTTCTCGTATATGTTCACCATTTCGCTTGGATTAAAATTGATTTCTTTGGCTTACAGGACATGCAATACAACGTAAAATCTAATTTGAAAGGAAAGAGCCAGACTGCGATTTGTCTGCGGTTTCTTTTTCATTTATTTTTCGTAAACTTTAAAAGAATCGTGAAGTTTCGTGAAGAAGTGTGGTGAGCTGGAGTGCTATGAGAGCTTGCGCGGTGAAATGTTCATGTTAATTTGTAAAGTTTGTAAATTTCTTAAAATTTTGTATACTTGTTAAGTTCTGTAATGTTACGTTAGTGTATTCTGCCACCAATTTCTCAAACTTATTTGCAGAATTAATAAGAATAATAAATCTAATCTGCCCTGCTTACGAATGTAAGTAACACTTTTCTCTGATAACGTATCCCTTCTGCTTATTACGTATATTTCGACGAAAATCTTAATTCAGGCCAATTTTCAATAGTCAGTGGAAAAAAGCTAATGAAACAAGACAAAAATTTGCCTTTCGTTGTTGACAAAAGGTGACATTTTCACGAAGAAATCAGAAAATGCAAGTTCTGGTCTCGGAAGTGGGTCGGTACTGACGTTCATCCCCGAAGCGGCCCTTCTGTTCCCTGAGCGAAGCCGCGTGGCCTCGAGGAGGCGAGCGGGCCGCGGCAGCGCATACGTTTCCATGCATTACAATGCATTAGGCAAAGCGCGCGCGTGGTCCAGGCGGGGCGGGGCGGGGCGAGGCGCTGGGAAGCGGGTCGGGTCGGGCGCTGACGTGCGCAGTGGCCGCGGCCAGTGGCGCCTCGCGCGCGCCCGGGGCGACTGACCTCTGCTGCCAGGGACAGCCCAACCACCGGTGAACCTCCCTCAAGAGTTCCGAGTACACACAGTACTTTCATTCTGGTGTTTTACATGTTAAACGATACTTATTCATTTCACAACGTTCAGGCGGGAAACATTTCGACAGATCACGATGTGTGAAGGCAAAAAAGGGAAGTTGATTTACTAAAAAGGTGTGGGATCATGAAAACTGCACAAGGACATGATGGTGGGATTGATTACAGGGTGGCAAATGAAGACTTGTCCGGGAATGTGTAGATGCATGCAAGGTTTTCGTGGCATTCATGTTCGAAAGGACAAAAAAAAAAGAAGAAACATTTCGAAAGTGATTCGCTCATTGGAAGCATCGTTGGGGGACTAACAGGCACATATGTTTGCCACCACTACTACTCGAACTCCCGCCGTCAACGTTATCCAAATTTTTTTGGCAGACTATGTAATTAAATTCATGAATAGCAGCGACATAACATGACGTTTTTAATCTGTTCCGTACACCTCTTAAACTTCATTAAAGTAATAAAAAATTGCTTGAACTAAAATTCCGGAGAGGAACCAAACACTTCTTTGGAGGCCATTCTTCGAAATTTTACGTGCCAAACGCGCCCTGATCGCAACAGGCACGCCGTCGAAGACATTGCTAACAGCGCTGGGCCTCCGACCTCCCCTCTAAGCGTAAATGGACGTATGAAACGGATCTTAATACTGCGAGATTAAAAAATAGAATAATTAATAATCACTAATGACAAAGGCAATTAAACTGACCAAACCAATTCCGAAATGACCCATGTTTTCATTCGCCCTCCAGTTTGTTTCTTAACCTGTAATTCTTCCCCATTATTGCATTTTAGTTTTGTTATAAGGTAGATATATCTGGTTTGAAAACAAAATAGCAATATCCAAATGATCTCTGTACAAATCGTTTTTAACGTGGTTAACTTCGAAAATACAGAAAAAGCTGTCTTGAAAACGAGAGTCAACCTGTAAATCATAAGTTTGTCCATTCGGCATATTGAAAAACTGTATTCGTGGCTCTCTTTGTCATTCGTCAATCATTTTGTCGACTAATAAACACGATTGTTAGATGCGAGCATTTTTGTAAACTACTAACCCATCACATTAATAATTTTATGTTGATCCGTAAATAAAACACTGGACTGGACAGATACAATAATTAAACGATAAGAAGATTTATAAATAATTAATATTTTGGTAGAAAACCCAAGAAAATAGTTCAACTTAAAAATAAGTCAACGTTGAAAATGGGTAGAAAATACTATTCAAGAGGAAATTGTCTGAAGATTAGATTATTATTATTATTATTATTATTATTATTATTATTATTATTATTATTATTATTATTATTATTATTAAGATTCTATTAAAAGGAAGTCAAGCTGAACTCATGACGTTATCCAATATTTAACCTGAACTGCCCATGAAAACGCACACTCAAATGCAAACTGGTTTCTGGCGTGATGAGCTTGATAATGACACGTAATGAAATAGTATTGCGGGCACTTTGAACTTCTCAGAAGTGCAGCGTTTTCTGCCTCGTCGCGGAGCTGCGGTGGGGATCGCGTGTCTTCGCTGACGGCCGCCTGCTGAATGAGCGCAAACCGATCACGTCACACAATTGGCAGGCACGCAGAAGGCGGCCGGGCAAGCAAATCCGTTTGCACGAATGCAGAAAAGGACAATAATGAAGGACAGATAAGAATCTAGAGAAAGACTATTAGCTCATGACCGAATACGCAACTAATGGATACTGTAGTTATTAGATCGGTCTCTTTCTCTCTACTTGCTCCAGCCGAGAACGTTATTCGATCGGCAACTTCGGCCGAAACAAGGAATTACTGACTCGCGTTTTCTTAATACCTGGACTGCAAGCACTTCTCAACACCAATAGGTACTCGTGCATCACACTTTTTATTAAAAAAAACCCTTTTTATTTTTAAAAGGTTGATCAATATTATAAAATTTTTAACTGAACTATACACCAGACTTCTAACTACTATATCTATTTCCATAATCGGTTCGTGCTCTCTTCTCTGTGATGCACGAGTACCTATTGGTGTTGGGAAAGCAATAAATATTGGAATATTATTTTTCTGTTTTCATTTTGTAATATGACATTTTAAAATAAAAACGTTTAATGTCACACACACGTTCACATATATCTCACTAATAAACGTTCGCCATGTAACATTTTCATTACAGACATTTGTTTAGCATTTATAGACATGATATGCGGAAAAACACTTAACAAACCTCTCAAAGGGGAAAGGAAAAGTCCAATTCAATTAATTTGAGATAAGGAATTGAGCAGAGGGAGTGGGTAGTTATAGTGGAAACATCTAAAATTATACAAACACAGCGACTGTTAAGTATGGAAATATCCCGGTTGACAAGCGCATGTCACTGCTAACTCCTAGAAAAATAAAGCAAAATAATTATTACAAAACTGAATAATTGAACTATATTTAATAATTGTAATTATTAATGGGCCTCTTCTTCAATATAGTATAACATTCAATCTATTCACCAATTTTTTCGCACTCTTGATTACAAGAAATTTAAAAAAAGTGCTTGAAAGAAATATTTAATATACTTTATTATACTTGGTTAATTTAAATAAACACTGTGGAAAACTGTGAGTGGGCGTAACCAAGAATATTTTGCAATTACGACTGGTACATTTCAAAGTGAATTTCTTGTTTTAGGATGACAGAAGGGTAGCATAGACGGGTTGGATAGAAGGGTTCATACGAAGTGAATTGTTGAAATTAAGTAATCCGTTCCACAAGAAATGGAAACTATAGGATTTTATAGTCTATAGAAATATAGACATAGTTGTAATTGGAAAAAAGTCGTGAAATTGTGAATAGCAACAAATGTAATAAACCTTCTTTTTCTAAAAAATCAACTTCTTACAAGGTGGTGATGGGCGGTCGACTGAAGAAGAAAACGGGTGGATGCTTGTGACGTCACAATAGTAAATACTACGAGCGTAAACCCTTCCGCGGCCAACCACATCTTCAGCCTTCCTGCTTCGCCTATCGGCACCTGCGCCGCACCAGTGAGCGTGCGCCGTGCCTTATCATCGTGGCATTGCCCGGCGGGCGCAGGCTGCGCGCCGACAGCCGAGAAATACGGCCGCCCCTTTACGAGCTATTAATACGCGTGTGGGTGTTTTATGCCCGCTCCGGCCGAGCGCGCCGCTCGCCTTGTTCTGTTTGGGCCGATTGAGTGGTCGTAAGAGAGCTTCTGCCGCTGCCGGAGAACGGCGTCGCTGGGTAGACGACTTGCGGGCTCGTCTCTCCTCACCACATGTGAGGGTACAAACACTTTCACACAAAACTCAGGAATGTATTAAAAGCTGCTCGTGGTTAATTTCATTACCCGCTCACAGTCTCTCTGAAATATGATTGTGATGAGTGAAAAGCTGATTACTGGGCGTAGGGGCGCTAGGAAGTGAAAGCATTTATGTCTTCCTCTTGCCTGGCTACGGTACTGCAGTGATAGCTTATTGCAGTCTTCTCTTGGAACAATAGCAAGGTTAATCAAGAGGATTCATGATTGTAATAGGAACGATATTCTCGATATAAGACGTTACATGGCGAAAAGTCTACTGCGAGATTACAACAACCTCCAATGTCTTACGCTGAATTCTACGCCACAGCCTTCGGCTTTCCGCAAGTGCAGACTGCTTCAAGCCCTTGCGCCATGCAGGTAGCAAAAAGGGATCAACTATGTACTATAATAAATTGTTGACAAACTTGCTATAGTTATCAGACTGAATAAAATGCGCATTACCTCAGTAATGAGATTCTAAAAATTACACATTTTCCTCCAACTGCCATCTATCCAATATATTGTTTCCACTGAACTCTTACTTTCACTCTCTCTTTCTTCCCAAGAACTACACCAGTCAAGAAAGTCACAAAACAATCATTTAGCATAAATTATGTGATACATTCACACCTGATTAATGGCCTTTCTTTGTAACACATTTAGTAGAACGCCTCAGCCACATTGAAAATAAGAGGATCAGTTCGGGGGCTCGGAGCACGATGCCCAAAGATGCTGCACAACAGGTTCCGAAATCGACACACAAACAGGCGGGACAAAGCGAAAGACGCCCGCCGCCAGGGGGAGGGGCGATGACAGGTTGAAGGGGCCCGGCGCAAGGTCGCGGGGGCGTCGCCGGCGCGAGGGGGCACAGGACTCCCCGAGGCAGCGCTGCTAACAGCCCCTCCACACACGGGACGCCACTTACGAAGTTTTCATTCTGTACAAGATACATGTCAAAGGCTATTTATCTATTTAAATGAAGACTGCAATTCCATTGTGACTGTTAAACAAATATATTTATAACACACCGTACACGTGTTTCTCGTGCTATTTTTCGATGTGCGAAGCAACTATTTTTTCATTCCAACGAATAGTGTCCCGAACATTACGAAGCGTGAGCGGGACGTCGCGAAGCTTGTACGAATCACCTTTCGCACACGGCGTGTTAGAATAGTATATGGAACACGCACGTCAGGCGATTACCGAACATACTAAGTAACTGATTATTTCTTTATTTATTCAGACCAATATGCATAAAATATTGAATTTCGTCCTTTGAACTTGAAATAGTCAGCTCTTTTCTGGTGTTCATTATCGGAGTCATCTACTCTAGCAACACTCACGATGGCGAAATTATCATTTCAGTTACACTAAGAAGACGATGGCTAGATCACACTTCGGCGCAACGGTTTGTTAAGTCCGAGGCACGACCAAAAAGAACATGCTAAGTAAATATAATTCAGATAGAAGATTACGAACTTCGCTACCCTCGTGCCTCGCCTAGCGGGTTTATTATTTAAGGTGGGCCTGGCCGTGCCTGTGGGCAGGCGAGGGGGTTGCGGAGGTGACAAGCGTCGAGCGGCGGGAGGGGAAGGGGGCAGAAGGGTGGAGGCGGCGCGGGTGGGCCCGGTGCTTCCCGCGCCCCGCGCCGAGTGATAGATCGCTTCCGGCGACGGGGGCGGTGGCGAGGGCGGGGGCGGGGGCGGGGGCGGGGGCGGGGCGGGCGCAGGGGAAGGGGCGAGGCGGTTGACGGACGGAGGAGCGCGCTGGTCAGCTGCCAACGCCGGGTGACGGGTGATGAGCGTTGTGTCGCGGGGGGAACAAGCACTTGCACCTGCATGTGCGTTGGCCGCCGCTTTCTTTATTACGCTTCGCAGACAGAACAGAGGTAACCACTGAGGCAAACGCCTGCACACGAGAGCGGATTTTTATTCGTTAATATCAACCCTTCGGATTTTGGCGGAAACTGTACGCACTTCCTCGCGACATTCCAATCTGGAATGTGGGCAATTGATGGGAAGGATAGGTAAATGGAAGAGAAAGGGAAGAGTCCCCTTGAATTGCATGCAACTGTGATGTGCGTCTGGAAGTGAACTAGAAACCCATCGATTAGAGAAGACGGGCGACGAACTACGCAAGCGCCACAAACTCGCTCGGGTTCAACACGAAGCAAATGTTTGTCTTCCACCTGAGTTCAAACCCGCGCTCTTCCAATTAATGGCAGTATCAATCGGCACTTCGCCTTCGTGTATGAAAAAAAAATCAATCAAAAGAATTTTGTAAATGATTGGCTCAATTCTCACTTCCACTTGAAGAAAAAAAACAGAGGTTTTAAACGAGCCAGTGTTGTTTTTTTTCATTCGCTGTTGTTTTTTTTGGAGGGAGGGAATTATTTTTTAAAAATTTAGGCCATATAAAATCTTGATTTTCGTAATTCAAACAGTCGAATAGCAAACATTCAGTTCTCTTTCCCCGATGGTGTTCATATCTAAAAGACAAAATGTAAAATATATTTGTTTAATTTGTTGAGATAAAGAAATATCGGACGTGAAGAAATAAACTAAAAAGTGGAACACGTTGAACTCAATGCAATGATTTTCATAAACTTAAGAATTTTCTATTTGTTCCGTCAAAATTTAAAGTATTTATTAGTGCAGGGCCACTAAGAGATCCTCCTGATTATATCACCACCTGAAAACACATTACAAGGGCATTCAAATGAAATAAAATAATTACAGATTCCTTTGGAGTCTTATTTGTAAACGGATTCAATGAATTAATCTACATCCCATTGTACAAAATAGGAGGATGAAAGACCAGTCAACATGGCCCACAACTACTTTGGAATAAAAAAGCATAAGAAAGTGTGTTGCATAGGTTGCTTTAAGTAAATAGCGAAGGGCTAAGGCCGCAGCCTCGTCCTAGCTCGAAACTGCGCGTGCGAAGAGAGTCAGTATGGTCATATATTACGAACGCTCACAGAATTGTTTATATAAACGCCCGTTTCTACATATTCAATGAGCCCTGTCGATTCGCAGGTTCTTGTCGGACGTTCTCCGATATCTAGGGTAGATGAAGTCAATTCGTTCTCAGGTATGGTTACAAAAAAGATGCTTTCTTTTTTAACCCCGCCTCAAAGAAAAAATAGGTTTCATTTTCATACTCATTTATAACCCTGAAGTGCCCACTCGTCTTACTGTGTTCTTCTTGGACTCTTATCTAATAGAAACGAGAACATTTTACCGCTTTAGAGACATTTATGGCAATTGTATAGTCCGATTTAAACTCATCCAATCGGGAGCTTCGTTACCTTTTTTTTTTTTGTATTGGCGCTTCCGATTGGTTGACAGGGTCTCCCTTTCATTCCAGCTTGTGCACTTGAAATGTTACTCTATTTAAATCGGAGAATATACTTGGGTTTTCCGAACGTGGTGCGTCACGGCCTGTCTTCACGATGGAATATGGCACTGCTTTTCGCGTCTTTCTCGGTCGTGATGTCGCATGATCGCGACCGTATCAAGCAGTGCTGCAGATTAAGCGACATCTAACGGCACAACCGAGATGACGCGACAAGCCGTGCCATATTTCATCGTGAAGACAGGTCGCGACGCGCCACGTTATAAAAACCGAAGTATAAAAGGGCGTCATAGCTAGTGACAACACAGCGGCTCTGGCCCATAGAGCCACGGCCGGCGCCGCGCGGCGCGGTGCGGCAGCCAGATCTAGATGCGGCCGAGGCGGCTCTGGCAGGGGCGACGGCGCTACCTCAGCGATTCCTTTGCACCGACGCGACGCGACGCGACGCGACGCGCAGATAGCAGTGCGTCTCCTCACCTCTAGGCGCCGCGGGACGCAACATCACACATACGCATCAAGATACTCCTCATATTTCGTTATAAATTTGAGAGTTACGTCATAAAGGAAATTATAATTTTTACAATCTGTGTGTGTGTGTGTGTATGTGCGAGATGAAAGGAGTGGGTTAACATTATTCCTTTGGAGAAATTCTGCTAATTTATAAAATTTTAAAGTACTAATATTATTAGAAGAGAAATAGTTGTTTATTGTAAATTATTTTGTTCAGTGAACGGCATCAAAAATAATTACTTTCGATACAGAATGATAAAAAGAATAAATAATACATCGTTAGTAATAATTAATAGAAGTCCATCAATGTCTTTACATGCGGATGAATCGAATTTTGACAAACTTCTCCTAACTAAACACTACTTCTAACGAAATACAACCTAATCTTTTTCTCAAAAATAAAAAGGGAACCAGAGAAGAATGTTAGCGGCTGTACCAGACGTAGGAGTCTCAGCGAGAAGTGTAACTCCAAGTTCGGCGAAAAAGACTCATGGTAGGCGAAATATAGAAGAATAACGCAAGAAGGCTATTATGTGTTCTTTGCATCATTTTTATGATCCGCCCCGACAGTGATACAACATATTCAGTGAAGAATTCAATGAAGTGTAAACAATTTAAAAGCTTCTAAAATGACAGATTTTTTAATTTTCTAATACCTTTCTAATAGAAACCGGAACATTTTATTGCTTTAGAAGCTTTTATGGTAGTTGTAAAGGGGCGTAGTCGCAAAAACAGAAGCTTCTCACCCAGGTAAAAATTACTCCAAAGACTGCCGCCCAGGGAAAAAAAGCTAAGTGGGTAGGAAAAATGCCTTCATCACTGCGGTGAAAAGCAAAAGCTTCCAACTAGCCTTTACCGTTTCTCGAGTCAAAGGCTCTAGGACCACAATATTTGTAGATTTGTCTACATAATTTATTAATATTTTGTGACTTCATAAACCAAATAACAGGCCCGGAAAAGGCTATCAACTTGCAAATAACTGAAGTAATAGTTCTGTTAGTCCGAATTTTGTTTTTGAGTCGACCTAAGAAGCAAACGATAGTGTGTCTGGGAAAAGTCAGCGGCCGTTGTATCTGGGAGCAGGAAGCAGTGATAGAGCGGCGAGTGGGCTGCGAGATAGCAGAGCCCGCGTGCGAGGCTGCAGACTGTAGAGACCAAGGAGATGAAAGTTAACAGTTTTGTGCTCAGTACATCGCAAAATGTGGTCTTGGGATTCTGAGTGCACGTAAAAGTTGAATGTATCCACGCCAACGCTTATAAAGTCCAGACTTTTAAATATAAAGGTTTTTACCATATCAATTTCGCAATGGAAAGGCAACCGCACTGGGCTGATTCTAACAAGCTACCAATGAAAAATGCTGAATCAGAGGCACGATTCTTTATTTTGATACAGCACTTCATCGTTCCTTAGTATCGACTTACCGGACACAATGGAAGCTCAACTTGGAACACACTCACCTGAAACAAAAAGATACAAACATTTTGTAAAAAAATACAATTAACAGCAAAATAATAATCGTAAATAAACGGTTAGTGAGAATAACGAAAAGGACTCTGCTGTAACCCTTCTAACAATCAGCTTTCTCCAGCTCGTGCCCACGCTCGTTAGCAGTGCAGACTCGAAGACTCCACTTAGCAAACGAAGGGGTCTCGAAAGATTCAACAGTGGCACAGGCAGTTCGTTCCCTTCACCTCTTCACGTGAGATCTGGAAAACAAACCGACAGCGGCAGAGAAGGCTACGAAAATAACCGGCCCCGTGAGGAGGTTTTGGCTATCGCGCGGGCGCGGGCGCGGGGCGGGGCGGGGCCGGGGGGAAACAACGCGTAAAAGTCGGGGAACGGCCGGTAAAACCGCCCGCACACAAACACGCGCGGCCGCGCGGCCGCGCCGCCGCCCGGGCACCTGCGCGAGGGTGCGCCTTGTTACCGCCGGGAGACACGCGCGTTTGGACGCCCGCTCGCGGATGATATGCGGGGAGAGCGAAGGAAGGCAGCTGGAGCCGCTTCCGACACACTGCTCCACTCGGATGTGTAGACGGGGCGAAAAAGTGTGTCGATGTGTTCCTCTAAAGCGCTGATTGATCACCCAGTAACACGTTATTGTACTATAATTCCTTTGTCGCCTAGTAGAAACATTTCAATGAGATGCTAAGATTCGAAGAGCCCAAATTGAGTATTTAAGCTTCAACAAATCCATTGTTACAAAACACAAAAAAGATCTCGACTACACCTGTCATGTGGTAAAATATATTGGATCGTTTAAAATTAAGTGGTTAAGCCAAATTGCAGATATCCTGGACAAATTACCATTAAAAATTAACACAAATTATAGTGAACTCAATAATACATACCCTTCGGCAGAAGTAAAAATTGATCCAAAAGTAAAACAAAAAATATTTTTTGAAGAATACGAAACTAACAATATTCAAAGATTCGTTAAAAGCATTTATTTGGCTCTCATATCAAACTTGGTAGATACTTCATTGAAATGAATAACAAAACTGCGTCGTACAACCGTACCCGTTGTATAACCGTACGTAAGAAACCCTACAAAGGATTTAAAATTTCAGATAAAAATTGTAATATTCCTTCTTGAAACGTCTTAATTTATGTTCACTTTCTGTAGATATTTTTAGCCATGAACCAAATTAAAAATCATATACAACTTAAGTTATAAATTAAAACAAAATTAGTTTACTCGCACCCTAATAAAAACATTTCCTCAAACACAGCAATAAAATTATGGAAATAATGGGATTGAGTATCAAGGCACCATCCCCTCTAACAGGAGTGCAAACATTCTAAATCACTTTCCCCTGTCGCGCCATGTGGCAGGCATATCATCCTTCGGAGCAGCCTCATTTTGGTGCGGTGGAGCCCTGTGGTTTCCGAGAAGGGCACGGACCCGGAATGACGGACGACGCATCACGTTGCGTGGCAACTGGCGCGATGATCCGGGGCCTCGGGGAAGGGGGGGGGGCGCCCCCGCATCAGCTGCCGATCGCCGCTTTCAGCGGGGACGTGCGCGCCGACAGCCGGGCGCCGAGGGGACACACCCCCGGCAGCTGACGGGGCGGGGGCGGGGACGGGGGCGGGGGCGGGCGGGTCGCTAGGTCACGGGGAGCGAGCCACGATACGCGACGGCAGAGCAACGGTGAAGTATATACCAGTGGTGGGGAGTATGTTCAGAGCCAGTTTAGACGCCGTATTCCTCATATAACGTAAGTAAAGTGCGTTTCCATATCAATTCTCATTCATCCGATGATGAAAACTTCCGAAGTTATTAAGAGATGTCCCAACTAACTTGAACCTACAACACTAGTTTGGACATTGAGGTTCTATCGCAGTCATTCTTCACAAGAATCGAGGCACTTTAAGGTTGAAGACAGTCGGGTGAAGAGGTGAAGATAAGACAAGTTACATAGTGTGACCACCAAATAATGGAAGTAGTTAAAGGCTTGCATTTACGTATAGAATGTTTCCAATACGGTGATCGCTACAAAGACGTTGGATGTTTGCGTATCAAGCATGATTCAAGAACCCTTCCGATAACGGTAGGTATCCTGTGCTTTCAATTTTCTACATTAATACGTGCACGTACATGGTTGTTTCCCTATCTGCTCAGCAAACGGAACATCCAGTTGTTTTTTTAACAGCGTATGTACTTACAAATGTAGTCCAATGACACGGTAAGTCGTAGGACATCTCGTCAAATGTCGAGCGAATAGATTTAACTTCACGCTCAGTTGATAATGTAACACAACATAATACGCAAATTTAAACGGAAAGTTCTATAAGTCCAGTCTACCCAGAAAAGAAAAGACACTCGAAAGAAACAGAAGAATATAATTAGTTACAGCGCAGCGGAATAAGTAAATTGTCTTCAGTAATTAAGGCATAACGTACCCAGTATCCAACTCCAACACAATTACTTTCTCTTCGCGGCCTTGAATGAAAAGGAACACGCTTGAAGGTTGCAAGGGGGCGACAATATTTCCCACGATCAATTCTAAACCGTGTTTCAGCTTTGAAAACGTGTACTGAGTACTTAACAATGAAACGAATTGATGGAATAAAAATTCCAAAAGAAATTTCAGTAAAAATCTGTGAGTTCAAAAACGAGGAAGTACAATAAAAAAATAAATTAATAAAATAAAATGAAATCAGCACCATTATTTGTTAAAACTGTAGTTACAAAGTTGTAAGACTCCAGAAATGACCTAAATTATTAGATTTTATTGACTTCAGGCCAATGGGCGTCAGGCTGTCTCCCTACCACTCACGCTCACTAAAATCTATCCGTCATCGTCGGTTCATTTATAACGCAACCAAACGACCCGTACGGCTTCCACTGGGGCCAGAATCGGGCGCGGAGGCTGGGAGCTAAATGAAAGCGGCTGCGGGGCGCCGGTGCGGGAGCGGTGGTGGTGGCGGCGGAGGCGGGGGCGGAGGCGGGGGCGGGGGCGGGGGCGGGGGCGGGGGCGGCGCCCGGACGCCGGGGTGTGCGAGACAGAGGCGCCGTTACGTCAGGCAGCGCGTGCCTCACTTCCGGTGAGAGGTAAACAGCCGCAAGCAGTGCTCCCTCCTTCCCTCCATTCGGCGCCGCCCTGTCGCCACCTCCAAATCCGAAACACGCCCGAACGTGCGAGGCGCCGCGCGCCGCCGCCAGCGCCGCTGACGCCCCGACGAAAGCGCCCAAACGCCCAAACATCCGAATTCTTGCGAGCGAGCGGGCGCCGGACCACTCCAGCACGCTTTGTTCCGAGGGTGGGCGGAGAAGCACTTCATTCACGAGCCGCCGGCGCCGGGCAAGTGCAAGGCCGATAGGGCGATGCTATAAAGCGGCCCCTTAGCCCTTTGGAATACATACGTGAGCGTTTCACTCGGACCGATTAACCGGCCGCGTAAGCACGATCGTCTATAGCCACAACCTAGCCCGAAACTGGAACAAACAAAAAACTACGGGCTTCAACTTGTTTTCAGGAGACGGATTCGTGGTTGACTGTATCATCAAAGTGTGCGGAGGTGAATCTAAATCGGGTACAGTTTACTTAAACCTATGAACATTAAAGTGGTTCTGTTTTGCATGACTTGCGTCAACTGTTCCGAATGTGTATCCCCGTAATGAAGATTTTTACCAGTTCGATTACGACTCGTTTGAGATACGTTCTGCTCGCTCAGTCCTCAAGCAAAAAGTAGTACCCATTCTCGGGCGCAGAAAAACAGTTACGTATGTGACATATGTTTATATTTACCCAAAATTTAGATTAAGGCAACCATTTTTTAAATCGAAATCGGAAAATAATTTCAATCAACATAAAACTGTACATATTCTATAACTACAGACGTTTGATAAAATGTTATCAAAACGCCTTTGCTCTCCACATAAATGTATAGTAGACATTCATGAATAATATATTTTCCATTACATAAATATAATAGTGCACTACATTTCTAATGCAGTTTCATGCGCGCACGAAACGCGACGTGGCTGAGAGCGACCGTGGGCTATGGATCTCGCAGTCACCGTCGTTCGCCTCCGAGCGCTTGAACGAAGCGAGGCTGTGGCGATTCATGCGCGCGCTCCCCACTGACTCATTCAGCGCGACGCGCGCCCGGCACGCGCCCTCTTCCGCAGCCTCTCTGGATTCGCGCGCGCGCGGGGGCGGCGGCGGCGGCGGCGGCGGAGCACCCGTCGAAACGCCAGAAGCGGGTCAAGGGCTGCGTCGATTCACCCCTCCTCACGGACTTATAATTAGCCGAGCACGCAGGAAGGCGCGCGCCGCCGCGGGGAGAAAGTGCCGGACCGCCGCGTCGCGACGCAACGCGACGCCAGCTGCTGCTGCACGGTGGGGGCGGACGGCGGTCAAGATGGAAGACGAAGGAGCGGCGGGACGGGCGCGCGAGCTACAGAGGCCGTTGGCGGGAGGGGTGGAGGATGAATGGGGAGAGAAACGGTGGGGCAGGCAGAAGGCGACGGTGACGGAAAAGAAACGACGGCAGAAATAGGGCTGAGGCGATGGCAGCAGGAAAGACAACGGAGGTGGTGGGGATGAGGAGGGTAGAAAGGGATGAAGCAGGGATGAAGACGACGGCTGCGGGGTAGCAGCGGGGAGGGTGAGGTGGTCCGCGCGAAAGCAAAGCGGTGGCAGCGGGCAAGACGCTTCGGCGGGGAGGAGGTAGAATCGAAGCGGAGGTGCCGGCGGCGGGGACGGTCGCAGCGGCAGGGAGGTGGAGCGGGTGGCAGCGGGGGTGGGGCGGGGAGCGAGTGTCTACGGCGGAGGCAGACGGCCGGCACGATGTAAGACGAAGCGGGGGAGGCTGCGGCGGCGGGCTAATTTACGCATAGGCAAACAAAGCGACGACTAGGGCTCGTAAAGTAGGGCACGCTGGTCGAGCCGTTGCTGTACAGCAAAAAGACAAGTCAGAAAAAGCGTGGGAATCTCGAGAAAAGCGTAGGTTGCGTAACCGTTCCGAAACAGCCGCGTTTCTTTGTTATTAAATTCTAGATGTATTAATTAACATAAAATAAAAACGTCTATTACGAACGCCATGTATATATTCAATTTAAACGGTACATTTTACCTTTGAAAATCAATGGTTCTCTAATAATTGATTACAAAGTGAGTGAATAAAATGTTATAGTAAAATTATTAAAATGTTATAGTAAAATAGTACTAGTAAAAACGACTTCCGGAGTCATAAAAAATAATTCAGATTTTCAGAACAATACACAGCTAATGGTAATCATGATGCATGACTGCTGTAATCATGATGCATGGCTACCTTTTTTAACATCGAAAACAGTACGAATTTGCAACTCGCAGGGTCTGAGGGGAAATAAATCAATAGAATTTACTCAAACAAAATCAAAAGAACTCGCAGCAAAGGAACGATGAATCAAAGAGACACGGTCAAACACATGCGGGAGAGAAAATGTTAGAAAAGTGCCGAAACTGAGTAAGGGAAAAGAGACGAATAAATGTGTTAAAGAACGCAAATGAACCCAGAATTCTGTGATGTTTCTTGTCATTTGGGGGTAAGGAGCGTAAGATGTATATATTTCTGTACATCACAATCAACTGAATCATAATGAATTGCTGAGTTTACTCAGCATGAGAATTCGATTGGTGACATTAGGTTGAAGTCAAAGATGAAGAAGAAGCATTAGGTGAAAGGAGATGAGATGGCGAAATGACCCCTCGAAACAAGTGCCACAAATTCCAAATCAAGAATCAAATATCCCAACTCTGGTACCCATCGGTAACGCACAGCTCGTACGCATATCCGGCGCTGCTCTCAGGGCAAATACCCGACGGTGGCGGCGGCGGCGGCGCCGGCTGCAGTGGCGGCCGCGGCGGGGAGTGGGGTCGCAGGCAGGGGTGGGGGCGGGAGCGGGGGCGAGCCCAGATGCTCGATCTGGGTCACGGGAGGCTGCGCGCGCCGGCTGGCACGCAACGCCGCCCCCACCGCGCAGGAGCTCCATTCATCCCGCGGAGGAGGCTGCATTCGGCCGACGCTAATCCAGAGTCACGGTGCTCGATAGCTTGCATTTTCCTGCGATATACACGCATTTTACAAATGCACAAAAACGAAATCACAAGAAAATGTTCCGCGGGAAACGCAATTAACCGAGCCGAAGCCTGAAAAATTATCTCACTCCCCCGAATTGCTTTTAACGTTTTTGTTCTATCCATTCTTAACTGCTTAACCCTACATTCAAAAATTTTGAATATTAATGGCTTCAAAACCAGCATGCCTATATTATTCTGAGACTATGAGCATTTGCTATTGTATATTGCAAATTTCCATTATAGTTGCATAGCTAGCACTGTTGGATATACGTATGACTGTCGGCAATATGACTGTCAACTTCTCATATAATACAGTATGCTCTCCAACATGAACTTTATGTGGAGGGACAAGAGTAAACTGTTTTTGTGAAAGTAAACGCTTGAAGTAACATAATTACTAGTTTTAAGGTTTCTGTATACTACTAACTAGGTCTCTAATAGATGATACACCTCACCTCTACATAGTTAACACGCTCAATTCTTCAACAGATAAAAATATAATTTACTTCGATTGGCAATAAATTCTAATTTTCTCAACATTTTGAAAATTCCACTCCAAAACCATTTTTCCACGGCGATTTTTATTTTAACCCTGAGAATAATTACAATGATCGACTGCTATTGGAACTTTGGCCCAGGCAGAAGAGTCCACAAGGCAGGAAACGGCGACTAACTGATCGCAGTAGAGAGGGGAATGTATCGCGAGGGCGCTTTCTCTTCGCTGCGGCAGAGGTGAGCGCGAGAAGGAGGGGGAACGGGTAAAGAGGAGAAGAGGGAGCGGGATGGGCGGGCCGAGCGGAAGGCGACTGGTTGTGAGCTGCCCGCGGGGGCCAGCCCAGCCCATTTCGGGCTTCCTTCCGCTGGCACTCCGCGACTCGGCGTGATTCCTCCGAGGCGCTCTGCCACAAAGTATTCACTTCTAATGGAAACAATCCTTTCCGAGGATCCACGATCACAAATGTGGGAAGATAATTACTATCAAATTACTTTTATGGCCAATTTGAGTTTGTTGGCCTCCAGCTTTGCGAATACTGAAAGATTTCTACAGTAACGAATTAAAATCGTGTAGTTTCTCAGTTCCATTAGTCATTTACTGTCTTATTTTTCTCTAAGTTTCGCTAGCGGCTTATGTACGAATATAATGTGAAATCTTGCCTAACTGATTAAACTGATTTTTTTAATCTTGAGCTAAAGTGTTTGATTTCTACATGTTGATATCTAGGTCCTAGTTGGCAAAGTTCATGCGTACAATTCTACTGATGACAAGTAACAATCCGTTACTTAGATTTCATACACTTCAAACGTATGTCTCACTAATATAATACCAGACATTAGTAATTCGACGCCAAATATTTCAGATGTAGGTTCTCGTCGGATGTACAAGCGAATACGTTCAGACTACACTGATAAACAAATGACACAGAGTAAATGTGTGGATCCTCGGGTTGATATTCTAATAATTATCAGTATCAAAAAGTATATGGAAATTGACAAAATTTCATCAATATCTTTGTAAGAAACACAATTTCAATTTTTTACATATTCCTAAAACAAATTTTTGTCCTGACTCGAAATTCACGGATCTAATGCTTCCAATTACTCAAATACAGATGTAGGGAGAGGTACCAATTTTTTAAATTTACATTTGCCGATTAGAAACTGACCACACGAAAAGATTCTAATAGCACATTTTCAAGCATTTTGAAATCACTTTATGAGACAACTCCGTTACTCCTCATATGCTGTTACTCTGAAAGATTGTTTGCAGGCTGTCATCCTAAATTCTATATTTTTTCAATATCTCGCTCCCTAGATATTCACATTAAATGTCATACTAACAATATGATTTTAAATTTAAAAAAAAAAAACTCTATATCACTTTTTACAGCAATCAAATGGTAATTTCCGAGTAACCAACAGTAAAGTACAACCCTTTAGGTCTTTCTAATCTCTCGTGTTTGCATTCTTGTGAAACAGCCATTTTCGGTACTCCTCCGTAAAAGCAGGAGTGCAGAACAGGTACAAACACACGATAAAAAACCCTCTAGGGACTCCGAAATTGCATCGAGATTTCCGCTCCGCCCTTGGGCGCAGAGGCAGCGGGGGCGAGCGCCGCCCGCCGTGCGGGAGCGGTCCCGAGGGGAGATCGTAATCCCGCGCTGCTTCCGGAAGCAGATAGAGCGCTCAAACATGTGACGCCAACCCCGCAACCGCTGGCCGCCGCCGCACCTGGCGGCAGCCGGGGCACGCTGCGGCGGGAGGGGAATTCCGGCAGGCGCAGATAGCGGCTCCGCGCCTCGCAGTGCGAATCACTGCCAACATCACAACGCGCGGCAGACTATACCATGCGAACCCATAATGAGGTTCCATATTAAGATCCGGCGACATTTAAAGACAAACTACAGAACATTAAAAATAAAATATTAAAAATATCACTACTAAACAATGACATTAAAAGAGTGCCATTGTAGACTTCCGCGGACAGAGTCAAGTGAAGGATCTCGACTATCCGAGAGCATCGCGTCGAGAGCGGTGATGTCGACGTTTCGACGTTTGGGCTTCTTCAGGGTTTGGCACTTCAACCCTGAAGACTACGATACATCGGCGAAATATCGACATCACTGTCCTCGACGCGGCGTCACCTGGTCAGCCAAGAGCCTTCAAATTAAAAGAGTATATAAAATACGCATAAGTGTTGGTTTTATTTTTTTATAACTCTTTGTAAGGAAGAGTAATTATTGAAATTCGTCCAATGCATTAGAAAGTCATGTGATCTGCAACGTGAATTTCCAGAAATTTTCGTACGTTTTTGAGTTTTCGATCTTGAACTTTAAAAATATTGACAGAATAGTTAATTCATGAATAAACGTAATCATTTTGTAAATAAAAAAAATAAAAAAACAACAACAACACACACACACAATAAAGCAACATATTCAGTGAGAATAACGAAAAATTAACCACATGTAATTACGTTAGCAGAACAATTTACAAAAGCGGAGCATTCAAATTTTGGCGGATATGGAGTGTAGTAATGTTGCGTCTGTAAATGCTTTTCATACAACGATGAAACGCTGATTCTGTAATGCAAAATCACTCATGTGAAGGTGAAAGATCACCCCTTTTGGGTTTTCACAGGCTGAATCAATAAAAACTTCAAAAAGAACACTAATTTGTTTTCCATGAATTTAATGAGATAAGACGAAAGAGGGATTCATAACGGAGCTAGCGATGTAACCCATGTGGATAAATGTCAGACAAAAAACGAAAATGAAACTATGAAATACAAATGTGAGCTTCTGCCACGTAATGAAACTATAATTCTTTCTTCTTTATTCAAATCTCAGGCAAAGTTCTAAAAAGAACATTCTGATGAAGTACTACATTCTGTGACAACAGTCTGATGAAGTGCAAGATATAACTTGAAAAAAATTGTCACATCTGGGAGTGTATCACAAGAAAACTAAAAGAATGAAAGAAATGCATATTAAAGAAATCGCAGACAGAGTTTTCTAGAGTTTACCTACGGACAGATGGTACATCTTGTCCCCACATAAAAATAGTTAGTGGCCTTGACAGTGAAATCGAGAAAGATAAGAGCAGAAAT
Organism: Teleogryllus occipitalis; assembly: GCA_011170035.1. Classification (NCBI taxonomy): domain Eukaryota; kingdom Metazoa; phylum Arthropoda; class Insecta; order Orthoptera; family Gryllidae; genus Teleogryllus; species Teleogryllus occipitalis. The sequence goes on from BLKR01014753.1 coordinate 177,984, forward strand.
TCCCAACTTCTCCCTTGTATCACGAAGAGAATCGTGTACACAGGAGAAAAGATAGCACACATGTAAGTTGATTACTACTTCTTGATCTCCTTTTCGTGCTAAAAGAACGTCGTAGTTCAGGAGATTATTATGTCACGGAGTTTGTCTTATTTTTCTTTTCCACGACTCTAAAAGCGAAACAATTGAATGTAGAGAAGTTAAGTACAATACGTGTTTTCAAAGTTTGAAGACCCATTTTGTATTAGAACATAAAAGCAGTGACTTTTCCGGCTACTCAAGCTCCGATAACTAATCGTCTAACAATGTTCCTCTCTTCTAGAGTAATGATCTAGCTGTCACAGACGATGCCTCCGGGTGGTCGTTTAGACTTCAACGAGGGCTTCCCACAAAAGGACAATAACCAGTTCGTGGAATATCTGTGGCGCCACGATGTCGCAGAGCTGGGCCTTGTCGTCGCGGGCAAAATGCGATAAGGAGGGCGCCACCCTCGAGGCACATGTGTCCCGCAGGCAGCTTCAGTGGCGCCAGCGCCGGCGCCGCCCCCCTCCACCTTTGCGCTCCTCCCGCCCACTAAACACTGGAACGACCAGCCGCCAAGTTAGAGTAGGCTACCACCAAGCCACATCAACGTCAAATACTGGCGGGTTCAATGTTATCTTGAATTCTCGACAAGTTACTAAATGTTATTTAAATTCCACAATGAAGGTTGTTACCGAAAAAACAAATACGAAAAATGAAAGCACGTTTACATTACATTATTTATTATTCATAAGATATTGTACTTCATCCCTCATGTCATTCAAGAACTGGGAAAGACAATAAAAGCTTTAAGGAAAACAATATCAGAAATTGTTTTAAAAAACAAATTCTTTTAATAGCAGAAATTTGCAACAAAAAATACGTTTTATACAAATAATACAAAATAATATAATATAAAATTTGTATGAACACTACGTAGTTTATAGATTCCCCGATTTTGATACATTTTTACGTCTAAAATGGAAAATTTACCAATTAACATTCCGTATGTGGTAAACTACAAGCAAACTATTACGTACAGTATATACAATTGTACGGAGTTTATTTTAGATTCTTTTTACAGTCATTGGCTGATCACACGAAATTGACATAATTGTGTTAACAACCCGGCCGTGCTGTTCCCTGCACCCCTTCGTCTCAAACCATCATGTGAAGCCTCGTCACAATCTGCTACGTTCCTCCCCACTCAGCGCTTCCCCGTCTCCCCGCACTGGACACCGTGCCTCGCCTTGCCAGTCCTATCACTGTACTGCCGTTTATACAGATTCATTAAGCAACTTTCATTCTATCGTGACTTAAACACATTAAAGATAAAAAAAAAATATATTCCATCTGGAAATTCGCGTTAACAAAGGCCACAACGCACCGTGTGTAAACTGAAAAATACCTTAAGGAATCGGGACATTGTTTTGGAGATGCTGGCATTTTGGTTGGGGACATTTTGGAAAAGAGTGATTACTCCATTTAATTTTCAGTAATTCAGTTTGGTATTTTACACATCAAAACTTGGAATAAACGTTGTAAATAACGATGAGAATTGCATTGAAATTCACTCGGTAGGTCTGAGGTTCTTAGCAGATATATAAAAATGTGAACTTTGTTTGACACTACACTGTTAGTAAATAGGGTTGGACGGTTGAATGTAAATATGGATACTTCAACACATTATCCTACAAAATGAAGGAAATTATCTGAAAGGATATGAAAGGGCTTAAACTAAATAATGCAACACTAACTTATCCTGCGAAATACGTCCAGTCTACAGTGCCTACAATTAACGAACACATCGATTCCTGGATTATGGTCTCCTTGTTGATCGGTTACCTGAGCTTCTGCTTAGAGTTCCAATGCTATCAGTGGACACATGAGATGTTAGCATTTGCTTAGCATAGTGTAAAGCAACCACGTTCACAATAGCGTGTGAAGTCAAAAAATGTGCTGGTGCGTTTCGTTTTTAAATGAAGGAATGGAAAATGTTCTGAAATCTGGCGGCAGAGTGCGCTAAATTCCCCAATGCCACACCCTCTTTTTGCGCATTTGTTCGACTTGAGCTGACAGTCATTCATCTGTATTTTATATACAATTATATTATTAGATAAATATAACAAATATCAAATACAGATAGATATTACACCATCATCACCACTACAAATAGATATTAATGCCACATACATGATGTTGCATCGTGAGAATAAAAAGAGCAGCACACACTGCCGACACAGTTGGGAACAAATTCCATAGAAAGTAATGAGTGATCGATTAGCATTTCGAGTAAGACGGTCGCTTATTTTTGTTGGAATAGCTACCAGGGAGATTTTGCACGAGGCGGCGTTACACCAATTGATAACACTATCAATCTTTTGCGCATGCGCAGTTCGAGTTTCTCATTACTATAGTGCATCTACGCCTGCGCAAAAGATCGAGACTGCAGTAGATTGTTGTGCGCTACGCCGTGCAAAAACTCCCTATCATTTGGAGTACGGTTTGGTTGGCGCACGCGCAGAGGCCCGAATGTGGAGCACGCTAAGGTGCTCAATGCTAAGAAAAACTCTATTCGATGACCCCTGTCCCTCCACGTTGGGCATCTGAACAGGATCGACTTCTCGACATCTTCCACTCCCCAGAAACTCGCAGTTTCTATTGAGCGGAACGGCGACTTGCACCACGCCTACCCCGCCGCCGCCGCCGCCGCCGCCCGCGCTGTCGTCCGAGGGCTCCGGAAGCGCGGCGGGCAAACACACGACGGGCGCGCGGCCACCGCATTAGGACCGATTAAATCATAACAGGAAGCCGCGGAGGGCGGGCGAGCCGCGCGTGATAATGCGAGGGCGAACGGATGCACCGCCCCGATAGCCGCTCCTCCCGACCGTCAGCACGGGGCAAGGCGGCCGGCTGCGCAGATAGGCGACGCGGGGTGACAACCCCCGAAAATGATTAATTTGCTTCGGTACACGCGCAAGATAATACAAGATGCCTGATAGTGCTTCCGGTTGCAACTGAAGAAGTGGAGATACACGTTTTAAGGATGTACTGAGCAAAGGATTTATGCAACACTTCATTTTTCGTTACTTTTATCATCACAGTACCCACTTACAGATTAAAAGTATTATTTCGCGAACTAGAATTTTGTACTTATAAGTACAAAGCAAGAATAATTAGCTCAGAAGAACTTCCATTATTATACGAGTATCGTGCTTTCGGAAGACCCCTGATAAGATATTGGGTTTCTGTAAGTAAATGTTTCTCCGAAAACAAGCAATAAGGGGTAGGAGACCTTTAAATTCCACGAAAAGAAGTTGTTAATTAACTCCGCTTCTCACGTAACCAGTATGGGCAAGTTAACTTCGCGCGGGAAACACAAATATCCCGGTGTCAGATAACAAAAACGTGACTGAAATAATTTGTTACAGGCTTTTGTATAATACAATACGTTCATCTAACATCTGTTCCAACAAGGCTTTCTTCACAATGTACCAAAATATGACGCAAAAGGAACAAGAAAATTAATGAGTCTTCAGGCAAGAAACAAAAATATATTATCAGATACGTTCATTTGACCTGTTTTGTAATGTATGCTTAAGGACAAAACAAAACCAAACAAAACAAAAACTACGCGATAATATAGTGGTCTTCCGACGGAGACTTCCAACAATCGGTGATAAGAGTCTTCAGTCTACGCAAATTGAATCGTTTATTTCAGAAACGCGTGAAACGCCAAATTTGTCATGTCGAGAAAATTGAGAAAAAGTGTCCCTTTTTTTCCGATTTCAAAATATTTTTTAATATTAAATCAGTTAATAAATGAATATTTTCTGGTAAATATGGAATAAACGATGTGTTTATCCTCATGGAACAATATTCCACCGCTAAGGCGCATTTTAAATTTTGGCGTTTGACGGGTTTCTGAAATAAACGATTCAATTTATGGCGACTGCTTTTGTATTCTATATGTAAGATTGCAAACGAGAAAAATTTTTTTCTGGTCCGGGTGTGAGAATGATGTTTACTGAGAGGCGAAACTTCAGGTCCCACGAAAAACATGTGCTGCGGTTGCTATAATCCTATCCAGTGGTGGTGACAGTGGAGAGTAACATTCGTAACACGATTTCCAAAATTGAACAATTAAAAATGTGCTACACTTAGAAGAACGAGTTATTGTACAATCTTCACGCACGTTTGCATGAATTACGCACAAAAAATAGAAATAACAATTCCTGAAAATTTGAGTCATCGAAAATAAGATTGAGAAAGAAACTACGTTCTCGAATCCAACTCGTAGGTCTAGAACGCAGACAAAGCTTTACCACGCAGATCTCCGCCAAGCCTAGGTTTGGCGGCGGCGCCCCTTGCGGAGGGCGAAACCTAATCGCGAAGGGCAGTGGACGAAGGGCAGAGGGCGAGGCGGCGCTGGCGAGTGTTTGCCCTGAGGGACGGGCGGCGCCGGGCAGGGCGGGCCGGCGCCGGACAGAGTCAACACGCGTCTCCGCCTGAGGGCGAGGGCGGGGTCAGGGCGGGGGCGGGGCGGTAGGGGCGGGGCTCACCTGGGGCGACGTCTGGTCACGGAGAGGGATGTACTTCCAGAGCGCTTGCCCTACGCTCGAGGAACTGGACTCGTGCCCACCACTTGCTTTGGCGGACGAACCACGTCTAATACGGATAACTTTTCATTTCAGTTTAGAGATTCCTATTATTTCCTTTTTTATTATTCCTCTTTGAGTATTTCATGAAAACATTTACTGAAAAAACTTCATTTTCTTAAAACCTTGATTTTATTCCGGTTTAAAGAACCATCAATTGAGATAATTACGGAGTCATACAATCTATTCGGTCCCATGTTGAAGAACCGACTTTTTTTTCTGATTCATCAAGAAGATTTTAAGGAATGGCTCTAAAAATAAAGTTTTCTGTTTTTCTTTAAAGTAAATAAAATGCGTTTTGGGTAAATTATAGCACCTATATTCGACTCCTCTCAACACGATAAAGCGACTGGCAAAATTCTGACCCGTTACTTCTAAGACATTCTGAAAGCATTCTAGAAAAACACATGTTTTTGATGGTCACAATGCACCTACACTGGTGAAACGCAGTGAATCACTATACTCTATCCTATCTTTATATAAATAATTGCACATGATTCACCAGAATGACTATTTAAAAAACTAACGACTAATTAAAACTGGTTTCGTAATGGTCAAAAAATTAAACAAGCATTTTTATCGCTTTTTCATAAAACTTTGTATGACCGAAAATTGACGAGTCTCTCTGTAAATATAAGTTACGTATAACGTTTCAAAATTATTTTTATTATGAACGTGCTTATATAAGTATCTAATTATTCGACTGATTTTATCCAATTTCAGTAAACAATTTTTTTTATGCAACTTATTATAATATCGACGATTCATCATAAATACTTCGAGGAGCCCTGTAACAAATGTAAACTCATCCGTCACTGGTCCATCTCGGCGTGTTTTACTTTCACGCCGCAAGCTCAAGCGCCTCCGCCACCGCCCGAGACGGCCCCTGTGCAAGTGCGGCCGCGTCTGTCACGGGCGTGTGGACGTGTGCGTGTCCGCGAGCGCGCGCGCGCCCGCAAAAAGCGCATCGCGTGCCTCTCGGCGCGTCGTCCACGCTCTGCAATTAGGTCAACGGACTATTGCTCGGCGCCCCGCCCTCGCGCACGCCACCCTGCCGCACAAAATCCTCCCAATCGCTCCCGCGCGGCGTGCGGCGATGCCGGCAGGGGGCGGAGGGACCGCCAGAGTATCGTGACCGCTCCACTCGTGGAAGGCCTGTGGTTGGGGCAAGTTTTTGTAGTTTCTCTGTTCTTGGAGAAAAAGGAATGAAGTGGATCATAGAATGTCGAGGCGTATTTCCCGGTTGCGTACATGAATGGCGATACGAACGTTCCCCGTCAGTTCTTGCTTGCTGGGAATTTTTTCCACTTCGATACTCAGATGTCATTTCACTCTTTCTTCTTATTCTCTTTTCGCACTTACTCTGCTAACTTTTTGACACTTCAATAATTATGTTACACCAGTACTACTTTCCTGCTGCAAAAACGTATTTTTTAGTAGTTTTTTTCCCCTTTACATTGTCAGATCAACGTATGCGAAATTATTTTCATGGCTTCCGATGACCATTCACTTTACTGATATTGTTTTTCTCGCACAATGGCATTTGAATTACCGGTACTTTGTACGTCTTTACTTCCCTTTTTTTTCTTTTATTTTTTCACTGGACTCTTCTATGTTAGCCACCCTTTAAATACAAAGATGTTAGTGAAGTGAATCTCTGGGGAAGTAGAGATCTGACAGCTTCTCAGATTAATTTTCGCACTGCACAATGTTATCAGACACACAACAGTTTTAAGGTGTAATTTATTACACGACCTGTAGGGCTAAGAAAACTATGAAACAAATCATACAAAAATAAAATTCTGAAGATCATGAGAAAATTATTCCACCCAAGAATTTTCATGAACTTCTCGGTCACGACATATCACACAACGTCCTGTGGGCATCGCTCATTTCAATGTATTCAAATATCCGCGACCGGGCCCACCCGTCACTCGCTGTCACCCGCGACTCGCGTTGCCTGGCGACTAGCGAATCCACATCGGCGAGCTCCACACGCCCCACTTCCGAGAAGAGCATCGCGATGCGTCGTCGGGCATTGATTCGCGTTCTGGGAAGTGCATGCGCGGGGCGCGGTAGACGCCGCACCGGTGGAAACCCGACCTCCCGGCTTCGCCTCGCCTCGCCTCGCCTCGCCTCGCACCAACTGCGAACAACAAAGGCCGCCCTCCCCAGCGCTATGATATTCATCTATCCGCTACACCTGCATCACTCCCAAGTAAACATCGCACTAGTTGTTAGGTCTGCCAACCGTCCTCCATTTGGGAGGCCAGTCCTCCATTGACGTCAGTTATCCTCTCGTTCTCTCTTGTATTTTAAATGTCTTGCTTGTAGTAAATTTCTAATATTTGTTGATATTTATTTTATCACATGACTAACATCTGCAATGTTGTATCATTTTATGTTTAATTTAGAATAGAAAACATGAATATTCTTTTTCTGAACGCTTACACAAGCACATGACACACGCATGCTTGATAGTGTTCTGTCTAGAGACTAAAATAGAAACGGGACGCTCAGGCCATCTTCATCTGCATTTTGTAAACAAACGAGAGAAGAAAGAAATAAAGTTGATGTTGGTCTAAATTAAATATTTACAAAAAGAAATGTGTTTATGCGTGTTTTTATTTTACTTTTTATTTATTTATTTATTTGCTTCTCGATTGTCAGTCTTTTTACATGGACATTGTTGACAACCCTATTTGTTGTGCACGAGTGTCGGACTCGGTGGCGCCGAGCTGCGTCCAAGGACGCGGGACCGAAGTCTGCAGGTTCGAGTTCCGGGTTAAGCAGGGGAGATTTTCGCCGTTCGTTGTGGCGCGATTCGGTCCTCATTGCACCACGCAACCACTCACTACTTACTCATCGCATTGTTTCACACAATGCGTTGCGTTCATGACTTTCACGAGTCATCGAAAAACAGCCATGTTGAGCTCTAGGTACGCCAATAAAAATATTTTTATAATGTGTCGCTGTCTTACAATTCTACTAGTTTGTGTCACTCAATCTTCTAACATTATTTTTAAAACGAAGTATCGATTCTATTTTAAAACAACGTATCGTTTCTGTTCTAAAGAAAGTATTTAATAAAAAGATATCGAAAGGAGGTCGAGCAATTCTGTTAGAAAACGTCACTGACTGAGCACATCGATAAAAGTTGTAGATACTGAGCGGGACCCACAGCGATAAATCGGCAAAATGTCAGTGGAATTCTACCATTTAAATGACAATCTGAAATAGAAAATAGACGTAGTATGTGCTCCAAATCACCTTTGCTATCAAACGTCATAAAAACGTATTTATACAAATGGTTCAAATTCTGTTAATCTGCGTTTTAGTTACCAACCACTCGTCGTATTACGCTGAAAGATTACTCCTAAATCAACTGCAATCAGTGATGGTGCGTAGTAATTTGCCCCGACACTCGGCTCAGTAAATCTGCACATGCGATCAACCCTCACAAAAGGGGTGCGAACCCTCACAAAAGGGGCATAAAGCGTTCAATAAAATCAAATGGCCCCCTCGCAAAGAGGGGCGGGGCTCGTCGAGGGCAAACAGCTCGGGGGGAGTCCACGGGGCCCCGCTGCTCCCGCGCACGCGCTTCAGCCGAGGGCCCCGCGCGCCGGGTCGGACCGGGTCGCGTCGCGCCGCGGGCGAGCAAACGCCCGCTGTTTGCGACCCCCGCCCGCCATGCTACAGCGCGCCCGGCGTCGGGCGGCTGCAGTCAGCAATTTCAACAGGATGCAAGAGTACAACCCTCGAAAGCGCAAATATTGCTCCCAATATGGAACTTGTTTACTGGTGGCGATGTGTTTTCCGTGACTTTCTTCCTTTTAAAAAATTCTTGAAATTGTATAATTCTTTCCAATATATGGCAAAAAGTATTTCGCTAATCCATCATGCCTATTGAAACGCATTTAATATTGAAAAGACATTGACATATTCTTCAATTTAACTTTGCAAATACTAACAAATTACGGAACATTTTATTCATACCTAAGAAAAAGAAAATCGTGTCACATTCCAACTTGGTTTTTGCAAACACGGCCGTTATACCTATTTTTAACAATCTTTACGAACACTTTTAATCTGAGTTTATTTCAAAAATATATTTTTTGAACAAGAAAATAAAACGAAATGAACTAATTTTTACTTCAAGGAATTTCTATAAAACGCAACAACAATATTTAGGTTTATTACTCTTTTCAAACGACCATCCATAATCGACTTCGCTCTTTTCTCGAATCAAAATGAGCCCTGAATAGCCCCAGTTATTTATTTCGTCAGTAATACAGTCCCAGAATAATAAAAATAACAAATCAATACCCCGTAAGAAGGACAAACTTTCACGCGCGTTAATGTCAGTTTCAAAGGCATGTAACATGCAACAAGCTCTCTGAACAGTTCGGCGTACATATGAATCTCGGCATCCTCGTCCCACACGTTTCTTTCGGAGCGGAACATCAAAAATCATTCACCGTCTGCCTCGGAGGAAACGAAACCAGAACAAAGGCGGGGCATCGCAGCTAAATACCCCGAGCCGCCGCTGCAGCCTTTCCCTGCACACAGTGGCTCGAGTTACAAAGGCGGGAGAATGTGGGACTAGTGACGGCAGCGCACTTTGTCTCCAGAGCGACGGCGCGCTGGCAGCGGCACTGATGGCGGCCTCTTTCAAGACGCGGCCGCACGCAGCGGCGCCTTCGGGGTCCCCTCCCCCTTCAGGTAGAACTCCGCGCTCTCGGGCTGGCCACCCCACCATTGGAAACGAAACGCATTACGAAGATAGGCTGCGGATCATTTTATGAAAATTTCTTCCTCACTTCGAACATCACCTGAAGTAAACGAATTGGGGAACAATTGGTCAGCTGGATACGCTTGGTCCAGATTATTATTATTATTATTATTATTATTATTATTATTATTATTATTATTATTATTATTATTATTATTATTATTATTATTATTATTATTATTATTTGCATTACCTAACTGGGGGCCTCCCCCTTTCTTTAGACCATACGCCCGTAACTTTTACTTTGTTCTTTTTGGAGTTCCGTGCATTCATCCGCCTCGCAAATCCTCTCTCCATCCGAGGTGCCCTCTCAGTTGATCCCAACCTCCCGTGGTTTTTCTGGCTCAATATTTGTCTTGCTGACTTCATAATTTAATAATCATTTGTATAAAAATGGATTTGTGGATAATTTTTTCGTAAAATTTGGTGGAAATAATGCACAAGTAAAGTTTAATTTATCATTCCTTAAACATTCAGGTAATTTCTGGGATTTATTTGAGAAGCACTTGCTCCCCACCCAGATGGATCAGTTCACTTATATGAGTGAAATATACACAGCTAAAAATATAAATACATTTATTTTGTGGGTGTCATAGATACAAACCGCTTGAAGTGTCAGTATCAAAATATATACAAAATTGAGAATACGAATCATAATTTAAGTGACAACGTATTCTTAATTTTGCTGATTCGCTTTTTTCTACATCTAGTTCTTTCAAAGAAGCGTGGATTTGGTGATTAAAGACATCTGAAGAACGCACTAAAGCCCCAAAAATGAAAGATTCAACACTAAATTAAATGTAATGTTAAATTTGCACCTATTTTTAAATTTTAAATTTCCAAGTATAAATTCCTCATTGTTCTCGTTTACAGATCTTTACGTGTATCTCCATTTTGTAAGATGCGGCCATACGTAACCTTTCATTTAATTGAATTCCTATGATGTCGAAACGTGTTTATTTATTACAATATTTAATAAAGAAGGTTACTAGAAAAAGAGCATGATAAAAGAACACTAGAAAGAGACGAGCAAGTCAAAAGTATTCGAGTACACCAAAACGCTGGACTGGCGTCGTTTCAATTTCAAATTGTCGAACGAGATAATTAATACTACATTAAAGCAAAACTGATAGTACGGGAATTTGTGTTCGTATTTCAAGATTCTTAAACCATGACCATTAGATGAAAAAAAGTAAAATAGAAAAGGAATAAAAAATAAAAAGAGGGAGGAGCGCCAGGAGGAGAGCCGGAACAAAGCGTCCGCTGACGCGTCGTGTCAGCGCTGCCGGCGGTGGCGCCTCGTCGCCCGGGCCGCGCCGGCCGAGCAGAGCGGGAGCGGTGCGCGCCCTAAGTGCGGTATAATTACCCCTTAATGAGCCGCCTATAGATAGCCGCGCGCCACCTTGCCGCCAGAGCGCGCAGAGCACAGCCCGGCACACAGTGGGCGCGCGCCACGGCGACCGGCCGAAAGCACGCGAAGCGCAAGGTACTCTGATGGTCGGGAGATATGGGAGCCCATTGCTTAGGTGAAGAATATTGAAGGCTGGGGAGAACGTTTAAACCTTTATGACCTTCCAAGTTCTGAGGAGGTCATTTTAGTGGCTGCTCGCTTCCACTGTATAAAGAATGTTAGGGTCATGACGGGTGATTCATGGCAGATCCAAGGCGTGAACAACCATGCCTAATATGAAACTTAAACAGGCAACATTCAACTCTAGGTACTTTAATAATGTCCCTGCACCGCCGAGGTCTAGCTAAGACACTTGAAAAAGGCAGCGATATTCCATCACACTGTTCTACTCGACAAAAACGTAATGACGTTTTGCAGTCAGTTGATGTGTCTGCCAGAGATTTCAGTATAACTGTCATTTTATAAGTTGAGATAGTTATTTACATAAAATACATTTGTAATTATTTGGCTCATTCAATTGTTTTTACAATTTTTGTTTGCCTGTTTTGTCCAGGCTAAACTCAGGAATGGTAAACAGATCTTGAAGCAGTTTTCTCTGGAAAATGAAAATATTTTGTCATGCATAACGACCAAGAGGAGGATGGGATGAAATGCGGCATTGTGGGACGTCAATATTTTGCATTTTACGCTGCAAATAGGATTAAATTCGCGTTCCAGTTAATTAACTGATTGTGATAAGTAAATCTTCGGGCAACGGCACGTTACTTCAATTAATTTCAAAGAAATTTCACCAGAAAAATGTTAACTATTCACTTTCAAAATATTTTTGGTTTAGTGAGGGAAATGTAAAATACACAACTTATTCTGAAAATTTATATTAGTTCACACTATCCGCAATCCTTCTGAATATAAAACCTGATAGAACATAAAACTGTGATAATTCCAAATTTTCACTCATTACTACGGGGCGGATTTTACTGAAATGTCATTTTTTTTCACTTTTGAACAATGCCGTTTAGTATAGAAATTCATTTGATTTAATGACAAAAGGAAATGACCCACTTATGTAGGTCATTTTTTCATTTTTGTAGATTTCAACTAATAAGTCATTTGTTACCTTTTCCCGTAATTTTTAATGCATTTTTTTGCTGATTTCATCAATTTTAATGTCATTTTTAATGGTACTTGCTTCAAATAATATTTACGAGATGCAACAAACGTTCTTCACAGAATTATCCAGTAGCCTATTCTATTTGTTTGCGTAGAAATTGTTTTGTCAGCTGTTATAGGTAATTCTTGTGACGTATCTCAGTGCCATTTCCGGTTCGGCCGATTTCGGGATAACTAAAGACAGATATTTTCTGGACAATCCAAACCAAAAGTTTGCAAGCTGAGTCCACTTGAACGAATGGAAGAAGCCTCAATTACATCAGTAACGTATCCAACAGCTTGAGATGTTCATCCGAACTAGTTTTGATAATATTTTTTTCGTAATTTTTCTTTGGTTTTAGGGCATTTTAAAAGCATTTTATTGATTTTTGGCGACGTTTTAAGTCGTCAAAATTCGCGCCCAACTCATTACAAATAAATCCGTCCCGATTAAAATAGATGAGAACATGTAAAAGAGAGTTCATCCTACCTGAAGTGCCATATGTATTGAAGGAAGTCAAAAAAGTGATTGTGACTCACCTGAAACAAAAGAAACATCAAAATAAAAAAAATGCAATGTGTTTCCCGCGTTAAAACATCGTTCATTCAGCAAGAACATTAATGAAATATTGTAATTGGTAAAGTAAGAAAAGAATATTTTGCTCTTCCATCACCTCATATTTCCTGTGTATGACAATCCTGTGGAAATTCCGGTATGTTGTAGACTTTTACTAAACGGGGAATCGCAAATGCTTATTTTCAGTCTGTCATTAAAAACCACGAACAATATGTTTTCCTGGAAAACACACATTCGTAATCAAGGAAGAGAATGAATTATTGTAAAAGACATTTCTCAGAACTATTTTCAAAAAAAATTAAAGAAATAATTCGAGACAATTGGATTCATTAATGATGAACACGAATATTACAATTGCACATTCGCGTTTGTAATTTAAGAAGCTATAATTCTACAACCGCCACCCGTATTTAGTTTGTTTAGCAGAAGTTACAATGTCTTAGGCACCAGAAAACTCCCATATTTTTCTTTCACTAATATTTTCCATTAACACAGGGTATCTAAGACATGCAATAGAAAGTGCATGATGTGCAATTTCGAATAAATCCTCCAGATAGCGTATACGAAACACGCTGGGATCACAAACATGCACCGAAGTCCTGTCAGCGAGCGACAGCATTCAAAAATGCAGAGGAATAAGAAGCGGGCAGAGTCCGTACGTTAAACTAGCAGTACGAAATGCACGGGATGTTCGTTTTGGCCGCGAGGTTCCCCCGAGCGAACCCATCGTGGGGCGGAGGCGGCGAGGTGGAGGTTGGCGACGTCGCCAGGGGCGGCGGCCGCTCAGCTGCCAAGAACAACACACGCTTCCTGCCGGCGGTGGCGGCGGCGGCGCGCCATTCACAGAGCGAGCCCTAGCCCACTCATTCAGCCCTGCTCGCGCCGCGCCGCGCCGCGCCGCGCCACGCGGCTCTCTCCACCTCACGAGGCTGCTTCCCCCGTTCCTTTAACTTAAGGAAACACTGCATTCCAAATCATTCATTTCCAGTGACACTGTTTCTAACATATTGCTTTCTAATCGTGACTTTTATCATATTATATATTTTTAACCTAAGACAGATTTCATTTTCCAACATAACAGCAAAGACTTTAAGAAATATAATCTCTGAAATCGGATGTGCCATCACTCAAGTGGTTTGATTGATTGATGATTCCGGGCGCGCCAACTGTTGAAGTCATTCGTCCCGTAAGTGTAGAGTATGTTTTCTCCTCGGGAGATGACGGTAATCCCCCGCTAGATGGTGAGATCCGGAACCTGTTGGCTAGCGGGATTTTCCCCAACCAGGCATCCTCCACCAGCGGGGCACCGCCCCAGCCAGGACAAGCTCTAAGCTCTCGACCGGCCTCCCGGAATATGTGGTAGTGTGGGACTTGTTAAAAGTAAATAAGGGGTGAGAATAGAACAAGGAAGAGGAAGGAAAAATCGCGCGCGGTCTGTGGCTCGTTTGTTAGGATACTGCTCCCGCATTAGTCTGGTGTTGCTAAGAGAAACCACGGAAAACGACCTATCAGAGCAGCCGGCCGCTGGAATACTCATCCCGAGAGCGACTGAATTCGACCCAGCTTTCAAGCTAGTGTCAAAAATCCTGCCACTATCGGGACTCGAATCTAGGGCCTCCCGGTCAGAGGCACTGCAATGACTGTAGGGTGTTGTTCCTCCTCATTAATTGAATAAAGATGCATTTTTTAAGAGAAAATACATTTAAAAGAAAATGGCAAATGGAATACTAGTTGTGAAAGGAAAATAAAAGGAAATGTATAAATAAAAAGTGAATTGTACAATGAATAATAATTGTACGAATCCGGTCTCTTTTCCATGTAAGGAATTTACCCCATAGTGTATCTGTAAAGCGCCGGTTCAGGCATCGCATCGGAAAAGCGTGGGACGCTCCGCTGTGATAGCAGCATCCTGATGACGGCGACTCGACTCACGAGTGGCGAGAGTTCGGCTCAAGTGATTAGGAGTATTTCGCACAGCGGATACGGAGACCTTCAAATGATACTAACAACTTCCTCTGGATGTAAGAAATGTATTTCAATGACGACAATGTGTTCAAAGAATAATCATATACAAATATTCATAACTACTACATTCACAAACCATACAGCAGATAAAGGCTTTGTGCAAGTTATAGTACAACAAATTGAACCGTAATTCCTAATAATTTTCAAACGATTATTAAATACACAAGTTAACACACGTAAAATATTTGACGTGCAACAATTTATTATAATTTCTGTTCTTTGAAAATGTTATGGAAAGGTTAGTTTACACAAGGAGGCAATTTCCAGCATTTAAAAAGCAACACTGAACAATGTTCGTATATATTTCCATAACAGACGATCGAAACTTGTTTTTCTGATGTCCTCACTTCGCATCAGCTCGAATATTGAACCATTATACAAGCATTCGCACTTCTTCAGCGATAGAAAGAACGGTAGTTCTCGCGATAACAACCAACGGTTCCCGATAGAGCCGGAGTGCGACTAATAGCGCGAAGGTGTCAACGCAGTGAGCCACGAGGGCGCAGACCAGTGAGTCACCGCCGCGCCGCAGGCCTCGTCACCAACAAAGCACATCACGCGGCGATCACTCCAGGCGAAACGCGAAGCCGAAGTAAAGACACGAGCTGGTGAAAAAACGAAGATGACTCAATAATTGATGCGACCAACTGCTAGAATTCAATGGATCGACATGAAAAACCCGAGGAAGTTTCGTTCATTGGAATAATGACTGATGTAATTTATAACTCGTGTAAAACGTTCAAGTGTATCTATGAAAAGCACGCGAACCTTAGAGCATGGAACAGGTAATTTTTAATGTCATGAACCAAAGTCGATCAAAACTTCCAATTTAATCTGAATCCTTCATTCTGGAAACAATGAAATTATCGAAAAAAAATCAAAAGAGTTACCACATTCAAACAGGCTATTTCCGTCTTGAAGAGTCATTTCAATACTTTACAGATTTAGAAATAAAAGAATTTAATTTTTTAACTCGATAATGCATAATTTATTTACTCGCTTTTTTATACGACACGTACCACAAAGAAACTGAACATTTTAGTTCCCTTGCATTACCTACGAGAGGTACGATAGCACAAGAGTTTTTTTAAGAAAAGAACGGTGCCTGATTGCGCCATGCAACCTCCACAGCACGAGCTCCCTCTTCGCCGCAGCGTACGCAGAGTGGCCACTCATTTCTGGAGCAAATTTCCCTGTCTTTTCCCGGTTTCCAAGCTATTTATTTCTCTGAAAAGATTTATAATTACACACTACTTAATGGAAATATTAAAGCTACTCTGGCAGTAATTGGTCAGCTCTCATTTCGCCGTGACAAAATCTATATATTTAAAAAAATAAGGTATTCTGCCATGGCTTCGTTTAGAGCTTCTACTGAACCGACTGTCGTATTTTTTCTTTTAAATGAAAGAATGTGATCCCTAGATGTGTTATCAGATCTTGTTTGTGTTGATTCACCAACATTTACGGTGTAAATTAATTAATTAAATCATTCTTTAAAAGTACGCTTATCAATAGTCAATTGTTTTCTTCCAAAGGGTGGCTGTTTGAAAATTGATATACATGAGTCTATAGATGTGCGTCCCCGCCGCTTCATGGTGGCGCTGCTTGATGTTTTTGTTTTGATTCTTGAGATTTGTTCACAATTCGTCAAGGTTTTGTTTCAGTGTAGTAATTGCATTGTGAAGATGACAGTTTGCATATACATATTTGCTTTTGTAGTGTATTTTGTAGAGAACATTCGGACAGTGGGTTTTGTGCGGTTGTAGTGAAGTTGTTTACAGGTTATGTCGAATTCCGAATCGTTGCTCACGCGCCCCAAAAGACTCAAACGCACTACATTGACTGGGAGCAGGGAAAGAGAAAGTCAACGTATGTGTCGTGATAGTGAGGTCATTTCATTTTCTGTTGGGTTATTGTCTATGAAATGTCAGTTTTGTTCTACTTTGTACTTCCCATGTCAGAGAAATTCTGTAAACGAGTTTACTGTGTGTTGCTTACATGGGAAAATAAGTTTACCTTCGAGCAATATGCCAGAAGAAATCAAACAGTTGTTTATAGGAGATTATGACACATCAAAAAACTTTAGAAATAATATCCGTCAGTATAATAGTGGTCTTTCTTTAGTGTAATTTGGTGCCGATATTGCATTGCCACCTGGTCATGGGCCATACGTGTTCAACATTTTGTGAACTCCACATCACATAATATCTTCGTTATACCCTAAAGATTCAAACAATGCAACATATTGTGAACATTAGTCTGGGCACAGTATTTTACATTTATCTTAGATCACACCGTCATATTTTGACGGGTTCTCACTAGTACAACTTAAAAATATTTTCTCACCAAATAAAAATTGAGTAAAAAATAGATCTGTACTAAGAAGTTTAATGAATAATTAGTTTTACAACCCTCTCAATATTTATCCCTGACGTCTAAGGAATTTTCTATTAATTCTCTGATTTATTTCTAACTTTTCCAAAGCAATGAAATTCCTGTTTGTTTGTTTTTTTCCTGTTTTCCCATGCATTCCGGAAAGTGCTCACCCTGATACAGCTGAAGCAAAAAATGTCGCATGTGGCGCTTTGTGGCGCGGGGTTCGTGGAAGCGTGGTCCGTTTCCGCGTCGGGGCTTGGGGTTGGCTGGCGGCCGCCTGTCAGCGGGGCCGCTGGCGACGCAGGCGCTGGGCCCCGCGCGTTGGCCGCTCGCCAGCCGCAGCGCGACCTCCTCGAGCCCAAGATCAGTCATCATCGTGGCGTGCGCAGCCGAAAACGAGACGAGGGGCCGACCACCTTTATTCATTCAACTTTTTTATATCACCATTTACCTGTCCAACAATTTTCAGCCTATTTTTTAGAAGTATTTTTAGGCGGATACGTGGAATTCCATCTGATTTTGCCGCATTTTTTTCGGTCAAATTATTACAATTTTACCCTTTTTTCGGCCAATGTTGGATTTTTGTGATCCATTTTTAGGAGCTTCAAAGTGGGTAAGGAGTCTCTGAATGTTTCTTCACGCTTTTGCACCGAATTCGTCAGTTACACTTGGGGAACACAGTGTAAAATTTCCCATTTTTTTCAGTTTCTTTTATAATGTAAGGATTTTTACTAACTTCATTCCAATTTTTTCCTTAATACATTTTATATGATTTCGTGAAGATAAAAAATAAGAATGACACAAATATAAAATTTGATTAAAATTATTGGAACTACATGTTTGGCGCAACAATTTTTGGAAAAATACGGCAATTTTTCATATTTTATACCTCTAGAGTTCAGACCACAAGGCAATAATACTCCAAGAAGTAGATAAGGTAACAATGAACTGACAAATGTACCCATCCGTTTGTCCTCTTACTCTAAATTTTATAATTATGTCATTTTTACCGTGGAATGTAAAATGTATATGATTTTATGTCACGTTTACCGTGGTTTTAAAATATTTACGGAAATAAATGTTTTATTACGTAAAGTTAATGGTCTGTTTCAAAATTTTTGCGAGCCCACGGCTCCCCTGCCCGCCAAACTGCACCCGCCTATGATGAACATCCATATCAAGTACAGGCATTCAAAACCTCCCCCTGAATCGAATGTTTTACACATATTTTTATTTCTTCTCCTGCCCCTCCCTTTATTCATAGCATCATTATTAATCATACAAATATCAACGTCTTAGTGTCTGTTAATGTGAATGACCAAGGGAAAGATATTTAAAAAAAAACCTTCATGATGTTACTTAGAACAACATTCGTCTGAGAAAATAATAGAAAGAAATGTGAAGAAATTAATACATTTCTCTGAACGCTGCATTCTCCTTATTCAGTACGTGGGAAGCTCAGCACTAAAAATCTACGTGAAACATAAATTGTCGAAATACTGAAAGAAATGAAATGTGATATCATCAATACTGTGATATCATCAATAAACGGAAAATATCGGCGACACCAACTGTATCAAAAATACTGTATCTAGAGGATGTAGTACTATATGTTTTTTCGCTATGAATTATGACCATCTAAAATATGATGTGTTTTTCTCATTGATTTGGTTACAATGTCCCTGATGGTTCCTGAATATTTATTTTCAAGTACTTAAAAGCTTTGTAGATAACGGCAAATATTGTAACAAACAAAGTCTGTAAATACCACAGTAGAAACGAATAGTATGGATTTATAAGAGTTTCTGAGATGCTGAATCAAAAAGGAAACCAACCAAAATGTCTGGAGGCATTTTTTCCGTGGAGTGATATAGTGTACTAGAATGTAATGACGTTTTTAATTGAATGCCTGCATTTCATGAGCTTATTCTCAGGCCGCTCGAAGGCAGTGGGGGAGGGACCCTCGTGAAACGCAGGGCGCAATCGGCGCGGCGGAGCTCGAGGCGACGCGCGCCCCTTGACCGGCGCCTAATAAACGGCGCTCGCCCACCCGCCCGCCCCTTCGCCGGAAGCCCCACCATTGTCGCATCTTAATACTGTAATTAAGGGCGGCAGCCACCGTCGCCGCGCCCCGACAAAGCTCCCACCGCCCTCGCTGCCACCGCCTCCGCCTTCGAACACACAGCCAATATCGCCATGGACAACCCCCGTTTTGCCTCCGTCGATATCCAGCATAATTGCTCACGCCGCCCGATCATCTTCGCCAACGCCCCCAATCTTCGTCATTGCCTAAAATGGTAGTTAGCGCGTAAACCACCTTGGTTTACGCGCATTGCTAAATCTTTGCTTTCCGCAACTAGCATCACCACCCATGCTTTCCCTAATCCATGAACTTTACCATTCACCAATAAATGCTTAATATTCTTTAACGTCGTCGATACATTCTCATTCCATTATACGACTTAATTAGGCAATGAACTGCTCAAAACCTCCATGAGGACCTCCTCCAACATCTTGCGTAAAACGTCCGGCACTGCCTTCAACAACGACATCGCCCGCATCTCTACATTCGCCCAAGTCGCCTCCACTGCCTTCGTTTCAGCGGCCACCGCCCCTCGCCAGTCAGTCACCGCCACCGCCACCGCCAGCGCCAGGGGCTGGAGGGCAAATTAGCAGCCGCGCCGCCGAGACCGCGTCTGCAGTGGCGGCGGCAGCGCGACGAGCCCTCAGCAAACAGCCTTAAACGGAGACGGCGGCGTCGCATGCGTTCGCTCGGGGCTTCCTCGGCGGCGGCGGCCCTTGCTTCGGATTTAATTAGTTCTAGGATTGCCCGCCCGCGTCGACGGCGCGCGGGCCGCGGGCGGGTTGTTCCTCGACCTCATCACTTTTCTTTTGATGTGGGTCCTCGATGGCTGGAGCGCGATATTAGCACCGCGGGCGGCGCACGAGGGCGGAGGACTTGTCTTAATTAAAACTTTTATTCCAACTTGACCGTCCTGACGACGCGCGCGATCTCGGTGTGTGCGCGGGGGCTTAAACTCGCGGGTCGGGGGTGGAGGGCCTTTGACGGGAGCAGATCGAAGATGAGCGCCGATGTAATGAAGGCGGGAGGCGAAGAAGAAGAATAAGAGGGGAAGGGGAGCTCGGGAGGAGACGATCGTCTGTGGCGCCGCGGGGGGTTTTCTCGGAACTGTTACGTTGCTGGAAGTAGAAGTTTGCTGTGCAGATGAAATTAAAGAATTTCCAAACCTTGTCTGACAAGTTTCTTTCGTGGGAATCACGATTTTTCGAAATATATCGCTTTTAGTTCCAATGTTTCCTCGTTTTCATTATAACTTTAAATCATTCTCGGATCGCTTGTATAAACAAAACTTTTTATTGGATTGTGTGAGGTGAAAATACTAAACAAAAGGACGGAAATCACGGTATTTGGGAAATGCGAAAGATTAATTAAAAATACTCACGTGCTAAAGCACTAACAGCTACCGAAACTGCTAAAAAGGATATTTTTTATAATGTTCTTTTACGTCCTTTATGAAGTGAATGCAAGAGTTAGTTACAGTAATTTAAAACGATCAAATTGCGACAAACAACTCTCATTCTCGAACCACAGCCACAAAGAACTGCACATGTCAGGATGGAAATTTGATTTTTGGCACCCAACCGCCGGCACTACGGCTCGCACTACTCAAACACCACTCGAGGAAACAGCGTCGCGTCGAATGGCGCCGCCCGGTGAGGACACGTGTACGCCCTGGCGCCGCGGCCAGCGTGAGAGCAGGGCCGTGGGGCTGCGGTGGAGAGGGGCGAGGAGGGGGGATCGCCCGGCGGACAGACCGGCGCCGCGCCGCACCTCGCGGGCAATCAAGAGCGCACTTTACGGGCGCGCGGACGCGAGCGGCGCCGACGCCGTCGCTGCTGCCGTCTTACGCGCGGGAACCAGTCCCTAACGAGCGCCGTGCCGTGCCGCGCCGTTCGGGCAAGCGGCGGGGAGCCCAAAATCAATTTACTACCGCCCCGAACCGGTCTCGACCGGGGGTTTGCCTTCTCGGCTGGCTGTGGTGGCGGAAGAAACGACGCCGATGGCGCCGAAAGCTATTGCTGCTGACAGTGATAAGGCACCAAGAGGAGCAGACAAATTGTCCTGTATTCGTATTGTCGTCCCTGGGAAATGCATTAGTAGGTTGTGATGACTGTTTTCTGTACGGTATCCCATGATAAATATTGCTGTTACTAAAAGTGATGACCATGAGAAAACAATAACGTATCACGACTATAATTATTAACGCAGTGACATTGAAGTAACTAACATGGATGCGTTTTCAACAATTACACAAACGTAATTATATTACACAGTGAAAAGTACTGTCTAAGTCCAAGTTAGTGAGATTTTATATTTTGCCCTGAAGAAGGAATTGTATGAAACAACGGATACATGTTATGTTTTGATCATTTCATTTCGGCCACTCATGAACGGAGGCAATTATCAGTTCACTTGGATTGAAGGTACAACGTTTCAGCCAGAATGCAGAGTAGAAGACATCAATGATATTAGTCGCTTCCATCGAGAATGAATTCTTTGTTCCCGGTCTACTCGATCCTACCTCTTTCTCGTATCTCTAACCCCCACCTCATCCTCGGGAAGAACACATCAAAGACAGAGATGCCTTCAGTTAAGAATATAGAACACCATTTTCGATTATGTCTTCACTGCATGAGACGTGCGGATATTTCTCAGTTAATGCGCAGCATGTTTTTGTACCTTAATGGAGCCGTAAAGAGGGATCAACGAGGTCGCCAGTAACCACCAATAGCATGGCACAAGGTCTGGTGTGACCAGTGTGGGATAGGAAGGTCCGGGGCGTGTTCTATCGCGAAAAATTAAAGGCCGCGTCGCTGCCGAAGCAAAGGAGATTACCTATTCCTCATTAAGTATGCAAAGCTTCTCTCATACGGCTAATATTAAAAATAAATAACTTATGCAGAGAAAGAAAAAGTTCGAAACTTTTCATTATCTAATTTGCATACCTTTACGAAGGTTTCTTAATGAGAAGAGATCAAATTCGATATTATTTATTAATCATTAATGAAATCTTTGAATAAGTTTTTTTTTTAAAAAAAAGATCGTACGTATAATGGGATAAGTTTGTCATTTCCGATTGCGTAATAATCAAGTTAGTTTATATTCGTTTGATGTACACCCTATTTATCAAACAGAAACAACTGCATTTCAAATGTACATATTTCAAAATTGCAACAGCGTATTTGTAACATTACAACTGTAATTACTGTTCAATCATTTACAAAAGTATGAAACCTAGAAATAATAGAGCCCATACAAGTACATTATTTTACAATTTTTACATACGTGTGTTTACAAACGTTTGCTCTAACTCAATATGGACGATAATGATTAGTATTGTCGAGTTATATACTTGGTAGAAGGGCCTAAATGGAGATACACCACTCGTAAAAGGTAAACGATACGATTTACAAGAATATAATTTATGAAATGCATACACATGCAAACACATAAGTTTTGTTACTTATCGGTTGTCATCAACATCAATATTGTCATTTTCATTTAGTTCCCGATGTCTTCCATATCGTCATAAGTAAGTAGAGACTTCAAAATGTTGGTGATGAAGTGGAGGAATAAAGGGCAAAGACTTATTCATACCTTTTTTCTCTTTGTTACTGGGCATGGTCTTCTATTCAGCATTCTCTGAGATACGTTAGCAAGAAAATTTGGGCGTCCGATTTTTCGATCTTAACTTGAAGGCCAACTTCCGATTGGCACGTACTTAGAAAGAGATTTTTAAAAAAGAATATTGAACAATTCACTCTTTTGGTACCAATTAAATATTCACAATAAACTGATAAAACAGTTACAGGTAAAATGAAGTACCTCTCAATTACAATTTTGCCGGTCAATGCAGGATGGTTCCGCTAAAAGCAGAAACTTGTACTGCTACCTACACTGTTAGTAAGAAACGTACAATTATACCTTTCGTACTGAGAATGATATTAGCTGAATAGATTATAAATCTAATTTTAAAGAAATACGAATTATGATGTATGGAAAACTGTGAACATAACCGTCATAAAGTACCGTCCGCGTTGTTAGGGAGGCACAGAAAATGTTAAAGAGGCTATGTACGTAATTTTTTTTATGTCTGTGATTAGAGATTTAGTTTCATAGACCGAACGTCAAATACTGCTCAAATTAATATTAAAATATTAAACTATTCTTGATAAGTCAATCGAGTAAGAAAGTAAAGCGATTAAGTAAATGACGACTATTTCGGATCTGTAAAAACACCCCAGAAAAAATGTTCAGCGAATACTCTTGGCTGTTCGGAAAACGCTGCGTAGAAGTTGGATTTGCTCCGAGGAAGGTCATGACAAGATGGTCAATTCGTCAGCACCGAAGCCTTGGACGCGCCATCATCCGGACAGCCAAGAGCATTCGGATGACCGACCGCGGAGCCCTCGACATAGTGTTCTGTTTTTACGCCATAATTTTTACAAACACACGACATGAATACCCAAAAGCTGCCTTGATGGCAACGCCCGGAACGTCATGTGAATACCGAGGAAGAATACTTTCCAGCCTCCTCCGGCCTACCCGGCAGCGGCGGCCCCGGAGAGGGAGCGAGGCGGCCTCCGCTACATCGGCGTCGATAATTACCGGATGCGAAAGCCGAGGGAAAGCCATTTCGAAGGAGCGATGCAGAACAGCTCACGTGACACCCAACGGCGCTCTAGAGACGCTGCTGAACAAAGTACCGCGGCCGCCTCGTGAACTCGTCTCTCGCACTCATGCAGGAGGGGGGGGGGGGGGCGCGACCGAATCGCGAAGTGTCGCCCGCTGTGCCGGTTGGTCGGTCGGTGGGATCGCGGGCAGCGAAGTGCAGGGGCGGCGTAGCGGCCGCCGCGCGTCGGTGTACGGCGCGTTGCAGCCAAGCTCACGCAGGCGCACGAACCGCACTGTGGCCGCAGAAGTGATGAGAAATCCACAAGAAAACATCGATGTTGCCAAACATCGATATTCAAAACTAAAACTTCGTTGTTAATAACACAGACAAAAAACCATCGATTTTTAAATATCGTTAATAAATAAAGTTAACTTACTAAATAAATAAAGTTTATTTAGTAAACTAACATTAAATTCATGGGCAACAAAATTTAATTTGACAATGGCCGTGCTTATTACATTGTAAATCAAATTCATCCGAAAACAAAAGTTATACAACGTCTCTCCACGTGCAAAATATTGGAAAGACGAAGAAATAACCTGGCCGTTAGGATCATCTCGAGCAAGGGATGGTAGTCTGCTCTATGGTGGTAGAACAAACCGCGTTCGTTTCGATCGAATACAAACAGACATTGGAACCATCAGTCATGATTGCTATCTTAACTTTTTACAAAATTGTGATTACAGACATCTTTCATCCACGAACAAAACATTGAAAACGTAAAAACGTTGATGTTAAAAAACATCGGTTTTAATACATCGTTGTCACGTATATTGATGATTTTATAGAAACATCGATGTTTTGAAAACATCGACAACGATGTCGCAACCCTAGTCCGCAGAGTCCCACGCTTCAGCGTGTGCTGGGCTGCGAATGACTTGCATGAAAAAATGCCACGGGCCCATGAGGATTATTTACACATATCCCCGATTTTTCGTTTTTTTTGAACACCCCTTCTCAAACATTTTCATCAACGTACATTAACACACGGATTTATGAGTGATGTGGATGAACGATGTTGAAGGGCCATAAAAATATCAGGTTTGTATAAGCGCAATAAGAAAAGACTAAAATTACGAAAATAAAAGCCGGTATACAGCCCTCCGACTATCCGAACTTCCACATAGAATTTCCATTGCAACACCGTGTCACTGCAATTAACACTCGCGATTGCAGCTGACTGCTTCACAGGATCACACTTCTCTTACAAATGCATTTAAGAGAGGAATGGATAGGATACATCCACGTATATATGCAACGTGAAGAGTGTTGGCAGTGCGATCGATGTATGCAGTGTCAGTGTTGGGGGCGCTGCTAAAGAATGAGAATCTGTCAAGTTTGTTTTAGTATGTGAAATGTAATCATGTTTGTCAGTTGGAAATATTACAAATATTAAAATATTACAATTTATCCGCAACAGTGTACGTATGAGTTATGCGCCTATCGTTTGAAATTTGTATTCATCACTGAATTGTATTTTCTCAAGCAACCACTAAATGTTAAAGCGTAAGTAGATGAAATGTATCTACGAAGGTAATGGCATTTTGTACCATCATAAGCAAAAGCTCATCGCAAGGGCCCACCAGGCCGGCGCCAGCCCCCCTCCTCGCACATCCCGGCTGCAGGGGCGCTTTGTGTGGCAGGCGCCGAGAGGCAGAGAGCGGCGCGCGCACTTACAAGGGGCAGAATGCGGCCCTTATGCCGTTGGCGCGGCGCGGGTACACAGCGAGAGTGTATCACGCGCGCCGCAGCGGCAGGAAACGCAGGGTAAACTTCCGCGCGCACGCCGGGGCTGCGTCGCGAAGCGTCTAACGTCCCCGCCCGCGCCACCCCCCCACCCCGCCCCACGCCCATCCGTGTCGCCGTACCACAACGAACCACATTTAAACAACTTGACGATTGATGTTTACACCTATATGTAATACACATACATATACGCATACATAAATGTATATACATATACGTTACACATATACACATATTATATGCGTAAACATTATACACATATTATACACGTTACATACATATACATACACGTTATACACATATGTTACACATACACACATTATATTCATACACTTAATACACATAAAGAAGATCTTGATGCTGATACACTTTTCTGAGACAAGGCAAGAGACGAGACTAACGTCTTCGTAGGGCCCTTTTTTTTCTAGCATCTGAATACCATAATGGTTTGCTATTTCCTTCCGCAGCATGAGGGAAAGAGTGATGATAAAAGATCGAATATAAATGGAAACGACAATTGACAGAATGTGTGGTTGATGTAAACCACATCACAAACGTGTTGAAAAATCTCACGTCTCACGCTCGAAAACGAACCAGCAGCCGTCAACTCCACCCACACGCACTTTGCTGCAAGCTCCTACGCAAACGTGACCAAGCCCTCTATTTTTGCCCCCGTATGTTCAAATATTTGGTTCAATTCCTGAATATAGTGCATACATAATAAGGAGCAACTGTCTCCCCGCCTTTTCTTCGTTCTGCTTTTAACTTCCTTTAATTAGTAAAAAAATTGCATTACAATAGCAAAAATGTTTGACAATTTACAAGATTCTTTGCAGGTAGATGATGTGGGTATCCCCACTAGCACGAAGGAATACCTTTATATCGAAAAACCTTTCTGAAAACTATAGTTGTGAATTTGAATGGAAGATATTTTCTCTAACTTAGCATTTTGCTTACATCATTTGTTATTTTTTAATTTTATCACTTCCTGAATACAAGTACTACTCTTTTTACTTGATTTTTATTTTTATTCGTAAATAGATAATAAGCCTTTTTTCTTTCTTCCACTTACCAATATTTTTTATCATCTAACATTTCTGTAGTTATACGTTTTGCATTTTATTATAGTATAACATTCTGCATTTTATACAGCTATTACAAATTTCCAACTTGTTTTTCTAGCGTGTCCCAGTGAGTATCCTCCTCCTTTCTCACTTCCCTTCTTTTGCACTTCACGGGTGTTCATGGGCCTGTTCTTCCCACCACCCTATTTCACTTTCCACTTCCGCCCGCCGCGGCTTAACAATGCGTTGGCGCCACCCCGCCCGCGTCCTCCAGCTTCCGCCCCGATGCGCTAACGCAAATAGCACTCTAATGCGTCCACAGCACGCCTGAAAGCTCACTGTGGGCGGAAATTGTGCTTCAGGGCAAGAAAGCCATGGAATGTGAAGAAGATGTGTGGCAGTTCTACTGCTAGGGTAATTTAGTATCAGTGATCCATTATATTCGAATATTTAAAGCCTATACAAAAGAAAGCGTAGCAGATAATTAACGGAAACAATAGCACGCAACGTTATTTTGAAAAACCATCGTAGGTGGTCCGGGAAGTTCCAGGAGCAAAAGATTGCAAGAAACATGATGGACAATTCTGACAATTATAACAACTTTCTTTGGATGATTAACAGGAAATTTACAGGACAAGATACAAACGAAATCAAAATTTGCGAAAAAAACAACAATATTTTCTATAATTTGGAGGACGAGTAAGGGATGAAATAGCCAAGTATGCCTACACTCTACAGTTCTATATATTTCTTTCTTGCAGAGAGTAAGCGATTCGCGCCCAATATTCATTTTATCAGCATTTTCTTCAGAAACTGCAATTGAATATCCTCAAGTTACCTCGCACACTTTTCCTAAAAGCTAATGCCGCTTTGCCATGGACTGGACAGTAACAAAGGAAAGAAAATGGTTACTAAATGAAAGGTAAATCCTTCAAAGCCATTAGTCATTGAATTCCAGTATTATCAGCACCGAATAATTGTAATGCGAATACATACGTGTTTTTATGGTGATCACCTAAACCACGTGAAACAACTATCAGATTCAATTGAAGGTGAAAAGGGAGCGCAGGGAGTGAGCGCGAAAGGGCTGAGAAAGCTGAATGGAAGTGGGGAAGGGGGGGGGGGAGCAACCGCCCGCACGTGCGATGCTACAAAGGGCGGCTTCCGCTCAGCCTCCAATCCCCCTTCCCGCCCCCGCCCCCGCCGCGGGTGCTCAGCACTCCTCCGCGCGACGCAGCAGAGATGCACTGCACGAAATCCAAATATGGAAGGCATTGTCAGCTGGCGGAAATATCAAGCTTACTTTCTTCTAAAACCGGCTTACATTATTTCATCATCATGAAACTTTGCATCTCTACAAGGATTATGTCTAATTATTCAACTCCCCAACTCAACAGAAAGTAAATTACATTTCAGAGGTAATTATTTTACGAATTGTGTGTATAAAAGAATGTATTGCTGATAACACTAAACAAAATAAAGTGCTATTGGTACTAAATATATGAGAAACTGAGCCATATATTTCAAAACCACGAACTTCTAAGGAAAGAATGTAATTTGTGCTAAATTTTCATTTGTAGTTCATCTATTGGAGTGATCGTAAAGACTTTTGTCATAATTTCTCCTTTCAATACTTCTCAAACACGACTAAATTATTCAATGCAACTAAACCGGACACCATTAATAATTAAACTAAAATGCACACTACTTTATGTAACCCTTATTCTCTGAAACATAAGAATTCCGGATATCATTATAATGGAATACAAATGCATATAATCTAAATTGAATTCTAAGAAAAAATAGCATTAAAAGTTAAGTAATTATCATTTTCTTAGAAAACTTTACAAAACTATGCAAATTAACAATAACACGAGACTTTCACATCTCACGAAGTAATTAATATAACATGAAACTTCGAAACAAAAAAGATTATCACAAGATCAGCAAGGTAAAAGATATGAAGTTTTCCAAACAGAAAGAAAGAAGCAAAATGTCAGATTATTTTCGTGAAGGACATGTACCCATTAGAGAAGTTAACGCAATTACGTTGTCATCTGTAACCATAACAAACTGCCCTGAGCAGACGATGTTACACAACCAACTGGTCGACAGGCAGAGAAGCCGCGCGAACTTGCCGATGCGATTCTGTTAATTACTTCCATTACCGTGAGATGAGAATGTAATGCCGCGTTATGCAGCTAGGCTTGACGTAATTCACCAAACAGGTCTACACGTAGCGTGATTACAGCTAGAGCACAGCTCACAATGCATTTGAAACTTAATGTTACTTCCTTGCTACGCGTCAGAAACAATATGGATGAGGGCTATCATGTTTAAAAGATTTCAGTAAAGGAAAAACAAGCTAAGGCACATTACAGTTACACAGAATGAGTAGGAATAAACTATTATGCGGGACAGAAACAATTTATAGATTCGGAAGCATCTTCAAGCATCATACGAATTTATACAGTGAATATTTTTCAATTCAACGTATCTAGATAAATCAGTCAGATGCCCCTCCTCTAGCACGTTATTAGATGCCCCAAGGCCTTCTACTTCTGCTTCTCTGTGCAACACAATTCAACAACTCTGTGCAGTGCGATGGGCTACAGGATTTGCTTGAAACATGTCCTATAATTAACGATGGGATAAATGCGATCGAGCTCTTAGTTAACGCATAGGCTGAGAAAACATCAGATTGGCAATCAGAGGGGCACACATGTTAGACGTGAAAAAGCAACATACTAAATACATCGGAACTTAATGGCAGTGGCATGTAGTGAGTTTTCTTTTTCTTACATTTCAAATGGTATATTTTTAATTATTCACATGGATAAGACGACAAATGGAAAATTTTAACACTGAACCGATAAGCACTTGCGGAGCCCACCACACGCGCGCAGCGAGTCACGCTGTATGCAACTGGCCGATTGCTTCTAAAGGCGAGCTCGACTGAATGAACCTCCGCACGCCTACCACACGCGCCAGCATATCTAATGATCACAGCATTCCCTGTGAGACGCTGGATGCAGTCAGCCCAGAGCTTCACAGACGAACTCTACCATATCTATAGGTGACAATAATAATTACGTGCTCATTTTGTAAAGATAAGATTGGACGCGCCCAATCTTACACAATCGCGCCCAATTAAACAGCTTCGATTTGGATGACAAGAAAATGATTCTAAATTACTAATCAAGAGGTATTAAATTGTAAGATACCCTTGGAAATTATGGAATAAACGCTTCTGCTTAACGGTGTTCGTTTTAATGCACCTTTGACATTGGCAAAATTTCCGATCAAAAAGGCAGCTCTTTCGCGATAACTGGTGTACAACAATGGGTCTCCTTCGCTTTTCTTCTACTGATGTAAAAAATAGAGGCAAGTTATTTTGGAGCGAAGTGTAGCAAAGTGCATAATTTGCACATTGTTTGATTTAACTGTAAACAATATATTTCATGTAATGCGTACATTCAAAATAAGTATTTTTTGTGTGCAAAGATAGGGAAATAGAGGATAAATAGGGGCAGAACGTCTATTTAGGTGCAGTGGGATGATTTAGGTGCAAATTAGGTGCACGGCAAGTTTCTGAAATGCTTTCTATTAGATTATATAACATTTTAGAAGTAAAAAATGAAAGCTCTCACTGTAGGTGCATCACCTAAAAATCCGGTCCTTAATTATAACAAACAAAATAAATGTTCCGAACTCCTAACAAAATGCAACCTCGCAGGCTACATTTAATAGCAATCACACGACACAATGTCATTCCTTGAACAGGAAATATAATTCAGTTCTTATTAAATACGGCCCCCTGACTTAACATTTACCAGACAGACATTCGGAGAGCAAGACGGCCAAGGTCTGCGGTTGCCTTGTGCGAGAGGATCCATAACTTGAGCGGTTGACAAAAAGTCGTGGGAGCTGCGCCCTGAAACGCAACAACGCCCGCGCTCGTGTGCGTGGGAAGGCAGCACCATCTTCCGACAGCGCATGAGACACCGCTATCAGATCCCGGGGAGCAAAACGCCGACCGGCTACCGACAAGGGCGAAATATGTAAACACTCCCAAAAACATCCGAAAGCGAGTGGTTTCTTACGAACTGGAATCGCCCAAATTACGACACATTTTAGACAAAACGAGCGCCTCTTGAATTATTCAGCTGGCGCCGCTCATGAAATTCCAAAACGGGTAACGGGGGGGGGGGGCGACGGCACCCGAGGCGGAAGGGAGTCGCCAGGCGGGCGATCCGCGAGAGGGCGCGTGTTATCTACGGGAGCATCGCGGGTCGACTTCGACGCCGGCCGCCCGGCCCAGCCAAGCCCGGCGCGACATGACGCGTAAAGTTCGAGCCAGCGACAGCGCACTTCCTCCGAGCTCTTGTCGCCGCGATGGAAGTGGCACAGATGGTTCCATAGGTTTATGGCATTTGGAGGAAAAGGTACAACGAATGTCGCGACCCAGAAAACAATAAATGTCTGAATCTAAAATTAAATCATTATTCCTAAAATAAGCAACTTCGCACGTCACAAAAAACATTGTAAGTTGTCTCCACATATTAATGGTAAGCTAGATGAATGTGGAAGAAGTCATCACAAGAACCGTGTCCTGGAAAGAAGCCAAGAACACTCTCCAATCTATCTGCCATAGGACACACTCACAAGATTAAAACTTATCAATATAGAGAAAAATATGAATTAGCACAGACTACTTTCCCCCCACAGCAAAAATCTGTACATTTCAATAACTTCATATCAATGAACACAACTTTCGTAACTGGATAAAAAACACGATCCTTATTGTTTTCTTACCAAAGTTCCTACCTATGAAGTTATATCTCTTAGTCGATAAAGCATGTTCTTACAAATTTTCATACATGCCAACGAACATCGCATATGTTACGGATAAAGTGCGAAACTGGCTAATTCTCGAAATCGTTGGTTAATGTTCACATTAACCAAAATGTGGTGGATAAAGACAGAAAGAACTTCAGAGAATACTTCGCGCTTTAGCTGGAAGAAGCGCACATTGGCCATAACGACACATCTAGTGTAAATGAAAAACGTTTTGCTAACGAGCAAAAGGCGATATTTAAAGATGAAAATACTCGTGGAATGTTTCTCAGGCGAGTGAGAGACACGGTGTTAAGTTTCAAGTTCCATCGTATCAATCGTAAATATGATTTTACCGATACCACCACACAACCTCACGAAATCTCAATTAACGCTACCCCAAGCACTTGGCGCTAGCGTCGAGGCTCGCAATTTACGTAAAACTACATTCAGTCTGTGCAACGCATAATTTCCGAGGCATTTTTATACCAAAATTCTTCTCACCAAAAGGCGCCTCGAACTCGGACAATCATCTTACTTTAGCCAGCCCCTCGTATTTGATACCAACATTAGCCGGATGAAATATGAAATGATGAGATATGTTCATCTACATTCATACAGTTTTATCTACAGTATTACTAGAATGCGATGTAACCTGACACCATGAAACATTACATTGATATTCAGTGGCGTGATGGTGGCATACAACAACTCAAGAGAAAATGTAACAAAAACACGTGAGGTCAAGGAAAAGTTCAATAATTGGGAAAAAAATATAGTCTCTTCTTATATTAATTTACCACATAAGTGGACATTTTGTAAGTGATCGAAAACTCTATTCCATTATTAGTTAAAATAATTGACGCGTACGACAGTAAGCATTTCGAATTTTTATTTGAAGTAATGGACAAGAAGTCTGAAGTAATGGGTCAGAAGGCTGATACAGAAAGGAAACTTCCTTATGAGAAGGGAACAAATAAAAACATGTTTCTCAAATGTAGGACGAAATTTACATCAAATGACTGACGTCATAACTTTAGGTCGAGCGACTTGACCGAAGATTCTAGAGTTTGAATAGATCAATAATCAAACAAACGTTACATACGCCATTCCTTCTACTGGATTCTTCCTGTTCGAAACCACAGAATCGATCTTCAACTAGATGGAACAAGAACCGAGAGCTACAAGAATGGTCGAAAGCGACGATGACAATTGTGTTAAGCAAAGGATAAGATGTATTAATGCAAAACCAGTAAAATGGCAACGAACGGAAAAATAGAGAAATTTCAAATAGAAACAAATAACTCATTTGCTTCTAGGGTTTTCTTGGCTCTTATATTCAGTATATAATCCGAACGTGTTGTCGAAAAAGATTTAAATAGAAACATTACGGCAGTTTTTCAACCAAAATCAGATTACAGCAAAATTATATACAAATCAGAAAAAAAATCATAACTTAACCTTCGTAATCCAAATTATTTTCACGTGATCTTACTGGAATCTCGGCGACTAAAGACGTTATTGAGGCCCAGATAACCTAATTTAATTAATTATAGTTAAATACTTCAGTAGTTAAAGAAATTATGGGAAGCCATAGATTAAGTCTGAGATCCGAGATGAGTTGTTCCTTCACGAGTATTATCAGTTACTTTTAGTACTATGAAAAACGGAAAGAAGAAAACAAAAGTTTATTATCAAAATATTGATAATAGTTCTTCGAGTATATTAGCATAGACACAAAATTGTTTTGATATCAATAACGGGATTTCGGACTAAATATTTTTTTTTAATTCAATGTAAATTGCGGATTCCATTGGAATGTTTGGTACTTTAGTAATAAAAAACAAATTGTGAAGGACTAATTAATACAGCCATTGGTCAGTTGATGACGACGGTGAATAAAGAATATACGTGTTTGTGTCAATTGGTGTTGGTCTTCATATATATTTTAGTCTCCTGCAATCGCGTTCATCGTAGACGGTATTCAAGCCCTCATGCATCATTGTAGAATCTTTTCCGCCACGGCGAGCGAACGGCAGGCAGCAGCGCTGAGCTGGGCGGAGTACAAAGCCCGCGCTGACGAAAGGGATCCGGCGTGGGCGAGAGTGGCCTGCGTATGGCGGCGGCGGCGCGGGTCGCGTATCGCGCAGCGCCCTGTTCCGGACAGGCCCGCTCGCTCATCTGCATTGAATACATTAGGCCAGCGAGCGTTCAGTTCCGCGTTCATGCATATTCCCAGCGCCGCTTCGCCAGCCCACGGGGGCCAGGCGGGGCGGGGCGGGGCGGGGCGGCCCCATACAACACCGCCACCCCCCACAGGAGAAAGTCGCCACCTGACACGCGCTGCCCGAGTCGCCAGCATCGCGCCCGCACCTCCCTTCTCAGGCCACTGCTAAGTGCGAAACGTCTCGAGGCGTGCCTCTCGGATTTTCAGCAACTTGGAGAGGGAAGACAGGACAGAGAAGAGAGACATCGTCTTTTTCGTGACGGTGGAAAGGGATTCACAGGTTGAAAAGTGAATGTACTATTTCGTAAGGAATAAAGGAAAATTTCGAGGAAATACAATTACAAATGTAAGCATTTTCCCATGCATTATTATTATTATTATTATTATTATTATTATTATTATTATTATTATTATTATTATTATTATTATTATTATTATTATTATTATTATTATTATTTTCTCTGCGAATCGGCCATCATTGGGCCACGCGATACGTGCATCCCACCGGGGCTCAGACTTGAATATCAGGGTAGGTGCACGTTATTTTTGTCAGGAGGAATCTTGCAATTTAATACAGATTCCATTGTTACACCCCAGGGTTGTTAGCCCTGGGGGATGAGGTGAAGTGATGATGAATATGAATGGATGATAAGGGGTGAAAGGACGAACACAAATACAACCATGTCCGAGGCGGGACTCGAACCCGCGGCCCTTTGGTCCGAGATTACTACGACACTACTGCCTCAGCGATCTCGGCCACCAGGCCGACTTTATTAATTATTATTATTATTATTATTATTATTATTATTATTATTATTATTATTATTATTATTATTATTATTATTATTATTATTATTAATTAATTATTAAGCGCAATCATTCAATCAGCGTTTACAATATTCAAAACGTGCCGTTCAGTTTAATAAAATGACAAAATTATTTTATTATTTACACATGTATTACATTTGAAATTCCTAATAACAAAATTTAAAATAATAAAGTTAGTAACCCTAGAATTCGAAGGGATGGCAAGTACAATTCTGGAGAACATTGTGCACAATACGTTGGCTAGAAATGGAACATCGGCCACGCAGGTGCCTCTTACGACGCCACTCGCCGGCCCGCGCCGTGCCGCGCCGTGCCGCGCCGCGCCGCGTCGGGCTCCTGAGCAGAGCAGACCTCCGACAGAGCGCTTCTTATCACGATCGGCGATCGCCAGTAGACTGCGCCACTGCTCGCCCTGGCCGCTGTGGGAACGGCGCGGCGGCGCCGGACGGAGGAAATTAGAATAAAAACATGCTCTTTGATGGGGAATTAATGGCCACTCGTTTCCTGCGGGCACGATCTGCTGGGCGCCCACGACCCCGTTGTCATATCCATCTCTGTTGCCACGGTGCTCTAGTCAATAGCCGATCCCGTCCTCGTTATTTTCGACGTCTTCGTTGGGCTAGTAACTATTTTTCTTACAACCGATGTTGCCATTTGCCATTTCCTTAAAAAATAACCTCTTCGCGACAAAACACTCAATATCTTCCGTTTCCTGTGATTGTTTAGATCATTTGTTTCCGCCAAGTTGTTTCTCCAGATAGTACTTGTTACTGTGCTGTGGTTACAATCGTTTAAAAAAGTACACTGTTAGGTATTCAGTTGGAGACAGCAGTTGCTAATAACAAACGAAACCCAAGGTCTAAGAACTAGTGCTATCAGGTAAGCTAATAAGGTAATTATTTGGCGTTCTCGTGGACAGACCATACCAGAACGACGGACCATACCAGAACCAGAACGACGACCAGACCAGACGTTCGAAGATTGTTGCCTAAAAATGTTGTTTACTGTTTCACAAATTTTAGATTTAAGGCTCTAAAAAGACAATGTTTTTTACTGCCACTGGATTGCATCAAAGTACCGCAGCTCGTTTTAATGTTCAATCGGTTCTCTGTCTATACCATTTTATTGAAATTAAAATTATATGACATGAGTGCGCAAGTGCCAAGTTCCCTATTGTCAACTGCCAAGCTCTTAGAGAGTGAACTTCAGATGCATATTTTCCTACATTGAGAATTTCAAACACATTTATGCATGTCAAACATCACAAACCATAAAAGATAATGTATAATTCTTCTTGAAAATGTCAACCCAAGATTTTCTCTAAAGAATGGATTGTAAAAGTTAATGGGTCACTTAAAGTTTGAATTATAAGATATGAAATATTCTAGAATATTCTTTTAAACAATTATTTTTCTGCTTTAATCAAATCCTGACTAATTGGTTTTCAATGTACATTTACCATTCTAGCTCATTTTCTAGAACAAACATTTGTGATTAATTTACAAAACGAATTATCAAAATACATCAACTTATTGTAGAGATAGGATGTCTGAAGTACGTACGTGCATTGTGGCTCATTAATTGTAAACAAATACAGATAATTTTAAAAAAATATCCCTAAGAGCATGTAGAAATCAAATATACAAGAGAAAACTAAATAGAAACAATACACTCGATATTATTTCCTCAGGTAGACAGCTACCTTGCAGCATATGCCATTAGAAGGCGATGAAACAGAACAAAATACGTTAATTTTTTTAGAATGAAAATTCTTTTGTTTTCTCTAACGCTTCTTACTCCACCTTTACATTAATGATAAAGCAACAACTGACAAAAATACCGCCTTTAATTTCACAAGCCTTCTGATTGAGAATTAAATTTCAGTTTTTCCTATTTTCTGTTTTTCAGTTTTTTCCTAAAATCTGCAGAGGCGGATAAGATAATTTAGACACCTAGTCCACGAAGTAATGAATCCTTCTTTGAAAATAGTAAATTGGGTTGAACCCTCCACAAATATTTCACTTATAGCTACTCTCTTAATGTCGAGAATGTCACTGCCGTCGACTAATCCGAGATATTCAAAATAAACTGATTTGTACATTTCTGTGGTTACTTCGACCCCTTTCAACTGTTTGGTTCCTTTCCCACGACCCGTGAGCTGAGCTGCCTGCCCAGGGCCGTTGCGTGGACGGCGTGCTTTGACGAGAAGCGCGCTGCAAGCAGAGCTGCCGCAGGCGCCGGCGCGTCGACGTGAAGCCCCGCGCGCCCGCCCAATCCGTTTTTCCAACCTTCATCACTCTGTTTGTGTACTTGTGCACACAACAACTAATATACTGTACATATTGATTTTAGAGAAATTAGCCGTTTCGCGCTGTTGATTTAAGGGGCGGGCAAACAATGCAGGGACGCGGTGGCAGATCCCCAGGGAGCGGAGCGAAGGTGGCAAGGGGGGCGGGGTTGGGATCAATGCGCGGAGACAGGAGGAGGGAGGAGATGGAGAGGAGGGGGCGAGATGGGGCGGGACAGGGCGGGGCGGGTCGAGTGCTATGCGGTAAGAGTGGGGCAAGGGCAGAGGTGGAGGCGGTGTTCGATGAGGAGTGGCGGGGGCAGGTAAGGCAAAGGACGGAGGCGGGGACGGGGCGGGGAGATGGCAGAGACGAGGGCGGGGTTGTGGTGGAGCGAGGAGGGAGCGGAGTGGGGAAGTGGTAAGGGAGATTGCAGGGAACAATGGCGATGAAGGACGGAGAATGAAAGAGTGGATGGGGAAAGAACGTGGACGGGGCGGATGAACAGAAGTGTGGGCGATAAAAGGGCCAGAACGAGACGCATTGAGAGTGCTGGTGGAAATTGCAGTGTTGCTGTTCGCGTAACCACACATTCCATGTTGATGCTGGAATAAGCACGTGTTCATTGGCTGATGTGTTTACTTGCTATCTGCAAAGAGAGGTTCCCTTCAATCCACAGTCGTGTGTGTGCACAATTTAATAGTTTTCGCAAGCAAGTCTCAGTACTAGATGCATTTTATTGCATACGAGGATAGGGTTGGCGTTTGGAAAATTACGAATTTTTCGCACATCGTTCGTGTTTGTATTTCACTGTTACAATTATGTAAACAACAACAGCGTTGATAAAATGAAATTCAGACGAGTCGGATACAGCACTGACACGTTCGTGCAAGTAGATTGGAAGCAGAAACTCATATTTAGAGATTTAAATGGACAGGCAGAAGAAAGTGCAACAGAATAGCAGTATGTAGCTGCAACGGTAGAAAATACAGTGGAAGAATGCTGAGGTTTTCCGATTTACAAACCATGGATTCAAAAACGTATGAAGACTCTCTCACAGCGCTAATGAAGCTTAGGTTTTTAACAGTAATCAAGTGTTCTAAATTGATCAAATTCATGTTCGCTAAATTAAATTGGCTTGAATATCAGCGATGAATCTAAATGAAAGATTAATTCACTTTCCGGGAACAAAGCGACACACAGAATCAATATGTTCAAAGACCTCGTCGACACGTCTCTACAATTACTTAAAATAATGGAAACCTCTCTATGAGCATTAAATCGAGAATGAAAATACAGATATATCCTCGAGAATAGGAGATCGTCCGCTCCCGTGAAATTCGCCTGAAGGTCGCCTGAAACTATGGGCTTCCTGTCGTGTCCATCTGAAACCCACGCTCGGTCTATGCTCAGAGCTGATCTCAGACGCAGCGGATGTATCTCGCAACAAAAAGCTCTTTCAAGGGCGCCATTTCGAAAATAGTCGATTCGCCACGATACGTAACACACAGCTGCAATTCAAATGGAACATTTAATCAGGCAGATTAACGACAGCGACACACTGGGTTACACCCCACTGACCACGGAAGCGATTCTAGGAATCACTCACAAGCCGCTACGCGTAAATTAGCTAGGTAAATTTCGCGCAGATAACACGACAACTCGGGATTTGCGGCAATATATTCCGATGTTTGGTTCCAGTTGGAGCTGCTGCATCGAAGCGAGATGGGCAGGTGTGTTTGGCGCGCGCAGGATGTTGTAGATCTCGCCCCCAGTCGCCACCTGAAGCGGTTCGCAGAAAGTGTAACACGAGAGCGTGACGGTCCTCGACCAGAGACCGACCTCGGCCACATCCTCTGGCCTCCGGGTCAGCCTCCACGGCGCCCGCCGCCCCGCGATGGATAACCTCCTTTCTGCTGACGGGGCGTGGACAGTAGATTATTCGCCATAGAGAGTTTTTGCGCGGCCCAGCCTTCAGCGATCGACTGCAATCTTCATCTGTCACGCATGTGCAGATGCACAAAAATGATGCGGCACTAGAAACGGGCGTGCGCAAAAGATCGATAGTGCTATCGACTACTGAATCACTTCGCCGAGCAAGAACTCCCTAAATTTCAACTGAGGCTGACAAAGATCGCAGTGGAATGGGTCTGAATGAGAATAGATGTGATTAAGTCATTTAAAAAATCAACTTCTATAAACGATCCCAAAAAAAGAAAGCAGACGATGAGTAACTGAGGAACTTCAGTAGTGATGTAATCATTTACATCACGTCTCGTAAAAGAAAAATCAGACAAAACAAAGATTCCCTGAAGTTGCGAAAATGTTTTCCTAAATATATTTTATACAGTAATATAAACCACTAAAGGAATAGAACCGTCACAAATTCCATTAACAGCTAATATAAATTTCATAAGGAAATAGAAAAGTATTCATTACCTTTCTCAGGATACAGGAGAAGAGAGGTCGCATTTGTACTGATTTACGTTCGCATTTAGCTCATATTACTTCAACTACAACCAACAGCTGTCAAGTGATTCCAGTGTTTCGACCTTTCACCAAAAGAAGAAGTCTCGGCACGACCGGAGAACAATATCGCATCTCTTCGAATTTCAAATGTCATACACTTTCCCATTACTGGTTCTCGAATGACTCACATCACAAACACCGGAAAGCGTCCTAGTGGAAACCATGCATCATGCAGGCCAGTGGGAGAAGATTTAGGGTCGACCGTCTCCATCATTGTCAGGTTCACAAAGCATATTCAGAGAAAGCTTCATACTTTAATAACGCAACCACATCCATTTCAATTATATTCTCAACGTTCTCTGAAGTACTTGGCAGTTGGAATTCCGTTATTTGAGTATGTGGGTATCACTCGAGATAAAGATCTGTATGACGATTTGCCTAAGAGACAGAAAATCTCATTCTCTCAAGAAAGTATCCATCAACTTATTTTATGTCAAGGTTTTTAATTAAGAAGAAATGGAAGAATTATGTACGATATGTGGATACCAGTTCTCAGAAAATATATATTCTACAATTAAAAAATTCAGTCAACTGAATATCAGCGAAGAATACGATATCCTCCCCAGCATGGTCTAGTAATTGATAGAACTGCGATGGGAACCTGTGCTTATTGCCAACAGTGCTCTCGCCACAAAACTGAAGAGTTCCTAGTATAAGAAGATAGCTTACCAAAGATAATAGTACAAGCCGATACTGTTCCAAAAAGCAAAATGTTCACTCTTCCTCGGAGCCGCCAATGCCACCCCAGGAAAGTTCCCTCATCGCTTTTGCCGCAACCCGGCAGCGGCAAGCGGGCACAGCGGCGCGGCGCCGCGCCGCGTCGCCACCGGTGCCAGCACAGGAAACCGCGCCGGTTGCCCGTCGCCGCCGCCGCCGCTGCAGCTGGCATTTAGAAAGTCGCAGGCGGGAGGGCCGGGCTTCGAGACCGCTCGCCGGCAGGACGTGACGTCGCGGTTTCCTGTCCTTGGCGGGAGACCCCGAGGGCCGCACTACCACCGCCAGAGCTACCGCCTTCGCCACCGCCGCTGTCTCCCATTCGAAGCCTTATATTTTTCAAAAATGTACATTACGATCCTCACTCTTCAGGGACGTGAAGCGTATCTGGCATTGTGGTGGTGACGGTGGCCGCAGCAGTAGCAATCTTCATGGGGTGAAGGTGGAGATAGCGATGGTGGGACTCATATTAGTAGTGACAGTCATGGAAAAGTGGATGGCAGTTGTGATTGTGAATGTGGTTTATGTGGTGGTGATGGTAATGGCGTGCCTGACGCGGGGATGGCGATGGCGACAGTGCAGGCGAACCCAGAGGCACAAACGGTGGCGCCGGCGCGGCGATGGCCAGGCGGCGGTGATAGAGAAGTCTGCGACTCACCATTGCACCTTTTAGAGCATAGCTCCGCCCGCTCCACGCGATCACTGACAGCTCTTGAGCGCACGCGCGCGCACGCACGAGCTACGCCGCAGGGCTCTATGGAGAAGGCTTGCGCGAACAGGTTGAGGTGAGACAAGAAACCATGCTGCACACTTCACGTCTTTCCCAAGACACAACCGTACAGAATGTCTTCATACTAATTGAAGATACTCTGACTTTCTCCTAAACACCTCTTGTGAAGTTCTCGAGCAACTAAATGGGCTGGCAGTACTCCGAGAGAAGTAGTACAAGACTCCCATCGCCCAAAAAGTCCATCGCCACGACTGAACAAAAAACCTGACAAAATAATGAGCGAAGGTCACCATAGTTGTTCGATTCTAAAATGCAATTTAAAGGGATCGGGATCATATACTGACATGTTACTTTCGATTTCGACCTTTGGCACGAGAAGTCGTTTTGTGTGGATCGCCAGCCAATATGCCGCGAGCAAGGATATTGCCAATCCCACCTCAGTATTTACGAACAACTTTGAGACAAAAACGATCTAACGTAACGGATCAGATAAATATTCAGAACTGTTTTAAACGTCGAGAAAACAAAATGTTGAATATCATATAGACAGACCAATATAGAAAGTGCCAACAATTAAACTTTCTGTACCAATTTCCAGCGAAAGACAATATTTTTGCGTGATAAACTAAATTTACAAAATAAACTGAAATTGGAAAAGGGTAACTGTGGTCAGGAAACTGTCCGAATATAAAGGTTCTCCCACCCGCTTTGCGGATATGCATGTTAGTAAGCGGGGTTTCCCTGTCCAGATATCTCCCCACGTGAGCCTGCGCCCCAATCGCGACACATACTAAACTCTCAATAGCTCTCCAGGCTAGTGTGGTAGTGTAGTGCATGTGAGTGTATTGTAAGGGAAGAAGATTGGTCAAGGGAGAAGAAGAAAACATGGCGGGCGGTCTGTGACCCATTTGCTACAGTATTGCTCCGGGAGCCGCCTGGAATTCATCGGAGAAGCCACAGAAAACTATCGATCAAAGGAGCCAGCCGCTTGTTTCTTAAGGCAGCGTCTGAATTCGAGCTAGCTAAGTTCCTCGTGTCGAAAATCCACCGTGGTCGGGGCTCGAACCGTACGACTTCCCCGCCAGAGACGCTGCAGCGGAAACAGTTGCCACTGCGCCATCTCATCCGGTGGCTGCGAGGAGCTCCTCAGCAACGCGTGTCCCATTGACGAAGCAGCGTCTCAAAGGGCCGCGGCCGCAGGATGCCCGGTGCTTCCCGCAGCTCCCCCGCGTGCGCGCTGAGCGGGGGCGCCGCGTGGCCCGTTCCCAGAACGCCTCCGCTCGCGGCCGATGCGCCTTCCAGGTAGACGCGCGGGGAACCCCTAAAATACTAGGCGCGCGGTGGAAATAGGCCGCGCCGCGGCAGCGGCGATGAGGGGGCGAGATGGGGCGATAGGCGACGCGCAGCACCTGGGCGGCGGGGGCGGGGGCCGCGACGCACTGTGGGC
Organism: Teleogryllus occipitalis; assembly: GCA_011170035.1. NCBI lineage: Eukaryota > Metazoa > Arthropoda > Insecta > Orthoptera > Gryllidae > Teleogryllus > Teleogryllus occipitalis. The sequence goes on from BLKR01014753.1 coordinate 220,154, forward strand.
CGAAATGAGCGAAGAAGTGTAGAAAAGACTAATCGAATTTTGAATCTTAGGCTAACAAGATCGGGGACAATAGTCCATTGGCAGTACGGAAGACGCCACGACCTATGTAACGTTGTGTACATTCCTGGACAGCCGTGATTCAAAGTCAAACTGTGTTCCTTCATACTGCCCTAAAGTTAAATATACAATAATTAACACTTCTCTGAAACGAGTTCTTAATTACATCCAGCTCTGAGGAAAGTAAATTTTAACTGCAATGTGAACTTACCATTCTATACACTAAAAGTAACTGAAATATGGTGGAAATCGGAATAGATTATTAAACTACTGAAAGACTCCGCAAAATAGAACTAAAACAGATAAATATAACAGCGTTCTGCACGAGAAGACCCGGACACCTTCCCCATTCAAGAAAGAATGGAAATAATAGGTATTCTTGAAACAAAATGAAAAAATTAATACTTAAGTTTTCGCACTATTGACGCATACGTGGCACACAATCTTAGCCTTTTGTGTCAATCAAATGCGTTGGTGTCATCACTGCCCACTGTGGGACATTGTGGGCCCGGCGGAGTGGCGCTGGGGGTCGTGGCGTGGCGTGGCGTGGCGTGGCGGCTCGCTGCCCCACTTGTCTTCCACCACTCCCCTCCCCGCCGCACTAACCTACCCGCCGCTTCCGGAGGACGCCCCCACTTCCGGCGGCGGGCGTCCCGCGCGCGAGTCCGCGCACCCGTAACCCTTCGCCGCCGCCACCCCCGCGCGCCGCGCGCAGGGCTGAGGAGAACGGACGCCGCAGCCTCACCGGCGGCAAGTGATGGAATTGCGCAGAATGGCCACGGAGCACAAGGCTGCAATAAGGGCACTGGTCATACGGGCGGTGAGGGAGCGAGAGGAAATTATTATGAATCTACCCGTAAAAGTCTTCCTTATACCGCTACTACTGAATATATAAGAATCATTTTTTGGGGTTGTTATTTATGTTGACACTGTAAATCTACAACCTCTTCTCTTTAGAAATTGATGAATAAATCGATGTATCTTTCTATAAATCTCGTACTTTCGCCGATTGCAATAATATATTGTCAAGGTAATCGTTGTTAACATGGTGTGTGACACAGTGAATGATGGGACTACGTGATAAAAATTAAGAATGTGAAGGTCAATATCAACAAAAATCCAAACACAATCATATTACCAAAGCGAAGATTAAAGAATGACTGCTAAAATAACAAACGAAACGCTGCGACTAGGTGAGTACTGCGAAAGAATTGGATTTTGATAATGCAAATGAACTTGAGCCTGTTATTGTCTTGAGATTCGGAAAAAATACTATTAATTTTGTTTTCTAAATTCTTTTGCCATATAATATTTATATTTTAATTGAAGTTATTTATCTTATAGTAATTATATTCAATCATTAAGCAAATGTATCACACAGCAAACGCACGAAAGCTGAACATTATAATTACATACCACAGAAAAAGTAGTTGTTCAGAAACATTTCATTTTTAGCATTGCGAATAGAGATAGTGGCGATTTGTAAATAACTTCGTGACACCACCTTTTCCAAAACTGTAGTACACATTTCGAGATCTAACGTAAATGTTTTATCGTTTTAGTATCAAGGTAAAATAATGAATGTAACATTTCAGAAGTCTTTTGCAAAAATAAAACTAGCTTTTTAAACATCAGAGCTATGTTTAGAATTCAAATGAATTCTCTTAAAAACAAGGATTTCTTCTGAGGTACAGAAGGCATGACTCCTACCAATCTCTTTCACGGAATATTCGTCTCACTTACAGACGAAAACAAAGATACCGGACAAAACGTAATGACTGGGGCCAGCACAGCGGGGAACAAAACACGGCAGCAGCAGATGATAGTCTGAGGAGGAGGAGGAGGAGGAGGAGGAGGAGGAGGGCAGCGGAGGAGGTGTGCGTGGGGATGGCGCAAGGAAAGAGGAGTTCAAGCGAAAAACAGGCGTCCGCCTGCCCGCGCAAACAATGCCGTGACGTGTCTCTCCGCCTGCCATAAAGCAAATTAACGAGTGTGGTGAAAAGAGTGAAGCGGCGTGGAGGGGCGCGGGGGGTGCGCGGCGGGGGCCATTTGAAATGCAAATGGCGGGAGGGGGGGCGGTCAGGTGGACGGTTGAGCCTCTCCGCCCAGGGCCCGCTCGACCGCCGCCGCCGCCGCCATGCGCGATTCGCCCACTGCCCGCCGCAGGGAGGGGCCAGCGCCGTTTAAACGCTGACATTGTTCTCCGCCGCCCCTAGCAACGCCGCGTTTCCAAGCGCAGAAAACTGGAAAATTAGCAACCGGACAATTGCGATGGCCAGCCCGAATGGCCGAGCGGGTTTCGATTCGACGCTGTTGTCCGACAGCGAAACGGGGCCGTGGATTCGAAACCCGATGTTTGTACGAATGATTGTCCATTGTTCTTAAGGTTTGTTCACGAGGAGCCTGACGTTCATCTGCCTACATAGGAAGACTTCACAACTATTAGCATCTAATACGAGATCGAGGAACAGCGTGTGATGGGTAAGAATAATGTAGGGTAGCAGGTTGTTGGTAGAATAATTAATAGTAATAATATTGCAATACAACGGCACAAGTGAGGCGATTGTTATCAAAACCAGCTTGTTCCATTATTTACCAAAATTCATTAATTTAAGTTTTGGGGAAATTTCGGGAGTTCTTCACAACCTCAGAAATTTTTGTGTATCTCCACAACCTCACAAATTATTGAAGAGCTAACAATAGCGTAGTATTCATCAATAATATGAATAAGATGTTTTTACGTTAACGCCTACTATTAAAGAACTTCCATAATCCAAACAACCGACACAAATCAATTCATGAAAATTATAACACAAACATCCGAATTTTGTTGTATCATTCATGAAATAAAAATAAAAAACTAAACCACGAAACTACGTCCAATGTAGCACAATGTAGCCACAAACACGCCCTCAAAACGAGCTGAACCTTCTTTTCATTTGTCTCACGGTCCATTAGACGGCTGAGGCGAGCGGGGTGGAGCGGGTGCGGCGGGCGCCCCTGCGCTCCCCAAAGGAGCTCTATTTGCTCATCCCCGAGGGGTGCGACGACCTAGACCTTCGGGTCAACCGGGTCGCAGCCCTCTTCCCTCGCCTCGCGGAGGGGAAAAGAGGGAGCCACGAGGGAGGCAAGGAAAGATCTCGATCGCCACTCAAGTAGTGTGGGGAAAGAACTATAGACTATCAGAAAATATACGATACATCGAAAACACTGTGGCATAAAATGAAAGAATTTGAGTACACAACTACAAATGCTGAACATAAATAACACACTTGAAGAACGATTTAATACCATAATCGTGATGAAAGATGAAATAAAAGTGATGCGGAGGATGACTTCAGCGGATAAAGAACAAAGCAAGTACGTCAATGTTCGGAAAGTAAATGCACGGATATCAACTTGTAATGTTAAAAGAATCTAAAAGCGTAACCGAATATAGTCAACGAAATCATACATAGACAACTGGAAATTATTCAGGTTTATTATACTAAGATCAAATGAAACACAAGAGTAAAAGATTTCACAGTCAAGAGAGCGTGTTTGGAAGTACATCAAAAACAAAATACGAATGAAAATACGAAACAAATGAAGTGAAGGAAAGACAGATCATGCAATATGCGAAGAATAAACTTAATACATCGACAATGTGAGACGTCGTGACTAAATAAAACTGAAATTGAAATTATGAAGGAAGCAATAAAGGCAAAAGAGAAAGTTCACATTCGGGAGGAAATTTATGATCATAAAAGTGCGAGCTCAATATCATTCCAGAGTGGAAAAAAATGTCACAAGTGCTTTTAAAGATAATGCAGAGCAGATCTACCTGTTTTGTAAGTTTCTCACTATCCTTTAAAAAAAATTGATGCAAAGAAAGAAGGTATGGTATTATTTGTAACTTCAGCTCATCAACTACGCTACCCAAGGCCATAGCCATTTCCAATTTCGGAGAGTGATAACTCCACTACCCGAAGTAACGACCAACTTCCACTCCCTCCCCGAGCGCTCGCCGCGTTTCGGTACATTTGCACCGCCAGCAGAGATTAACCGACATCCGCAGTCCCCGACTTTTACGGGTGCCTGCGCAGCGCGGAGACATCGCTGTCCAATATCCCTCGCGCGCAGCGGCTGCGCAGCGCCGCGTGACCGCTCGACGCGCACATACGTTACGCGGCGCCACGCCCGCCTGCGCTCGCGCAGCCGCCGGCGCGCGTAATAAAATAAACAGCGCTAAAAGGACGTACGCCAACGACGCACCAGGCCGCCGATTCCACGACAAGCCAGTAGCCCAAAGGTTGCATACTACGCACGGTATCCTTGTCAATCTTCTAACACGCACGTTAGTGCGTGTATTATCCTTCCCTATATATAAATTAGTGACTAAATATACGTAACGTCAATTACACTAGTGAACAGTTGGCAAAAAACAAGGTATTATTATATCGGAAAAAGCAATGAGACTTGCCAGCTCTTCCACGAATAGAGTCTGTACCTTTCTTAAGATCTCGCTTCCTTCTGTGAATGCTGGGATATTTGCACTTAATGCTATATTTTATTGGATACAGCTTTTCTAACTACGATTTTTAGATTTTTTCATTAACGCGTTAGTGTCTTTACTGTTTTATCGTATAATGCGTCATTTAAAATATTATAAACATCAACATTAATCGATTAATTCATTTCTCAGTTATCGTCACTCCACTAGTCACATTATTAATTCAGGAGTGTTTTGAACGAATGTATTTGATTTCAAGTTGAATAGGAAATGGATGTGCCATTGTCATTGCCTCAAGCTTTGTTCGAGCTAGAGATCGCTGATAAATTTCATTTGATCAATTCGTTTGCATGCTGTTGTTCCACTCGTCAACTTGTCACTATACACCAAGAATACGAATTAAATGTTTACAGGCAATCCTTTAACTGTCAGGGATATCACGAAATCCTTTGGATACAGCTCGGTAAAAGACGAAGTTGTTAATTTACATGGTATAAACATTAGAAATGAACTACGTAAATACGAGAATAATGGAACAAGCGAATAAAAGCAAACGGCACATCAACAATTCGCGCACATTTCCATCTGAAACCCAGGAGGCGTTAACTCACAAATCATATCTACACAGAAACGTACGCGCAACAAGGTATTAATAAACTGGGAATGAAATGAAAGTTAACTACTGCGAAGCAAACAGTAACTAATTCTGTCACGTATACATTGTGACAGCTCACAATATGCCAGGAAGAGAATCGAAAACGGAAAAATGTACGAGAAATACTATATTCGAGTTTGCCTACTTGTTACATTATGAAACGAGTGACGATTAACAATTATATGAATTTCTGGATGTTGGGTGCATAATCTACCCACCAGGAAAATGAAAAGGTTCAATGCAGAAGTTCAAACGTAAGTATAATTTCCAAGTACAAGGCAATGAGAACAAAACGAAACCTAGTACAAAGACTTATTTATCAAATGTGTTAAGGCTTATACGCAAGGGTAAAATTAACGAAATATAGTAATGTAGCAGGAACACAACGCCAGAGAATTGACATAAATTACGCATGAAAATAATTTTGATAAGCATTGAAAGCCTCCCTGAAAACAGACAAGTGCTGCAGAGCGAGCGACAGGTGCTAGTCCTCGGCCGCGGCGGTGTCCCGTGGCTCGCATGCGCCCTCTGGTCTGGCACATCCGCGAGGGCGTTCAAGCAAAAGGACAAGAAAGAAAAAAAGACGCGCGCGTCCGCCCCCGCGTAAAAAGCAGGTGCCGCCGCCGCCGCCGAGGGGGAAGAAGACACGAGGGGAACTCCGTTCAAAGGAGCAAACTCTATTTCGCGGAAAACGAGTTTATTCGCCATCGCCCCCGTTTCGCGAAGAAGGCCACTCGGGGCGGCGGGGCGTGGGAGTCTGCCGCGAAACGCGAGACGCTTGTGTGCGGAGGGTCCCCGCACTGGGAGCCAGAACGCAGGTGGGGAACAGTATCGAAGAAACTAGAGGAATGGAGTGGTAGAGGAGCTTGAGAAAATTTCACGCATGTGTGTATGTCGAGGGTAAGGGAGATAAAGTAACAACTACAACGTGGTGAATGCGTAGGATAAAAAATTCTACAGCCATACAGTGAAGCTAAAATGTGATTTTTTGCTATTCTCGTTAAGATGTAAATTGGATTTTCATAACTAACATGTTTCTCAATTCATGATTAACTGTAAGTACAGAATTTAATTTCTCTGTTCGCTGAGCTAAATAAAAAAAGATCAGAGCACCGTGAAACCACACCAATCAGTGCAATTTACTTACTGGATGAGCAGCGTGAACTAGTCCAGTAGTAATGGCAAACCATTCTCCACCAATGATTCTACTCATTTACGACCAATCATCCGCTGTTTATTTCATCCCTCATCAACGTAGGTCTCAGCTGCCCTATTTTGACGGACGTGTTCCAAGCAGGTCCAACGCCTCGAGGTCTCGACAATCTGGCCCGCTGACCAATCAATAAAAATGCTTGGGTCGTCTCGCTCTTCCTTCGCTTCCGACACCCGACACCCCGAGGCCACGGGAGAGCACGGGGAGGCGTGGGTGCGGCGTAGGGAGCGCGGAGTTCCCACCGCCCCAGCACCTGCCTGCGGCCTCCGCGCCGCGAGCCCCTCGCGGCGGACGCGTCATGTGGGAGGGGGAGGGGAAGGGCGGGGGGGCGCAGGGCGCGGAGCGGCGACGAGCAGCGCGCCACGCAGGGCGACGGGGGTCGCCAACGAGTGACGGGAGCCCTGGGCGGCGAAAGGGGCATGATGAGCGAGGGGGCCGGGGCTTAGTCAAGGGCCAACAGCGTGCCACGGTTGATCCCTCCCTCTCAACACCTTCAAAATAATATTTTGACACATCATTCTGATGTTTTCGGAAAGTGCCATTTCACCGTAATGTTGAGGATTTCACTCGATGTTTCTCAAATTATTGATTTTTTTAAACTGTAAACCATAAATAAAAATTTTCAATTAAGAAAAGTAGGAATTTTGATCGTATTAAATTTTGTAATTACTTTTCAAATATATTTATCTAAACTCGTCGGTTACGGCTATATAAGAGAGCAGGTTATTCAATCCGTAGGCGAAACGCGAGAAAAAGAGGAGAATATTTGAGCCTCAAATCACGACGTAATTTATGACCAGGAAGCAACAATGATAATCAACGAGAGAAAAGTGAAGGTAGCTACAGAAACACACGAGTGATGCACGTCAGTGAGGGAACTGATTTTTGAGAAAAGTCAAATTTACTTAATTAAGTACAGAAAGAAATTAGATAAAGCGAAGTGTCACCCTAAGAACTAAAAAAAAATATTAAACAGAGAGAGAGGAGATAGAGAGGCTAGATAGGGTAGATAGAAAGAGAAGAGATAGAGGAGGAGAAATAGAGACAGATATAGAGAACGAGAGGGAGAGAGCGCGCGCGCGAGCGAGCGAGAGAGAAATGGAGAAGACGAAACAAGTTGAGGAAGAGCAAATCGTGCAACATGGGGAGGGGAGCGAAGGGGCGGGGTCGGAGGCGTCCTGCAGGGTGACGAAGCAGCTGGAGGTGCGCAGTTTATGATGGGGCGTCGCCGCTCCCCGGGGGTGCGAGGGAGCACCGGCCGTGTGCATGCGATGAGCGAGTGGGACGCCCAAGCAAAACGCGAGACAAGAATAGGCTTCCCTGCGCGAAATGAAAATATCGAGGCATAATACGCTTCGTATGATATACAGGGGCCTCAGAATAATGTTACAAAATTCTAGGGCATATACGAGTCGAAGATGAGGGAGAGGAGATCAACAGGTATCGGAAATCTTTGACTCAGAACATAACTTGCAAAGTATGAGAGAACGATAAGTTACTTTTCAATCAGAGGCGAATGACAGAATATGAGATTTGCTAGCTATATTGCTAGCATTGCTAAAAAGATATCATCTTCGACCCCAAAAATGCGCAAGAAATTTGTAACTTTTACGGTCTGTATAATACTACTCACTTTCATAAAAATACTGATTATGGAGGTCATTACAATGCATAAAATAACAATGAATATGAACCGTTTGAAAGTTATTGCTTCAGATACTTTTCAGTCCGTCACAAGAAATTAATCAGTTACATTAATACAAGCTCCATTCAATTCCAATTCCGCTATTCCTTAGTATCTTATAACCACAAGAAAGCAACTTTTAAGACTCTACTCGTCTAAAATGAAGTGCATAGAATCAAATGGTGCAAGATATTAAGATTACGTAACAGCCAACTTGAGACCGAACTGATCACCGAAAGACACGAAGAAGTATGCCAAGTAGAAGAAGAAAACCGAGATTTTACCCGACATCAAAACGTTTCAAATTTGTTAAGCCGCATCACTAAACCTCGCGCGGATTCACTGCGCACCGCTCGTGAAGCGTGGATCCCAATAATCCCGAAGCGCATTGTGCTGGGCCCGGAGCGGCGCGTGGGCGCACACGGCCCTGCTAGGCAGGGGTCGCCGCCGGCGGCCGCTCCTCTCTCCTCCCCAGCGCCCCCGCCCCCTCCCACGCACCACCTTCGCACCGGCACTAGCAGACCATTTACTTCATTAATTTGTAGAAGTTCTCTCAAATGACATTTTTTTTTTTGAACTTCTACAAATTTATTTATTTATTGATTTTTTTACAGGATTGATCAACAACAAATGCAAGAAATGCTTAATCTGAAACTTGATCAATTACAAAAAGTTCTCTTAATACTGATATGATACGATCAATACAATCAAGAAACATGTATTTTCGAACGGTCGGATTACCGTCATGCAAATGAGAACTGTAATAAACTTGTAAACAACTGTAAGAAGTGAGTCTAAGAAGTATGCAGAATTTTGATTTTGAAGTATGCTCATATTAATGAGACAATTATAAAATTAATTACGCTTAGTGAACCAGAAAAACCAAAACATTATTAGTGAAGCAGGATGCATTTACAGATTAACAAATCTTAATATTCAATTCATACTAATGTCCATTCTATTTCCATTCAATGTCTTAATGTTAAAAAATGGATCCAATTTTTTGGGATTTGAGTTCTGATAAATATAAAGATTTTAAAGTTAATAAGCATTTTCCGGACACCATTTTGTAGTTTTCACAAGAAAATTAACACACGAAAATGTATACGATTTGAATGTTTTTTAAGGAGAATGAATTTCAAATTTAAAAATAGGATTAATTTTTTAAATTGTCATATACATTTAAAAACCATGTTTACTCATTTTACCATAATAAATATCTTAGAATAAAAAAGAAATTACGAATAATACCATAAAATGAATGAAAGCCAAATTATTAGAAATTAAAACCTCTGCTTTAAATGTACCCTTGGGAAAATAACGAAACTTCCAAGTTACAAAAGTTTTTACCACGAAGAGGATGCCATCTGTCGTTGACATTTTTCTTTGCCAAAACACAGTTCTCAATGGAGATTGATATCTAGTACTAAGGTTAAGAGACTTCCAAGCAGCTGCAACAGTTGAGACGACAGTCACTTCAAAGTGCTGCTTGCAAACAGCACGAGGGTCTCGTCTCGTCGCGTCGCGTCTGTCGAGCGCTCGAGTGAGGTCCCGCAGCGCCACTTGACGCGACCGACCCCCGAGTGGCGACTTCTTGAAGCAGTACTTCAAAGCGCGAACGAAAGGAAAGGAGCATCGGTCGAAGCGATCTGTCGGATAACATCTGCTGCGGGCGGCGGGCACACGGCGTTCGACACTTCCAAATATTTACGATTGACACAGTTGACGGCGAGGGACTAAGCCCTTCTACCTGCGCGGGGCAGACGCCCGCCTGATTGTGTGTGGCCCTCGCACTTTCACACCTGATGGAACAGCCGCGACGCGAACCACGGCTGTCCCTCGCAGCGGGCGCCTTCGGGGGCAGGGCGGGCAAGAGAGAGAAACGCGTCGCTTTATGACAAGGATCCAAAAGACAGCAACATTATTTTGGACGTAAGAAATCGGAAGGGACGCAAATACATTTACGATGAATGTACTACAATGGAAGTTGTATTATTTTATTTTCTGATAGCATAAACAAATCATAAACAAACAAAACTAGCGGGCAAAGAATTATTTTGTTCAAATAATAAATGTACACTGCGGAATACTTTCGGAGCAAAAATACAGCGCCGATTATGCAAGGGAAAACTGAAGTGAATGTACTACGAATGTATTGTTAGTACTTCAGCACACTCCCCTCGGTGGCCCACGCACGTGGAGCTGCATCCAAGCAGTCTGAGAAGAAGGCTCACATTTTAAGACTAAGTATTTTCACTAAGCTTTGGCGAGGTTGGCTTCTTTCTGGTAGCGTGTACTTCGTTTCCTTCACATCCCATCCAACAATCATTTATCCAACTTCACTCAACCCTCGTGGCCATCTTACAATCATTCACACAGAGGAAGGGAAGCAGCACTGATATCACCTGCCCAGGAACGACCAAAGGTGTGAGCTCTCTTCCGTCGTCCACCCTCAAAAATGAGTATGGCACTCGTCAACATCGTTTCAGGTAGGATGTGAAGTTACAAAAACGCGCCCGTCAACGCGGCACAGCGGAGTGGGCGACAGGGCAGAGAGTTGCCTCAGCGTCACCCCGCCCCGCGCCGGTCGAAGGGCCTACGAACAATGATCGCGCTGACGAAAGCCACTTTCATCGGCCCCGTTCGCCGCTTTTTGCAGCAGGGGCCAATTTCACGCACCCGCCGACCCGCGAGAAGAAATTTTCGGGCCTAGGGCCGCGCCGAGCAGATAGATTAATTTACATTGTGGCGGGAACAATGGGGCCCAGTTCCACAAACGCGGCGGTGCGTGGCGCAGCGGGTGCGAGGGGAGGGGCGCGGAGGCACGGGCGCCAGCCACCCGCCGCTCGGCCTGCGGCACCGCCACAGGCTCCGCGACGCCGATATTCTCAATATGTTGGATCCCCGCCATGCGGAGGTCCTACTTGTCTTACAGGCCACTTTGCACAGCAACAAAAGTCAAACAAAACCGTCTTCTTCAGATTCCATGGAACTATTTATGCGATAACACCACGATGGCACTCCTTGGTGGGTGCGTGTGGGTGTGGGTGTGGGGGGAGACCACTCTCTGTTGCTTCACAATGACTAGACGAAGGGTCTCCTAACATTGCTTCATAAGCATGATTTTCTAGAAGGATGTATTCACACAGACTGTCATGAGAAAACAATTCAAACTGTTCAAAAATCAGACCAGACTCTCTCACAACTCAGCGAGTTGAACAGTTCCTATTACCTTTTCACAAAGTCATTACTCCGCATCAAATGGAACAATTAAACGCTACTTCCCCTCTCTGAGGGCAATGACTTGGCTGCATTTATCCCCCTACTCCAGAGTGGGGCCGCACAAAACTCAACGGCAAATACATTTCGTGCGAATTCCTTGTTATCTCGAAGCTTCCTGTCATCTAGCTTCACCGTCTGTCCGATATCACTTCTCTCCTGTCTTTCGCCCACTACCGCTGTCAGTTATTGACGTTTTGCCTGCCACGCCAACTACAGGTCACCGTCGCGGCGCCCGCGCGCTCACCTCGCTTCGCGTCGTCCAATACAGCCCACGTTAACGTTCTTCCAACACGCGCTTTGAGCCTCATCAAAAATTTCACTCGACTCCGACTTTCCTATTTTCATCAACACCTCCAGTGACCCGACCTTTCTTCATTTGCATCCCTTCTAAATATTCTCGCGACAGACACTCTCAACGCAGGCAACCGTACACTACCGAAAGACTAAGTTCAAAAACTCCTGCAGCGGTGTTAGAAAGTAGGGATGTGGGAAAAAGGAATTAAACGTGGGTTTAGAAATAAAAATCGAAAATGGAATTACCGCCAGCTTCATCATCATCATCATCATCATCATACAACGTCATTTCTCTTACAAACACTGGAAATAGTATAAATTATTTTTTCGTAAAAAAAGAAAAAGATTTATGTCCAGCAACCCACTACTTGAAAATACTCACCAAGACACTGAACGGGAAAGTCGAAAAAAAATGCAAGATGTTGGCTGGTGTTACTGGACCGAGGTCGAAAATCTACACCTACACCATTGATGGTTTTCGTCTCCATCAACCGTCGTCACTGTAACAGTTGGCGGTCGAAGAGTTGTTGGGAGTTGGAAAACAGGTCTGCAATTTATTTTCATTTTGGAATCATCAGTCCGTTCGCCTGTCGCCCACTGCGCCCCGGGCCATCCCTCGCCGTCCAGTGCCGCCCGGCGTCACCGCCCGCGGCGTGGCGAGGTGTGGCGGGGCGGGGCGGGGCGGGGCGGGGCCCTGGGGCGGAGTGGCGGGGCGGCGGGCGCTGGAGCGTGCTTCCGCGACCTGACCGGCCGACCTTTGTGCCTGCATGGCGTGACTGCCGGCGCCCCGCCCGCCGCCTCCGTCGTCTGCGCGGGATGACATCAGGCTTCAGACGAAACTCCGCCTCGCAGCGCCCAGCACTGGCTAGTCAGCTCACCGCCCAGCGACAGGGGACCTATGAGCGTCCACTTAGTTCTTGCACGCCCATTCTGCCTTTTGTCGCCCTTCCCAAGCGCCGTTCTTGCTTAACAAAAGAGGTCTGAAGGTTTGGCGTAACCTCAATCGTCCTCTCTTAATGGAAGATTTGCAACAGCACATCGAACTTCATTGTAAAGCAAATTTGAGTTTTCATCTTTCCTTGTTTCAAGATGTTTTTGTGATATAAACAGAAATGAATACCAATGTGAACTTATGTGTGGAAATTATTCACGGAGTTTATGCGGTGGCTAGACTAATGCCGGGAGTACACCAAATGAAGAATCTGATTAAATGGCGAATTGTCGGACTCTGAAGACAGGAAGGCGATAGTCAATCAACCTAACAAGTTTAAAGGCTGAAATAAGAGAAGCGAGCTGATGCAACCAATTTCTAATATCTGAGTAGTCAATGAACATATATCACATATCAGATTAAAAAAAAAAGACACGGAAATTAATTAAAATTTTGAAGACCAAATTGCGAACTATGAGGAAGCAAGCCACAAACACGCGACGAAGAAGCGAAAAATGACAGGAAGCGGAAACAGGCAGAAACGACACGGGGCAGCCGTGCCAAAACCCCGCGGCACCGGACGAAAGGCGGCGTCCCGGGGGCGCATCACACGTCCAGGAAGCGGACGCGGTAAACTGGTAGCAGGGCAGGCGACGTCCGATGGCGGGCGCCCCGCGGAACAACCCTGGCGCCACCTCCGTCCCCGGCGGCCGCCGCACTCGCCCCGTGGGAACGCACTGGGCGGCGGAAGCGGCGCGCCGAGCGGCGCCGCCCCGCCCCGCCCCGCCAGGGCGCCAAGATTTATCTGGCGGGCGAGCCCGTCCGCGGAGGCGGCAGCAGTCGCCGACTGTCCGGCGCGCCGCCCCGCCCCCGGCCGCAATTACGGGGGCGGGGTCGAGGCCGCGACGGCGCCGCCCCCGCGCTCGCCACCGCCACCGCCGACGGATCCATTGTCTGAGCTCTGACTGATGGCTCTGCTCGTTACACGATGATGCGCCGCCAACCAGCCTTGATCGCTGGCTCACACGCCCGCCCTGCCTGCCTGGGATAAGCGGCTGGCGCTGTCACCGACGACGCTCGAGTAGCAGAGGGGCGTGGCTCTTGCGAGCTGGGGCTCGACGTTACAAGAATGGGAACAACGCTCAGAAATACTACGTTAGCGCTCTACTTATGCATGAAATTCAATGGTTCCTTAGATGCGGCAAATTTTTCAGAACTCTTAATCTCAGATAATGAAACTGACACGTGATTTCTTGCCGACCAAAAGGCTGAATATGTTAAGTGTTAAAAAATACTTGAGAAATTTACCCAAAAATTACAAGAAATTTTCACACATGTTCACAATTTTACATGTAATTTAATTAAATGAAGATGTCACAATGTGCACACTATAATGATAAAAATTATACCATTTAATTGAAATTCATTGGCCCCTTCCTCTCCTCCCATGGAAAGTTCTAAATTATTGGCTTTCTCAATTACCACTAAAAGCATGCCTTGTTTACTGAAGTGAAATCCAATACAAATTTTAAATTCAGTTTTTCCACAATCTTTTCCTGGTTACATCATTCCATCAGAAACTAATAACCCCCACAATAGCCCCCACTTTCTCACATTACTAACGGGTACGTTCTATAACAATACTACAAATTCTGTTCATTTTAACTCATCTCAGCAACCATTTGTAAGCCCCTTTTATCAACATTAGGTGCCAAAACTGAATATTTTAAAGCTAATACTCCAATACAAATTCGATAATCCAAACCTGTGTTCAATACAGCCAGAATTATTGCCCCATAACGAAACGTAATTCTGAGATTTTCCAACAGCCTTGTCGCGACATTGACGTGTTGGAATCTGATACATTGTGACACCCCTTAACAAATGAAGCTTGGGACATTTGAATTTTTCGAAAATTTGCAAAAATTACACGAAATTATTCATATTTTCAAAAAATGTACACTGCATTAATGAAAGATCTTATTTTAAAGAACAGATTTCATTAAGTAAAAAATCTCTCTTATCAATATAGTACTTTTGAAATGCTATATTTCCTTAATTACCCAAAATACATAATTCACCAAAAAACGGAACCGGCGCCACATTTTAAACAGAGTTCATTCTTATAGGAAAAATTAAAGAAAAAATTGCAACAGTTTTTGAGAAAATAATTTTTTTTTAAGTTGCCTATATTTTACGCAAATCTAACCGAAAACTATTCATATTTTCAAAAAAATCTACATGGACTTCTTTAAAGATTCGAGTTTGATAAACAGATTTCATTAAAGAAAATATCTCTACCTTCAATATTGCAGTTGAAGGAAGACGTTGAAACGCTGAAAAATGTTGAACTTCCGAAATTTTGTAAAACTCAAGAACGTTCAACGACAATGCCTGGGCCATTTTTAACCGTTTGTGGTCCATTCGAGGAAAGAAATTATAAAAATTGAGTAATTTTTGAGAAAATTATGAAAATGTTCAGACTTCATGTAAATCCCCATCACCACCACCACCACCAGCACCACCACCATCAGTTCAAATTCACAGGGACTCCAGTTTGGCCAAATGAATGGTGGATTATCAATACGGAGAAAATCCTCTCAACCGTCGAGCCTTTAGCATTGCACATAGACGGACAATCGTTTTGCCGTCAGCAGTTTCCCGGACCAAGGTTTCCAAAGTGAATTCTGAGTAAACAACGTTCTAGAGGAAGTGATTTACTACATACATGAACAAGATTTATCCCCTTTTTGGTATCAGGACCACGCAAAAGATTTACTGTGGAAAAATTGGTTTTTATTGCCGAAGCATTACTTTCTCAATGCTCCATACGTAGTAAGCGAGAAATTAAAACCATCGTACAGAGGTGGCACATTGGAGTGGATGGGCGTGCCACCGCGCGCAGGGCGGGCCCGCCCCGCAACCCGAGCGTTCGCAGCGCCGCGCGCTCCAACTGCGCTGGGACCGGCCTTGGGCGCGTGTGATTTCGTGGCCGTTCCGCGATGGAGAGAGAAAAAAACCAGAGACGCACAAGGCTGCGAGACAAGCTGTAGTAAATAAAGGAATACCTTCATGATGAATCTTCTTTTACAGCCATGGGAACGCCACTTGCTCTCGAGAACAATACGCGATCTGTTAACTCCGCAATAAATTCTCCGTGTCATCTTCACGTACATGTAGTACGGGGAACAACGAAGGAAATTTTACTTATCAAGACAAAGAAAAATGATTTTTGGAAATAATATGAGCCACAAAATGACATTTTCAAGAAGTCAAGCTACGCTACAAACTTGCAGACACCGTTTGTCGATAACGTCTTCCGAATGTCCCATTCCAAACGTGCACATCGCGTCATTTATATCTTTCATACGCGTCCGCTTTCCCGCCATTAAATAGCATTAAATAACTGCTCTCAGGTGCAAATAACAATAATAAAAATCCATCAACTCCCGAGACAGCTAATGGAGTTGCTCGGGCGTGATGGCGAAGCACCGGTGCCCCGCCCCTCCCGCCCAAACGCTCGACTCGCACGCAGCGCGCCCGGGGAAGGGGATCTCTGAAAAGGAGCGAGGCGGGAGGGGGGCTTGGAGGTCACGAGGGGGCGCTTCACTTCCCCTCTTCCCCCTCCCTCGTGCATGTCTGCTGCCTCACGTACGTGTGGAAGCTACGGCCGGCAGTAACCCGCTCTGAAATTGATACTAAATGTATACCATGAATACTGGCCTGGCTCGATAAAAAACGCAGTCTCGGCCCTTATTTATTTCATATCAGCACCACAGAAGGCTGCTATACTACTTTATTTCGGGCTAAGGAGACGCATAGGGACTTCTCTTTTAAACGAAAAGGATGTTTATCGCACCTCTAACGTGTATGTAGACTACAATCTCTCAACAAGGATATAAACTATTTCAATGGAATTACACCGGTAATGCCAGATCCCTTTCTACAACAATTTTGCATTTCTTCCTCACAAATTTTGCTTTTAT
Organism: Teleogryllus occipitalis; assembly: GCA_011170035.1. Classification (NCBI taxonomy): domain Eukaryota; kingdom Metazoa; phylum Arthropoda; class Insecta; order Orthoptera; family Gryllidae; genus Teleogryllus; species Teleogryllus occipitalis. The sequence continues at coordinate 236,748 of BLKR01014753.1, forward strand.
TCGCTTCAATGCAAAATGTAATATCCAGGTGATCTTTTAACAATATAATGATTTTTGCCTGTAACTAAAGAAATAACATGCAAAATTCAATACCATAAATGAACAAGTGTCTTCAGGATATACTAGTTTACTGTTCAATAAAAATCATACGACATGTGCAAATTCAGACCTTCTTTTTCTCACATCCGAGGAAACTTTACTTTTTAAGAAAATTATAAGAATTTTTTAAGACCCCTTGTTCAAAAGTTCAATGTATTCGATAAATTCGCTCATTAACAGTGGGTCCCCTTAGTACGTATCGAAAATGTGCCACCCCCTTGATTAAATTTCAATTCATGAGCATTAAGAACTCATGCAGGTATCAACAATTTACTACATATGGAAAAGAAAAACAAAACATGTCCAGGGAATTACAGTCTATTTTCCATTGTCTTCGTGACCGGATATTCCAATATTCCCACTGAGCTGCACCGGATATTCCGATTTGCACGACATTTTTCAAAACATCCACAATTCCACACCGCATCTCACGGGAGGAATGAACCCGCGTACGCGAGGTCACTGGGCAAATCGCCGGCCCTTCCCACGGTCGGCGGCCGCCGGGGCCCGCGCGGAGGCGATCGCTCGGATGACGGAGGCGCTGCGTTTGTTGACAGTGGGGGCGACGCTCTCGCCCTTGACATTTCCTCCGCTCGCAACCGCTGGGCCGCCAAGATACGCGCCGCAGGAATTCAAAGCACAGGACACTGCGGTCGCCTACGTACATCGACATGAATGAATCAAAGAGCGCGGACGTGACTTATTGCTGAATTTCTCCTTCTAAAATATTACTTTTGTCTTTCAATGAAACGCAGATCGAAATGCTTCCTTACTTATTGACTAAAGCAGCGCTACTCAAGTGGGCGGCCCACTTGGCGAGTCCTGGCCCCGCGTTTTATCTGCGGGCCGTTATAGTGGCCCTCTGCTTGTCAAGTCAGCCCTATGGGAGGAGAGGGGAGCAGTTTCGACGCAATCGAGTGGCACGCGGGCCACTGTAGCGGGCCAGCACAGGTAATCTGGTCCCAATCCTTGCTTCTGAAAAGCCCTGACTACATGATTGAATCATCACCGGTGTTTTGTCACTTGGAAAAAAAGTGGTTTATACTCTCAGACTATTTTACAACCGGGACCTTTCTTAGGGAATAGATGATCATAGTAGTCCGGTTAGTATTTTCCGTAATTGTGGAAAATTAATGTTGCTTCATGAAGTCATTTCACTTCCGATTTGCCGATGATATCAAGTCGAGCACGTTCAGATAACACAAACGATATGACCACATATGACAGAGCATTTTCCGAAGAATGGTAGGAACTTCCATTGCGGATTCCGTTGCAAAACCCGTTTCTGAAATACCACAAGAGCGAATGCGTTGTCTCCAGTTCCTGTAGCTTATCGCAGAGCGCGCATCCGCTTACGCAAGGGCTCACGCGACCAGGCAGCAGGACGCGTCGCCGCGAACTGTCGCCGGCCGCCCTCGCTTCACGCGCGCCCTTCCGCGACGCACACTGGCCAAAACAACTCAATATAGCACGCTCGCAACCAGCTCGTTCCGATCGGTCGCAAATATTTCATAAAAATTCGTGTTATTTACAAGAGTGCAAAAAAACATGAGTACAAAACAAAGGAGAAATTTGGAAGTTGTTGATACATGTCACGAGCCACATGTCACACACATCCCACATGTCACACGCCTCATATGCTAGCTCCCTCAACACCCGGTCCGACTAGTAATGTCGAGATAACATTTAACAAAGGTGATACATGGAGGGTGCTAAAGCCAATCGACCTACAACACAAGGACTCGAATCTGCGATCCCGCGTATCGCTCTAAATTCAGTACTACTGGCTCAGTGACCCGACTGCAGCCTCTGGGTCGACATGACGGTAATCGAAATTATTTACCTATTCTTTATCGTATTTCTTACTTCTCCAGTGCAATGCGTCGCCCGCCTGCGTCCGCTGAGCGTGGTCAGCGCAGGAGGAGGAACCGCCGAGATCCGGCGCGGAAGTCAGCGCTGCGAAGCAGCTCTCCGTTGCTGTGGATCGCTCGCCACCGAAGCCGCGAGGCTCGGAGCTGGGGGCGGCGGAAGGAAGACTCCTTTCCGGGCACGCATCATCTATCGCGTGAATGAATGAATGACGTGGCGTAGGAATCGAGAGAAACACACACTTCGCATCATTTACTTACAAAAGGGTCACAGTGTGTGTCTCTCACAACTGTCTTGCAGATTGTTATTCAGATACCAATGTTTGATCTATCATTACCAAAATCCGATAGTTTCGATAATGAAATGATGTTTTAAATTGTGATAGAGTGAAACCTAAAAACGGCCCCCTGCATTAAAGCAGTCACTTCCCATTACGGCCATTTTTTTCTTAGAACCGGTTGATAATTACTACATGACGTGTAAATATTCCCTCATTTAAGTTGCCATGTTGTTGGGCTTAATACGTAGATTGTCCTGTATTATGAGTCACCTTTAGAGGTTTTGAGCTGTAATAAAATAAGTTAAGATTACATTTAAGTGCACTTGAGTACAACTCAAATGCAAATAAATAAGGCAGTGTTTCTCAATATTAAATACTATAAATGTATTATTAATAAATATTTCTTATATTAGCCGACTAAGTTAGCCGAGGTTGCTATGAGCGTGTTCCAACTCAACGCCTCGGTCCGAAGGGTCGCGGGTTCGAGTCCCTTGTCTCTCATGTATGAGTTGTTGCGTAGGGCCTCGCGATCTGCTAACCCCAGTTCAAAATAGCCCGCTAAGTGTGTTGGTGTGTAGTGTATACGCGTCCCCTAGGAACGTAAAGGGCTGACGGGCGGAAAAAGTCCAAGCAACCACTTAATATTACACACGACAGCACTCCCACTTTTAAACGCACCTCAACGCACTTCTGAACTGCAGGATACTGTTAAAAATTCCATTACGTTTCAACCGACTCTGCAAGGCTATTTTTTTCATCCGTTATTACCAAGCTAATTTGAGTTTACTTCCAATAACACGGACTTTTGAAAGGATGTATTGTCAGATTATTTGTAATAATGACATCCAGGGGCCCCTGATCTTACAAGGGGATTAATTTTGTTTCAGATAACAGATGATTTTAACAAACATATCTACGTAATACAATGTCTACTATTCCACAGCTCGGTATGCATGCTTTTAGTTTCAAGCATGCTTGCCCTATTTTACCGACAACCTCTGGTCTTAGGTAGTTCAAAACATTCCAAAGAAAACGTATTTCATAGTAATCAGAACATCACACCTAATGTTCGCTTTTTGCAACCTCATGTTCTTCATTAAGCGGCCACCTCAATAAACGACCAATTTTCATTGGGGGCCGTTGCAAACATGTTGCACACTATTTAACATTTCCCCACATCTTCCTCCTCCAACTTCCGGTTTTATCCTCTCCCACTTTGCGAACTGGTATCGAGATTAGAAACGACTGATGCCTCGTGTGTTTTTGTGAAGACACTTAGCAGTGCAGCATTTCTTTAGATGTCATATCGTTTCTAGCACTCGAATTCTAATTGCCTACTATTCCTGTGAACAATGCGCAACTTGAGATTAAAGGTAGCAGTCACCTCTCCGCCTTGGGCGATGTCGTGCGTAGATGCACTTCACAACACACTCGCTCCAAGCACAAAAGAGTTTTATGAGGGCAGTTACTCTGCAGCACACCAAAACATATACCACTTCAGCACTTCGTTCATATGTATATGAAGTCTCTTACTACTGGTCGCAGATAGAGAAAGCCAACAGGGGGCGTGTGCACTGACTGTGAATGAGATCTTGCACTGATATGCCTTCTAATGAATCGAGACATAAAACATAGTTATAATGCAGCAGGATTCAAGATATCTAATTAATCCTTAGTTACCGGCGTTTCTTGTTTGCTTATATTTAATGTTTTATAAATATTCCCATACAACAGTTTGAAAAAACAAACCGGTTGTAATGCCTATTGTTCTCACAGAGTAGACTTCCTCTCAATAAACCAACAAGAAGTACGAAGTTTTCTTTCAAAATACGACAGAAATCATTGAAAAATCAATTTTCATTGTAGAAAGAAACAAAAGAAAATTTGGAACACGATTATTGAAAATATACCAATGGATGGGACAAGAAAATATTAAGGAAAGAAAACATTTATTTTCATTAATTGCGATTTAATAAAATCAAGACAACTCGCTAACTCGAGCAACTAATGTCTTATTCTAGGATTTTTCTAGATTCTAGGATATTTTGCATTTACTCTTTGTATTTAAACGAAAAATCTCATTTCTTGAATATTCCTTTTTACAGCGATTTCTACAGATGAGAAAAGACCTCTCGTATTTGTTGCTCCCACAACAGTAGGCTGAGGTTAATTCAAGGAGAGGCGTTGGAGATCATAATAGCGATCATAAAATCGATCATACCGATTGTGGTACGAGCAGCAAAATCAAGCCACAATCTGTCGAAAACCAATTTTGTTTACAAAATTGAATGAACACGCTAAGAATCTCGATAGAACGAACCAACGCAATAGTTACTTTCCTGCCAGATAACAGCCCCATAAGATATTTATTTAAAAGATATATTCTTCACAACCACGTACGTCGCACATCCGTTATCTTCTGAGTGCACTTCGTCTCGCGAGGTCCTCATAACGAGACAATCGACACAGGAGAAAGTTCGAGGAGGCTGACAAACGATCAGCGCTAGGCGTCGGCCGCGAGATCAATCGCGCCAATGAGATCGCGTCGATCGGTTTTTGTTTCCCGCGCGGCGGCGACGCCCACAGGAAGCGTGAGAACAAAAAAGGAAATCGCTGCGAAACGGGCGCAGCGAGCAAATCTAGCGGATCAGGGGGGCTTTAATTTTACTTCTTGTCGCCCCCGCCGCCGCCTGCGAAAGTGCCTGCTTTGGCTGCCTGCGTCTGCAAGCAGGATATGACAAACCACTTTGTCGCGCGAGAAACGAACCTTGACATAAACCGAATACCAGACACGGTTCTGATTTTGGCACGCCACCAAAACGCTCACCCAATGAAGGAGGGAGGAACGATGTAAGCGACCATGTCCCAGCTTTCGGGAGATAGATTTGTCACACTTTGTCCACGAATAGGTCGCTTCAACTTACGTAATAATAATAATAATAATAATAATAATAATAATAATAATAATAATAATAATAATGAAAAATAATCCTACATGGGTTCAATTCTGCGTACAGTTATTTTAAGATAAGAGTCAGTCTCTCAAATAAACTTGTGATTACGGTATTTCGAAACCCAACCTAGTAATTGTCGAACTCAAATACACTGCTGACTTGATGCCTATATCGTGTATTCGTGTTCGTGTATCATTCATGTTAATCAATTATTAACGAAAACGCGAATAATAAGACTACCTTGAAATACGTTTAAATCAAATATATTTTAAATATAATAGAAAATGATAATAGTTTTCAAAACAGGACGTCGTAGGTGCGATTATTTTTAAGGTAATTTCCATTGAGGCATTACCAACTACTGTACATCGCGTTGAATGAACATTCAAAATATTCATTCTAAAGTATAAATCTTTACCAAAAAATTTACATTTATTTACGAGTACCTTACTGGTGCCCTAATTCACGGGTCCGTGATCCTTCAACTCGACGAACTAAATTGACGCTACATACAAACTAATTTTGAAACTACAACAACAAGTCAATTCTGCAGCAAAACTACTACTATGAGTTTTATTGTCGCTACATGTATTTGCAACTAGTATGAAGCAATTTGCCTATCAGTTGTTGCAGTTTGCAAGTTCAAATGTATAAAGAAATCTTCCCAAAATGTGTACTGTTAACAGTCTAGAGTACAGCTGCTCTTAGCAGGTTGTAATCAATTCACAGTCGATTTGCAAATAAACATTCGTAGGCCACTTTCTGCGCTTACATTAAAATGAATTTTTAACAACGCGCGCGTCTTAGCCATCGACATAAAATGTCGAAGCGCTGGAGTCGAGGTGAGACGACACTGGCAATGAACGGCGATATTCAACGTCTGCAGCGAATGTGAAAGGAGGAGAGAGCCCTATAAATCAAAACGGAGCAACGAACAATGGAGCGCGCCCGACGTTCAGGGAAAAAAGCGAACAACGGGACTCCGCTCCATGAAACCCAAATTAAGTAACTCGGACGAAAATTAAACACTCCGGCTAATGAAGGGAATGTGGCAACGAAAGCGACGTGGAAACGCAAACGAGGGCCGGGCAGCTGTTCAGAAGGTGCCTATTGTCTTTCGCCTTAGATAAGGCAAACAGCACCTGCTGCGTACTGTCCAGCCATTAGTTGGCCCGTAAACGAAAAGTACTGTTGCGTATATGCACGCAGAGCGTATTTATCAGGCTACCGCACTACAAATCCTCGGCTTGAATGCCACCGCGCAAAACAAAGACAATGGGGGTTAACTGCTCTCCTGTTTAACTATGCTGAATAATATTAAGATAAGGTCGGCAACAAGTGTTGCGCATTTTTCCGCAGTAGGTCCGTCTCCTTTTCACTTAGTAACAGAAAAAAATCTGTTTAACAACAAATCTTAAAATGAGATGGCGATGATAAATGTTTCCAAGAACGTGTAATGTAATTCTTATAAAACAAACACCATTGACCCAGGAACAATTTTATGATTTTCGAGAACACAATTTTTTTTTAACGGCATTCCTAATGTCGTGACGGCTGGCGAGCTGATACTTGTAACAAGAATTCCCTGCAAATCGCAGCAGCTGCTGTTTTTAATTTTAATTTTCCATTCCGGGAGCTTCCTCTGCGCGCCAAGGAGAGCGGGAACGCCAGCGGCGTTCGAGTGGCGACGTCGTCGGCAGCGCGGCGCCGGCGCGACCCGCGGCCGGCGGGGGCGGGGGCGGGGCGTAGGAGGGAGGGGGAGGAGGAGTCCGCTGGGGCCAAGCGGCGGCGCCGCCAGGCGGTGACCTCCGGCCGGCCCCTCCACCCCCACCCCCACCTCCAACGCCGAGGAGAGACCCTCCCGCCGAGTTAATTACACATGATTACGGAGGATATGTGCTTCAGTGAGCACGGGGCCGCTCGGCCAGGTTGGAGCCTCGCCGCCTCGAGCCGCCTCGGGACCCACGCCACGCGACGCTGCCCGCACCACCACGCGCAAATGCAAAGGAGACAGCAACGGACAGACAACTCCAGGAAAACGAGCAACTGCGAAAAATTGTCAAAGGTCTAACAGGCGGAGAGGTACTGGGAAATAAATATTAATAATTGGAATAGAAATCCCCATTTCAGTTTCAGACAATCTGGTAATAGAAACGAGGGATACAGTAACGGAAACGCGGCACAAAATATCGAAGAAATACCTCAATAAAACTAATTCGTTTCTAAAGATGCAATGCCACTAAGAATATGCACGTATTTAATTCCTTACTAATCCCTTCTATTCACAATAATATTCAACGGGAAGCCGGCGGTTTTGTAAATTATTCACACAAAATGATATTATGGCTGAAGAGAGAATTACTCACAAGTGGTACATACAGCTTTAATATAAAAATTGTACAATTCTGAAGAATGTTTATATTATGACGAAATCACTAGGGTATATGCAATCTACAAGGCATGTTATGGTGCGACACCCTCTACATATTACTGGAAATCGGTGTGACGCGGGCCCTTTAAACTCCCTTTCAGAGACAGAAAACATGAGTTATGTTTCTTAGGTAATGCTTTCCGAAATGAGCCCTTTTTGATCTATTACATTTACGGAGCTCTTAGGGGACTCAGTAGGATAGGTGGTCATGCACTAATAGGATACCGTAATAGATGCACAATTAATTATCTGTTTTCAGTATTCCGTGCACATAAAATTACATAATTGTTATTAGGAATAACTTAATCGCATGGGTCTAAGTCTTGTTATAAATCTTTTGGCATGATTGTAAACGACTACCAGTATTTTTACATTTAAATGGATATTTAACAACGTGCGAAATGTAGCAACAAACGCAAAGAAGATATCTTGAACTAATTACAGAATATATTATACTTATTACGATTTGATTAGGTAGTGTAACTCTTTTAAGAAAAAGGTCAATGGAATATGCTTCACATCTTGAAGGAAATTAGCAATAGTGTTACGTTCCACCGTCTTCGCAGTTACGCGAGGTCGCATATTAACATGCAAAGGGGAGACGTGCAAGGCGTCGCAGGGGCGGGGAAGGCGCTCAAGTAGGTCGCACGCATGCGCACTCCCGCGATCAGCAGCTGCCCCTCGACCCTCCCCCTCCACCCGCGGCGGTGGCGCTAACCGGCCGCGGAACGGAAACAAACTGACTGTCCCAAGATAACGTAGCACCGACCGCCAGGAAGGGTACTAAGAGTCCAACCTGCAACGGAGACTTCCTTCATTCCAAGCTAGAGTTCTTTAATGTGAACAAATTGAAAAGTGAAAGAAAAATCATTTAAATGGTAAGAGTATGTAATTTTTAGAATAATAATAATAATAATAATAATAATAATAATAATAATAATAATAATAATAATAATGTCATGTTTACTACACAAGATCGAGTAATTTCAACCTGCAATTATACAAAATATAGAGTACTTAAAGATCTGCGTGTGGTCGATGACCATTACACGCCTGATGCAGAAGCGAAAATAATTAACCAAGAATTGGCACAGAAGTATCAATTAATATCAGATACGCGAGTGCCGCATCAACCCAGAGTGTGTTTTGAAAACTCGTTTGTATCTTTTGTACTGGGACAGAACGAGTCAGCAACAGCAGGGAACGCAATTTTACATTAAATATATATTTTTGTAGAAACAAGATGCAGGCATCCAAAGACATTTTATAGTATTAACAAGACGTTCTGAATGAATTAAAACCATTTTTCTTTTACATATACAGGTGCAATTACATCTTTAAACGATCACTAGAAATTTTTGCATAATTCGTTACAATTTAATATACGTCCAAACGAATTACTTTAAGTACGTGTTAATCAATAAGTCTTTCTCGCCAAGCAACACAATACTGCGCTTCTACGACTACTGAACATACGCCGTGAATTGTCAACTTATTCTCGCCCTTGCTTCTTACAAACTGTGTCATCGGAATCGCGAATAATTGCGAAGTAAAAGTAATATCAATGACTTGGTCATGTTTGACAGAGCCCATGCGTGTGTATGTATATATGGTATGAACCATGTGTCGATACCCGGTTAATTTTGTTTACATTTTTTTAAATAAAGAACATGTTTGTTTACTAACACAGCGTTACAGAGCATCGAGCTAATAAAAGCCAATCTAATCAAACCGACACCCCTTGCAAACATGTTGTGCACATTATTATATTGCTAAGGGACGTCGATCTGCGCCGTGTTGAGCACACAGAGCGCGTAAACGCAAAGCAACGGAGTGCAGAAGGGGCGGCGCCTCCCCTCACGCAAACAAATTGCTTCGCCGAACGGACGCGGGGCGAGCGAGCGCCTCGGCCTTGTCAAACGCCGAATCTCAGTCGCTGGCAGCGCGGCCCCGGCGCCTATGCCTGCGCCACACAAGCCCATTATTTGTCCCGTCGATCACCCACGCAACATCCATGTTTCAAAATATCGGTGTCAATAATCCCTAACCATCCATGTTTTAAAGCTACTTTAGCAACCTTTAAAATTAATGTTGACGTGGGGTGGTTAATTTGTCGGTCAATTCACGATTCGGATTTGACTGATCGAAGTCTAAAAAATGATAAGAAAAAATAACACTTTTATATCTGATTCGATAACAAAAATTCTACTAAATTATTAGTCACCCCTTTTCACTTTGGTGGAAAATATGTTCAATGTATATTATGTAAAATATGTTCAGAAAAAATATTATAACTTTTTTGTTAATACTTTTCCCTTTGATACTTTCTTCTTTCCAAAATGAAACTTCGACACATATAAACACACATATAAAACGAAACAAATTTTAAAAAATATCAGCTGTAATAAATCATTTGAAGTTTTTATAAGACTTTAGTTAAATACATTGAAGTTTGTTATAAAAACTTTAACATCCATTTCTCATGGGAATTCCTCGTTGAAACCGGTACTCTTGCTTTCTGTTTCGTCCGAGATAAGTTAATAGAAGTTTGCAAAGAAACGATACCTCTTATACTTGACGGCGTTAGGGTGACCAAAGAATGAATTCCCGTTCCATTTTGTCACTGACCAGAGGGGACCAAGAAGATGCATTAACTAGAGTAAATTTATTATACAAGCAATGATGATTGCTCTTTATAATAGGTTGACATTGAGAGAGAAAGTCGTGAAGGGAGTATCAAAGTCTTACTTAAAATGAGAGCTGTACACTAAAGAAAACGGGAAAAATACGGAGTGTATCATTCGACACCCCTAACATAACATTAGACTTCGTGATAAATCTTGACACAATTCACCGACCATCAATCTCCACAACTCGTATTTCGTTTAATTTTTTTTATTGAACACAAAATGTCACTTTTCCGTGTCCTCGTCCAATTACCCATTTCATCTACAGTTACAACAGACTTCTTTCAATGGGCACCTCAAATGTGTTCCAATTTTCAGCATCTCATAAACAACAGTAGCCATGCTCACACCACAAGCGTGCCTATTACTTGCACGTCCACCCGGAAGCCATAAAGATGTGTAGGGTCGCAGGAGTAACGAAATTGCCTGGGTAATTAGGATTGGTGGTGAAGCTGTGAGCCGAGTGACAAAACCACGCGGTCAACCGCAGTCCTTATTAGCATTCAGATTACAATTAAGAGCATCGATGTTTACAAGTTACATTTTTGAGAGCTGAAAGTTTCGATTTATATGGTTAATGGATTTTTTGTTATTATTGTATTATACAAGTCTAGAATACGAAGATCGTAATTCATTACAATAATTTTAATACATTATTAATGCAATTTTGGCAATAAAACTGTACTGTTACTAATATTCAACACTCGTACGTTTGAACTCCAATTCCTCTTTATAACGTTTTATAAATAGGTGCATTTAAATAAAAGATTGAAAAATAAATGCGAATTGTATAATACTAATAGTTATAAAGAATTTCTCCGATGCCGTTGAAAAAACGGATAAATTGTTATATCAATTGTTTTAGACAGTGAGCAACGAAATCCAACCACCACCAATAAATCATCATAAAACCAAATTGGTTTAGGATAAGTATATCTCCAGATTCGTGAGAAATCTCCTGTTATCTCTGATTACTGCTTTTCTCAGTCGATAACACAACGTACGGGCGCAAACACGCTACCTGAATAACACAGTTATATATGCCACGATTCTCAAAAACTGCATCATTAAAACTACCGATGGCCGTCTACTCGTATATGGTCCTTAAAAATAATGAGAGGCTGCGGCGAGAACATTTATCTTCATCACCGCTCACGTGCTGGCACTCGAGCGTCTTTCTTATCCACTACTGTGAACGCGAGAGGAAATGCGATCCTCGTCCATCGCAGCTGGCCGCGCGAGCGCCCCGAAACGCGGTCGCCTGTGGGCGCTGCATAGCCCGTGACTGCCACCGACGGCACCCTCGCGCGCGCATGTTGGCTGCGGAGGCGTAGGGTGACGGCTCTCCCATTCATTTCTTTCTTCGCGCCGTTAACAGTCTCTCGTGGCGGAAGTTCGTCAGTAGTAACAAGAGCGCGCCTCGATGTCCAAACACTTAAGGATTAATTGTCGCCAAGGCTTTCCAAAGTGCTCCAGAGATCGAAAATACAGGAATGTTGTTATAAATTAGTACGAACACTTATTAGCACTTTAATATTGTATGTATGTATGTATGTATGTATGTATGTATGTATATACTCTTCAAATAAATATCAAATTACTAATTTAATTATATAAATTTTATACATCACACACAGTAAAAAACAAATTATTTCTTTCTCATCATTATTCATTACTGATGTTATTACAAGTTAAGCCGTTCCAAAGTCATCAGGTGTATAATGGAATATATGGGCTTATTTGCCGGCTGGAACAATCAATTATTTGAATGATCAAAATATAATTTACGAAAATCTATATTATTAATTTACAGTGAGCGCAGAAATTGAAAGAAAACTATTTAATGCAGTCTCCAGCTTTTTGGTACTACACTATTGTACAAAGTCCAACAAACGTCACCTGTTTTAAAGAGTGTTCGTACCACTTGGAGCTTTGGAACTTCGAGGGCGGTACATATCTACCAGTGGAGGTAACTACACATCCTGTTGTGTCTTTTCAAGTATTCGGTCTTTGCTAGGATTGAGCAAGATGAGACGATATGACGATACGATATATAGTTATTTATTAACATTATATCATTGCTGTTGAAATAAAATGTCGATATCAATGTGTTGTAATCTTGTTGTCAACTTATTAGTAATCTCGACCACAAATCATGTCAAAATTAATGTTCCGTCAGTAAATAATCAAGAGAGAGAAAGCGAAAACAACCATTCAGAGCCCCAACAAGCCAGCATCGTCATCCGAATAGGGCGAACGCCGCCCAGAACTCGTACCGCAACGCAGAGGACACGCGTCACATCCGGCGCCGGCCTGCGCCCGCGTCTCCGCCAGCAACCCCTGCGGTGGGCGCGGCGGGGGCGGAACTGCGCTTTGGCGCCCGGCCACACGCACGCACGCACGCACGCACGCACGCACGCCTCGCCACGCCACGCGACGCAACGGAAGGGCGAGGGGCTGGGGTAGAAGCACGCTTGCCCACGCATACGCGCTGGACGAAGGACGCGAAGCGATGCTCCGAGCACAGGTATGAATGGAAAGCCTTCAAGACAACGTACGCTACGCGGTGTCCCTTAGAGAAGTACGAAAAGCCACACCCAATGCGGGGAGGTGAACCGTACTCTTTAGGTAATGTAAAAAAAAGAGAGAAAAAAAAACTCAACAAGAAATGCGAATGCGTAAGAAGTACAGATTGTATTAGAACAGTACAATCATTTACAGATCTTTAAAGTCTTTTCAGAGTGGCCACTCATTTCCTGGAACAAATTAACCTGACTTTTCTCGCTTTGGCACAGTTTTTTAAATTTTTCAATGAGAAGATTTGTTGAATTTTTCACAGTATTAAAAAAATATTAAAGGAAGTCCTCTGATTTCACTGTATTAGTGTACAAAAAATGTCACTCTTGTTTTGCTGGACTATTATTTAAAGGAATAATGTCTAGTTTTATAACCGTCTCGTAATTACTCCTGACTTCCAACGATTCTTCTACAGATACAGATACATACACTGACTTCCGGAGGAATGAAATTTCCCGATTTTCCATATTTTCTAGAAAGTGGTCATTCTGCTTTTAATGCAAGACTATTCACAGAGATACTTAGTGTACATTATAATCCACTGTTTGAAAACGTGAAACACAGAATGGCGACCTAGGCGCCCCGCTCCCCGGCTGGCGCAGCGGCGCCGCGCGAGGGACAGGAAGCCCCCAAGGGCGCGGCGGCCTTCGACGGACGGCAGCCCCGCGCAGCGCCCGCCGCCCGCCGCCCGGGCGCGCTCCCCGATTCCTCCGTTCGCCGCAAAAATTGCTTCGTGACACGTCGCGTCGGCCAGGGCCTTAAACAGCCTCCGATTCGCACTTGCGCTTCTTACGAATTTGCTGCGCCATGAATCATAGTTCTCGAGCAAAGAAAAACTGACGAGGAAATGATGCTTAAGTGATGTCACGAACTTCCCACGAGAATCTTTGTAGTTAGCAAATCGCTCTTAGGGGATGTAAAATCTCCTCCTTCAAAACATGGCTGCAATTTATTATTTCTACATTTATATTTCACACTCATACATACCTAACACAATGTACTTCTGTCTCAAATATTAACAGTTGTTGAATGCGAAATCTTTAACCCCGAATTTTATCAACTACCATAAAAATAGATATAAAATGATTCAACGAACAATTTATGGAAATATTAAAGAAAAAAGTTTGGCAAATGGCATTGAATATCTGCGACGCAATGTGTTTGTACAGTCCTGTTAGTATTGTCCCAATATAAACTTGATGATTCCCATGACTAACGAAACTTTACAATTTGTATTCTTTCCAACATAATGATACTTTAGAATAAAAGATATTTTGCTGTGTCACAAATGTACTTTACGAGTACTTCAGTAAAGGTGAAAATATGTTTAATACAACTCAATATCAAACTTTTGTAATACAATAATCCATAAAAGGAAATTGATCGGAGTGCCCACGCTGGCAGGACAAGGACGAGCACCTTCAAGTCTAAGAGATCTTCAAACATTGATTCCCCTTATCACGATAAAACAACTCGTTATACATTCAACGGAAGTCACCTCCATGCTATCGTTCGCCGAGCTCGCTAACAGTAGGTAACCAGTTTTTAATTAATAGCTCATTCTTTTTTTTATTTCCACAACCGCACATTCCCAATCTGTTGCCTTGGAACATTGAGTAAATGGTTTGCGAGTCACGGCGAATGAAGCGCGGCGGCCGCTGCGGTGGCGGCACGCGCGGGCGGGCGGGCGTGTGGCCGTGGCGGGGGGCGGGGTGAGGGCGGGGGCAGGGGGCGGGGGCGCGGAGGATAGGGTCGGGTGCGCGCGGGTGAAAGCGCGCTCTAACGCGCCGCGCAGCGTGCTTCCTCGCGGCCCATTGTGGAGAGGCCCCGCTGCGCTCCGCTCCGCTCGGGGTGCAGGGCGCGGACGGTGATTCATCCAGCGCCGCTCGTGCCTTTTTCGATTATCTCTGGTAATGACAGGATGAACGGGAATTTTGCCGCGAATCTGTACACGGATGTACCCATACATTCAGTGTTCATGCTGGACGTAACTGAGAAGTATGTGTAAATGTCAGGTTTATCTTTTTTTTTTTTTATAGTTTCTTCCGTCTCGCGAAAAATTGGAAAACCGTATAATTTGATTCTCTATGGGGAATTTTAGGTTTTGTAAAATTGCTTAGTAAATGTTGAAAGTTGTTAATGTAATCATGACTATCATTAAATGTTAGAAATTGAAATTTTCTAGTCAATTTATTACAAAAGAAAGGACATCCGGTGTCACTTCTAACACATGGACAAGAGAAAAGTGAACTTGTTCTTGTTCACCTTGTTCACTTCTGTTTAATTGCTCAAAAGGCACTATGATCTTCAAGAATCATCCATCAAGGAAGTTATGTGAAGTGTCAAGAACATTCTAGCAAAACGCGGAAAAATAATTTTCAAATTTTGACAGAAAATCACCCTGCAGCAATATTTTAATTAGTTTTGTCCTGAGTGACGCCAAAGCTGGTATGTGTTGGAGGCGATAGGTGGCGTCCCCTCTCGCATTCGCAAAGCCGCGCTGCAGCTCGAGGTGCCCGCGAGGCGCGAGCTGTGGCGTCAAGCGCCTGTTGCATACGCAACGACCGCCGCCTCCTTCTTGACCACGTGACGCGCCGAGGACAAACAGCCCCGAGAGCCCGCTCCCCGCCATCTCCATTGCAGATGACCGCAGATTGGATTCGGATCCAGTGGCCGCATTCACGGCCGCTCAGGGAGTGAGTGGGTCACTGCGCCCTCGGCTCCACAGCTGCCCGCAACGATCGCCACGAGCCATCCACTCACGCCACGGAACGAACCGACAAGTCTGCGCAGTCGAATATACAGAGAATACCCATTCGTTTTTTATATAATGGAAACGGCGATGAAGAGTAGTTTACGTAAAGATAAGGCTGAAGAATGGATAAAATCAAAGTCCACGCAGGTTTTTTTTCTTTCCCGGAAGCCTTCTTTCGACGGCTTTTCCGTCTCGAAAATACAAATGTACATTATAAAAATAGCAGTTTTCAACAATAAAGTAAATCCATTTAATGCTCTCTCTTAACCACATCCACTGTGGCCAACCCTGCTTCGACACACACGCTGGAGGTGGACTGACCCCCAGCCATGTCCTTGGGTGGGCGAGTCACCAACACATGTCCTCGTCCGCGATCGCGCCACGCGCGGCGTGCCTGCTCATCCGCGCGGCCCATTTCGGAAGACGCGACCCGCCCCGCCCGCAGCCACGCCCACTCGCACGACAAAAGACCGCTGTCGGCCACGCCATTCGGAGGGCGGTGGCAGACGAGAAGAAAAAGATATGTTGCGGCAATGCTAAAAGTAGATTCAGAGGAACGACTTACGTCGAAGAAAAATGGAGGAAGGAAGGAAAGAGGTGAAGGAAAAATCGGACGAGGCAGAAGAAAAATAGAAGGAAGCCGTGGGAAGCAAAGGTAGATAAGAAGCGGGACCCGCCTAGGGGAAGATGGACAGCAGAGGAACGTGCATGCATGGTGGGAGGCGGACGCGCCGAAGAAGCGTGGGCGGAAGGGAGGGAGTGTGGCGTGCGAGCGTACAGGGCGACTCTGGGATCAGAGGTGGGGGCGGGGCGGTGGCGGGCGGTCCGCCCTTTGTGTGCGTGGAGGAGCTACTTATGCGCCCGCGCGCAGCCTGTCGACGTCGAGCTGCAGACAGGTGCTTGGGAAACGCACGCGCTCGTCCCGGGGAGGCAAGCATTGTTCTCCAGCTGCAGATGAAACACTGGGAGAATAAAATAATTACGAAAACTTCAAAATACGAAATTCAGATACCGGGTTTGTACATCGAAGTGATAAAGCACAGTTGCCGAATTCCGAAAATTCCCGCAAGATTTTCTATTACACGCATTACTGAATAACTTCAGTGTGTATCGATGAATCTTATTAAGTGCGTACATAGGAATGATATCTTTCCGAAACTGTGAACTATTATCAGATAGATCATCAATAAACGAGAGGAAATGTGTCCTCAAATGTGAGCTTATCTTCAGACTTACTAGCTCCAAATGTGGTCGAAGTTTAGGAGATCTCTACTCGACTCATGAACTTCCCGTCGAGTGTTCTCTAATTCTCCTCATAGTCTCTTCGATTGCAACATCGTCACTAGCGAACCTCATAGCAGTGTACCCTTACCAGATTAACTTCATTAACGGTTACCTTTACTTCTCCACAAATGTACGTTCGTTCAACAATTTACTTCTCCCAATATTTAAAAAAATCTTACAACTCAGGAGCTATTCACACACACACGCACGCACCTACAACACCATGCAAATGCAACTGCCGCTACGATACAATTCATTTAAGGTAAAAGCACCAGATGTGACCACAGTTGAGAATATTTGCAGTGTTTTCCTAAAATTCCTGGGCTACAGTACAAAACTCGTTTCACGAAACTCAACAGGTGATTATCATACCTATTTATGAACACATCCATTGCTTGAAAATGCCCAATTTTAATTTGTTGTATTTTTTATTAATTCATTTTCACATCTCAATTTCTATCTAGTAAGGGTCTCTTAAAAACTGCAAAAATTTTGGTAATGTCAGATACTTCAGTCAATGGACATTAGATATTGTTGCTTCTGAATGTGTTTTGAAACACGCAAGTCCCAGAAAGTACTACTTAATGTAACAATATAGAAAGGTCAATATTAATAAGAGGTATTCAATGTAATATTTAAATACAAAGTACGGTAAAAGAAAATAAGTATCTTCGTGGTAGCCCCCATCAACTCTTATTTTTGAAATGTAGTGCTTCAAGTAGTAGCCACCATTGAAACACTGACCATTACTAGTACATATCGTAGGCCTATTGCAAAAAAGGTATTAAGGGGAGCCAGAATGGGCAAAAATGATGAAAATATTTCTTTTTTACTTTTTTGAATCATTAATTACTTTTTAGTTTTCTGTGTTAAACAAAGTTTAATCATAATATGTCATCTCTAAGATTTTTTTTCTAATTTTGAAGGTAAGTAGCCTGAAAGTGAGCGTGGCCATTTCGGTACAATGTGGGTGTTGCTTGTACGTCGTGGGCGTCTTTTTGCTTTCGTTATGAGAAACAGTTAATAGTTTGCTTTCTAGTGTTGGACAGATTGTTTCTGGTACGAATTGGTGTTCGTGTTTGTCCAGCATATGTACCAGGAATGCACTGAACACTCTAGGAGCCATTTCCCGTATGTTTAAGATTTTCATCTTTAGGTAACATTTACTCAAAAACTGCTACTAGAAGGATGCTCAAATATTAACAGAGCGTGTAGCACAACGGTTTATATACTTTAACGGGGCGGATTTATAAAATGTTAAACACTTTAAACAATATTGTTATAAATGTTAGTATTTTTAAGAACAAACCCGATTACAATGGACAAAAAAATTATATTAAAAAAACTAGTAATTTTGTTCAAAAACGGTCTCTTTAAAATACTTATAATAATGAATGTACACTCAAAAAATTGAATTCTGTAAATTAAATAGTTTCTAAGAAAATGTTCTTTACATTAACATTGGTGTGATAGGCCATCCCGGCTCCCCTTAAGAACATTTCTTTATTTTACTGCCTTCTGAACCTAAGTGTTTGTTTCAAATATCTACTATCATGCCAAAACTTCTTAAAAGTACATTAGAGGGCTCTAAAACCCCATAACCTGGCACGCCGTTTTCCTTTAAATGCACATTGGACTGATTTTATAGTGCAAAATTTGACTTTCTTAACGTTAGACAAATGAAACTTGGTGAGATTTTGCAATAAGCCGCCGATATATTTCAGCTTTTATATAAAATACGCAGAATTCCTGTTAGTAGGAGAGAACGCCGTGCTAGAATTGCAGCACCGCAGATTACTGCTAACTAAAAACAGTGGCGCACAAATAGCGCGCCCCTCGCAATCGGTTCCTCGCGTTCCGAACGGCCGCCCTCCGCCCGAGGGGGCGTCACCCACCTGGACCGCGCCTCCATTGACAGCTGCGCCGGCGACGCCTGCCATTCAGCTGCCGCGCGGGCCCCGACGCCGCAAATAGCGCGCTCATTACGGCCAGCTAAAAAGGGCGCGCGTTCGGGGGTCCGCCGTTCGAGGCCCGGCGCCGCCCCGGGAAGCCAAGGTTCCGGGCACGCTCGCAGCTGCGGGGGCGGCCATGCCTCCCCGTCCGGAGGCCGAGGCCGCGGCGCAGGTGAATCGAAAGAAGGGCTTGCAGCTGGAGAAGATGCAGGGGTGGGCCATTGAGAGATGTAGGCCAAGCGCATGAATAGACAGGGTTATTCTTATGCGAGTGAGACCGGCTGGAGCGCATGCACGATATCCGGGTACAGGGCGTTAAATGCGTTCTTTCCGTGCAGGATTGCTGGAGGGTAAATATGGAACTAGCTGCTCTTTCAAGAGTACAAACTGGGTCTCTTTTATGCCTTCACTATCAAATTTCTTATCGCCATACCGATTCTGATATTTTTTAACAATTTGTGAAACTCATTGGGATGAGAAACGTGATTCCATACCTTTGCTCTCTCCATTAAGCGCCCTTCGTTCATTTACACCAACAACCTTCCCCTAACACAAAAATGTCCGGAACACCTCAAGGATCTTTCCTATCTCCTTTCGTTTTCCTTATTTTCCCAGATGATTTCCCTAAACCTTTTCCCCGCACTGCTTACTCTTTATGCACACGCGGTCTTATTTCATTCACTTAACCGTTATGATGTATTACGAAAAAGAATAAAAAGCCCCACAGCGAAATTTCCACAAAAATGGGGACCTTAATTATCAATATTAACAACAGTAATTCCAAAAAACAATAGTAATTTTGCCCTACGGCCCTATCCTCCCGATCCTGAACTTTCCAAAATCACACCCTACCTTACCTTTCCTCCAAAGAAACAGTGAAATACATCGGAATACAATTAGGAACTTGACTGACATGGATCTCACGCGTATCTTTGGTTAGTAAAGTAAAACAATGAGTTGTCATTATTCAACCATTTACACAACGTCGTTCCCTATTTTAACTCCCTTCAAAATACTTTTATGGAAGACTCATTAGATCCGTTATCACATAAACCTGTCCAAAGTGAGGAGGTACATCACCAACATCATTATCAAAACTTTTTGTTCTGCAAAACCGTTATTTTAGATTAGTAGTAGATGCACCATGATATGTCAGCAACTCCCAAGTACATACAGACTTTGACATAAATACTTAAACAGAGTATACAATTCACCTAACGCATAAATTATTTACCTATCGTCATTCCTCCCATTTCACCCCAATTTTCAACTCAGAACGAGATATTCCATCTTTAGCACGATTTTTTTCCGTATACCCCTTACAAGTCAGCTGTTAAAAATCTCAGATACTTAGAAATAATATTGCTCTAAAAGATAAATGAAAGCATTTACCACAAGCATAAATGGTCAATAGAGCAATGTGGTCAACGTCCTGATGATTACTGCCGAACATGTAAATAAAAGTCGTAAGGGCTGTCAAGTATATTGAAGATGATGATGATGATAATAATAATAATAATAATAATAATAATAATAATAATAATAATAATAATAATAATAATAAATTCACCCTTCACCTCCAACGACTATCTACATACATTTACTGAAATAATGGCAGTACTGGCAATCATTTAAGGTCAACAGTGTACAGGGCATTGCAGTAACCAGCTTTTAAACATGGAAGAAGTAATTAAATAGACATTTGTATATACAGTGAAATAGTAACGCACAATATCATAATCCCTCAAACCATTTTGATGATTCACTTTTACTTCAAAGAATACGATTTACGTAATATCATTCATCTTTCCAGAATTGTCACTGTGTCAGTGAATTTTGTTATGTATGTACAGCTTCATCACAAATTCACAGAATATATTACGGAGTATAGCAGGCCATAGCGTACAACAAACGACTGCAATGCTGATCTTCTCCGCATGCTCAAATGCACAAAAGTGATGCGAAACTCGAACTAAGAATGCGCAGAAGATCGATAGTACTGTCGTTTGCTGTAACGTTTCCCGTGCCAAACTCCTTGTTACGATTCTGTGAATCCAATTTCAGTTCACCGGGAAGCCGTGCACTGCCAAGTGCAGTTGTCGGCGCCGGCCGAGGACACAGCGGCGGTGAAGAGTGTGGGAGTGGAGGGTAGCGAGGGCTTGGGGGGGGGGGGGGCTTAACGAGCCATTGTCCGGCGGCGTCAGGTGCGTGGGTGGTGGGGCGGGCGGGCGCTCGCGCAGCACCTGCCTCTCACCTTTCCCCTCGCCCGTTGGTTTTCTTTAGAGCACCTTTACACACATCCCAAGGTAAACAATTACACACAATTCATAACTAATAACGTGTGATGAATACATTTTCTGCCCTAAATATAAGTTCACATCCAGACGGCATTGGAAATCAGACGACTGGTTAAACGGTTTATTACATTTCTTCACGCCCCTTGGTATAATATTTTGATATTCTTCCGGTACATTATTATTGATATTTTCTTCGAGTGTGTATGAATATTGGCGTTTAGTAAATGTACGTCAACTAGTCATGCATGTAATAGCTCTCTCCTGTGTATTAAATAATTGGTAAATGTACTATATGCAACAAAACAATAATATCTCGGGGCATGGCCAGTAAAACTCTAACTTTCGAAATTCCGAATTCTCTTGTTTCTTTATTATTCCTTACAAATATAATGTGTGGACATTGGAAAGTCCATAAATCTGACGTTTTAACTTTTATACCTTCACAGATTCGACGAATTGAATCTAGACATCATTTCTCCCTCCATCAATTTTTTCCGCGACGTCAACGCCCCTGTTTCTGGGGCACTGTCCACTCCGAGCCATTGATTATCATCTGAGCCGATGACGTCAAGAGAAGTCGAGTTCAGGTCACTGTATATCATTTACGATACCAGAGAATAGTGCTTTACATTTTCCCTTCAGTCGACCTACATTAGCGTCTTAGGAATCGTTAAAAAAATATTTTCCGCACAGATTTCCCTTCAACAGAGAGCCTAAATTGATTCAATACCAAATCAGCTTCTATTTCACAGGTTCCTTCTATTTCAGTGGTCGAGCCAACACTACAGACCATTCAAATCTATATTCAGTTCGGAAAAGATGTCAGATCAAAATTACAATTCTTTAGAAACGTTCTGAATTAACCATAACGGTATCATTTCTGAATTACAAAGCCAACACATTCACGACGTGTTTAAAGGAGGCCTGTGCCCTACTAGACAATAAAAAAAACACACTTTGGATATACCCTCGCAACACGTCGCATTTTAATTCTACTAATGATACATCGGAAATTCAGTACCATGAAATGTTATCTACAACTCATAGCATCGACACGGAAAAGTCGCATTTTTTAATGACAATGTATTATTTGTTGCAATGTAATAATGTAATTTATTGGAAGCTTGAATAGGAAATAAAAAAGTAACAGTAATATTTTCGCTCATTTTATTACGCGAGTACAACCCTCCGCTGAATTCAGAACCACATCCTAAAAATAATTGTTAAGTACAAAGCAAATGTAAAATAAACTTGCATTTCTATTTTTATATCTTCAGTACTTTCTGGCAACAGGGAAGGATAATAGAGAGTTTTTGCAAGATGGGAAATTCATTGTCGTAGTACGTAAACATTATCGTCAATAGGAATTAACGTATCTTCAGAAAAATGAGTTTTTGCATGTCGTACAATCAAAAACATACGTGAAAACTAGGAACTAATTGGAACTGAATACCTCTAACTGCATCTAACAGCTTTTATTGAATATGTGTATCTCTGAGTCCATTTTTGCTTTCCCAAGCATTACAAGGTAGTAAAACATATGATAGACGCCTATATGAAATCAAAGGTGCCTTAATATATGTATAACCTCCAAATCCTTAACAATTACGTTAGTTTATTTCTGACATATTTGAATTAACTTAAAAATATTAGCTATTAAGTTCCTGCCTTATTATATTGGTAACATGAATATTGCATTTTTCATTACTTCCATGCTTATTGTGTGTATGCTTATTGTTGAATTCGTGTTTAGAGGTGGCGGCGAAAACTACGTAATGTGTAAGTTACGAACACATTTGTCGTAAACGACAAAACAGGGAGAATTCGGGACCCGTCAATCGAAATCCCGTCATTTGATGCCGACGCATGCGCAGTTCAGTTCTTCACAGAGTTGTCGTGTTACGCCTTTCAAATCAACGACTTGCAAAAACTCTAAATCATGCGAAAGTCTCCGTTTCAGAAGTTACCATCCAGCGAGGCTCACACTGGGACACATTTCGTGCATTTCCATCTACGGTAAACTCGAAACATTTCCACAACACAAATGAAGCAAATTCATCTATTCAATTTAGATAAGGCCATGAGATTCAGCATTACTACAGGGATGTGCTGGTATGTGATAAATAATTATTAACACTGGTGGAAGTATTTATTGATTTATCTTGAAAAGAAATAAAAATGGTTAAGCGAAATGGCGCATGCCATCTCCAATACAATGTAAATAAGAAATTTTGTTTTTTGCGTATTTAATTGAATTATCAACTTCCTTTAGTTGAATATATTATGATTAGTCCTGTTTAATTTCAAGTGTACGTTACATTTCAACCAGCATTAAAAAATAGTGACTTCTTTTATTCTTTACATCATCAGCTCCACACACTACATTGTTTAAATCGTATGGGCAGATATTTTGCAAGGATATATTAATAGATTTGAAGAATTCGAGGCAAATCGAAAAGGGGGAAAATCTGTTGGATCAAACTCACATTTCTTAAGACTTGTCAGAAAACGCACGTAGCAACGGCAAAGCAAAGAGGTATGGTGCTGTAAACGAAATACGAGTGGCAACAGTAAGTGCGCAATGTTTGTCCAAAATTCTATTAACCCTGCTTTTAATGTAAAGATCGGAAAAGATGACTCCACGCTCCCTGCCCGCACGGTGATGCTCCCCTCGCCGCCGCCATCGCCGCCCCAGCGGCTAGTCGCACAAGTGTCCCCGCCGGAAGTTGCAGGCGGCGCACGGCGCAGGAAGAAGTCGTTTTCGCAGGCCACACACACGCATACTCACTCACTCACACGCATAGTACTCACGCCCGGTGCGGCGCGGTTATCTCCTCCATCGGCGAACGCAGGTGCGCAGGCACTTACCTGCAACGACAAAACACGCGCGCGTCACGATAAATTGTCACAGAAAGCGATCGGGGAAAGAGCCGGCAGAAGGGACGTCCAATCCGTCCATGGATTGCCTTTGGAAGTTGCACTTCTGAACCACTAACAGTGAAAATCACCGTATGCCACTAATAGATATAGTTAATGCTTACTAATTGTTATATAATAGAAATTGATTTTGGAGAAACGAAATGAGTACATATTAGGAAACATCAAAAATTCAAGTTTTGTAGATAACGAGTTTTCTACCCCACCCATCACTGGTTGACCCTCACTTTACTCAAATGCACGGATAAATATAATTAGAAATCTAAGACTTGAGAAATTATTCACACAGAATTAAAGGGCTTGAAAAGCCAAACCCTTATACATTAATCTATAAAATCAAGTAAACAGTTTTTAAAGCCACCCATATAACAGCAATCAACAGCGCAAATATGTATTTCGTACTTCCAAGAGTCGACCTTCAAGCAGCACACTGCGGTAGCCATGTGCGGATCGGGTCTTGCCGCCGGAGTGCAAGACCTTGTTCGCTTAGACGAGCGACTCAAATCACAGAAATAACACCGGCCATTCAGGATAACGTGCGGCGAAATAGACGTGAAATACAGGAGGTTCAGGGATGTAGTTGCCCGCAAAAAATACGATCAATCACAAGACGTGAAGTCATACTCTTCGACCGTAATATTGCAGGACATTCTCTGATTATATAGTATATCCCATCTATCTAAATTTTGAGAATTAAAATAGAAATAATTCGAACTAAATTAAGTCAAATGAACTCTGACTCATGAAAAATGAAGTTATTTAACAATTGTTATTGATATTATGCAATTAATGTTAAGTTGTCACTATTATTATTTAATATCAATAACATATTACTTGATAGAAGAGTCTCTATGACATTGATAAGCACAGCGTGGCCTACAATCGACCACACTTCTGATCCTCTGCACATGTGCGAAATCGAAATTATAGTGCACAGTCAGCTAATC
This sequence comes from Teleogryllus occipitalis, assembly GCA_011170035.1. Lineage (NCBI taxonomy): Eukaryota > Metazoa > Arthropoda > Insecta > Orthoptera > Gryllidae > Teleogryllus > Teleogryllus occipitalis. Next base: position 261,817 of record BLKR01014753.1, read on the forward strand.
CTAGAGGTTGTTGGGCAGCTCTAGTGAAGCAAATGCGAATCAAGAAGCTGTAGCATTATGGGAATTTAGGGAACTCTGTCGTCAGCGATCGGAACTTCAAATTCAACCGAAACGTTTGTGCAAAACTTCTTTCTCGATTTCAACCGCTCTTGCTGTCGATTGCTGTACGCTACGCCTGCTGGAACTTCCGAAAGTGGCACATACGTAAAAACAAAATTCGTAAAATGGTAATTGCATACCATTCCCATATTGTAAATTTCAATATTTTACCCTAGAAAAAACATTTTATGTACAAAAAAATAGCACAAAAAAGCACGGAGTTGTAAACACATTTCTGAAAGAAAGCTAGTATTTGGGTTAGGGTAAAGCTGAATCTATCCTCCCGTGCGACTTCACTTGGCTTCCTAATAGGAAATCAAGTCATAGAGCCGTAATTCCAGGAAGGATTACAATATTAAGAGGAGCTTCGAAAGAAGAGGAAAAAGGACAAGTGATATACTATCTTAATGACATATCATCTTAGCCCTCCAGCTTCCTCTTAAACCTCTTCGAGTGTGATATATCCTGTTACCGCAGTAGACGGACACACCGGATGACATAATGATACGAAGAATGATATGCATCCACGAAGTGTCCTTGTTTTGCAACTGAACCCCATATTCATCGAATACAACTTCTTTTATGGAAGCGTGAAGCCAACACTACTCGTTTTATCGAAGCATGAAGCGCTTTGAATGGAGGTTGCAACGAAAGTGTAGTGATCGTGATTTTGCTCTTTTGTTTCCTCTTTCTTGGACAAAAACGAAAAAGAAAAAAAAGCATAAATGCACAAAACAAATGCATGAATAACGTAAACATAAGAAATTTATAAAAATATGTAAATGTGCTACCAAGTTAAGGTTTCTAATCTCCATTATTTATGAAACGTCAACATATCGCCCATTACATTTCACGAGAGTTAATTTAAAAACATCACTTACATAATTATCCGGGACGTACTGTAATGATAACACCTTCTGTTACATCTCAATGTCTGTTATCTTTTAATGTGAAACAATATCCGAAATTCAATAGTTCAAAAAATAACGATCGGCATCACCTGAAAATAGTACAACATGGGGGGATGTGAGAAATACGGACGAAACTTGACATTTCAAATGTTTACCAGCTCCGCGCCTCATTTTCGGCCCCTGCGTAAAATGAAGGTCTTAATATGAGGCGTTCCGCCTCCGGAGATCGTGTCGCAGTGGAAGGGCGCAGACCATGACCCAGCCCCGGCCCCAGGTGTGCGAATCGCCCTGCTCCAGGCCGCCCCCGCGCGCTGAGGCCCGAGGGCCGAGGGCCAAGGGCCAGGGGTCGCTTCCGGCGGCGGCACAAAAGCACGCGGCCTCGGGACTTGAAACCGGACCCTGCGCGACACCCGAGCTCCGCGCACGTGCCCCGCTTCCGGCCTCGCCGCGCCCAAGACGAACAGCCAGCAATGGGGGCGGGCAAGGGCGGGCAGGGCCACGAGTGGGGACTACACTGAATTTGTGTTGGTGGAAATGGAGTAGCTAGGAGGGGGTGAAGTGGAGTAAAAGAGCTGGGTGGAAGTGGTTAGGTGGAGGTGGTGGTTAATGTGTCATCAGGTGCTTGCACTGATGATTGTACTGTTGATGCCAGTGAGTATGATGATGCTGGTGGCCACCGTGATATCCGTGATAGTCGTATTAACGGTAGGGTGTACTCACATTTTTGTGATCGAATGGAAGTCGTCATAACTTAGAGGTTGGGTAGTGGCTCGATACTATCGGTAAAGATGGCAGTGTTGCTGGCGGTAGCGAGTAATCATGATGAGAACGAGGCAATAGGTGGGTGTGGTCTTAGCGAAAACAGTAGTATGTCGGCAAATCGACGTCACAGCAAGCAAGCACGAGAAAAAAATGTTGATTTGCAGTGCACGTCGACGCGCAAGAAGTGTATCAGAGGTGCTGCAGATGATGCAAGAGTGAAGGATGCGGAAGCGCTCTTTGGCTTGGGGAAGAACTCGAGCCGGTCGTGATTTTGTTGTTTTGACGAAGGAGCTAGGGGCGTGGATGGGGTCTCCCTCCGGGTTCTTAGACCTTTCCCTAGACTGCCTGGCGCCCGGGTGCGGCGGCGGCGGCGGCGGCGGCGGCGGCGGCGTGAACGCGCGGAGGAAGCTGGAGGCGAGGCAAATGCCTGCTGTTGACAGGAGCTGGTGATTGCGGATGTGTACGCCTCCGCAGCCAGCTGCAAAAGCAGCGGTGCGTCTGCCTTTCGTACTTGGTATAACAGTCATAAAATGGCATCTGACAACGGAAAGTCGATATACTTGTATACTAAATCAAATTTGTAAAAGATGCTCCTGAATCCAGAGAAATAATTGACCGTTGCATCTTTTTCAGCTATTTTTCTCTCAGTGAGTAGTACGTTGTCAAAACCATTTCGAGAATGAATCACTTAACTTACTACAACGGTTCATATGTTCCTGAATCAACGAGAATCACAAATCTTACTCCTAGAAAACGGAACGCAGGCGTTCACTCAGTATCAACGCAATCTAGACCGAGTTTCTTCGGGAACTGTAATTATTTATTGTATCAGTACGTTTTAAACGATACGAGTTCAAGCTCGCTAGTGTACTTTTGATAGAAATGCAATTCAAAAACAAATAAATTAAAATTACATATCGTTCTTTCCAAGTATATTATATTTAAAAGTTAATTTATTTCTTATAATTGGGCGAAGTGTTTTCTCATCTATTTACGTACTACATCTATTTGCATTTCTTTAGTCAAGTCAAACAAAAACGTCCTACTTGGATTTTGCATTTCTTTCGCTTTATATTTCCTTATTATTCAATTCCTTTCAGTTAACATTGATATTACGTAACGGAACGCGAACCAGGTTCCTCCGAAGGCGGCCCGTCGGGATAGGGCTGGGCCGGGGGTGGCGGGGCGTGGCGGGGGTGCGCGTACGCGGATGTGCCGCCTGCGCGGCCAGCTGCGCGCTGCCGCTAATAGCGTGGGTGGCGCGAGGGATGAGGTGTGACTCGGCTTCCGCGAAATTTCGGGCGAGGAGGAGGAGGAGGAGGAAGGGGGAGGAGTTGGGGCGAAGGCGGCGACGGGGGCGAGGCGCGGCGACAACGCTCCAGACGCGGTGGGCGCTTCCACAGAAAACTGCGGCTCACTGACGGGGCGAAGAACGGCAGACAGTTTTGCGGGTTAATGGTCGTGATGAAATTGTATCACCTCAAGTAGGCGATATCCGAAAGAAGGGATGAAGTTACCTCAACTCGCCAGTAAATCCAACGATAAATGAGATCAATATCAAATCCTACTCGTAGTTTCCAGAAAATATTCGATACGTATTTGAAAGACGGAGTTTCACAAATTTTCTTTTGTTCCACTTCTCATAATTACTCATTCACAGCAAACAACAGTGTATTAAGTGAATAATTGTTAGAAAAGCTTATTACATCAGGAAAGAGAAAACGGAATTTGTCTCGATTATCAAATAGTTGTGCGCGGACAAACTCTGCATTCGCGGGTTTTCTAATTAAATACATGTGGGATGCACATATTGCCTATACTCGTACAACGTTAATTAGCTCTAATTTGGGTTCGGTTTCTTTTTTAATTCCAAAACAAAAGAACGCACAAACTATCGCACAATAAATAAAGTAGTATTTTTATCGTTTGTCTGAAAATGTCAATATTAATAAAAATGTATGGCTTGTGAACTGGTGATATGCCGGTAAGTCTTAAGAGGTCACTAAAAAATTATGGGCCGCCCATTTCGTATACATCAGTAAATTAAGCTCTGGAGTTTTAAGGAAGAGAACAGTACAAACAGTACAGACTTGTTCATCTTCACCACGTTAGTCGTATGCGAAAACAAATGATCGAGAAAAGATACGGGTGACGACACGAGCAGGGAGGTCGTATGTGAGAGCGTATCAGAAGCATTAACGCGAAGCTCGTGGACGACGTGGACACTGGAGTGAACGGGAGCATGGACGAGAGCGCAAACAAGGGCGTGTTTGAGGGAGGGCCTGGATGAGGCGTGAGCGAGGGCGTGGACAAGGCAGTGGAGGACAGCGTGAGGGAGGGTGCGGAGCGATTACGTGGTCGAGAGAGCGAGCGAGGGCATACGCGAGGGCGTGCATGTCAGAATTAGTGAGGGCGTGGACAAGCAATTGGTCAAAGGCGTGGGCGAGTGGGTGACGGAAAGCGAAAAATCGAGGTTGCGTACCAAGTCGCGTACGCATCCTAGCAAGTGAGCGAGAGCGTGTACGAAATCGCGGGGCGGGGTGGGGCCCGGAGGCGAGAGTGGGTGGGGTCGCGATGACAGCGGCGGCGCGGCGCGGCGTGGCGCGGGGCGGGGCACGGGTGTCGCAGGATGCCTGCGAAGTGTCCGCGGCGCTGTCACCACAAGAAGCAACAAACTTGCGGGCGCGGTGCGCGGTGGCGAGGCCGCACATGGCGCACGGCACATGGCACATGGCGCGCCGCGCAGTCTGCGAACGCCGCGCCGCGCCGGCCGGATGCGCGTAATGGAGGCTGCGACATGGGAGCCGGAAGAGATTCCGCGCGCAACGACAGACAGGGCGCGCTTCCACGAAAAAAGCCTCTCGCTGGATCTGCACGCGCTGGGGAAGGTAGTTTGACGAATTTCTCAACGTTTGCACTGCGGGCGGAGTATGAGAGGTACATTGGAATGGTAGTGTAACGGAAAGGGGGGTGATTTTTCGGGGAAGTGTAAATAAACTACCTGTTTGTTCCAAAATATTCAATGTACTCCCCCAAAACATTTACATCCCATTATTTTTAACTACAATTTTTTTTCTGAAATCTTTTAAGTATTTTGGGGGAAGAAAAAATGGATTTCCTCCCTCCCTCGTACTCCACCCAATTTTAATAAAACGCAAAAAGATAATTTAAGAAATGAATTTAATTCTCATTAAGTGAAAATACGTTTTCATAAAAACATCCATTTTCTTAATTTCCAACAAATACCAATGAAAGCCCAAGAGAATAACGACTTTAGGTTCTTTCTGACTTAAGAGACTCGTTACAAATTGATCAGAATGCATGAAATTAAAGTTCCTTTAGTGAAGAAGAAAGATGTTTTCTAGAAAATCTTGCACAAGGGTATGCAAGGTAAAAGATCGAGGCAAGAAGTCCTAGATAAATGGATGCAGAAATCGCTGCATCCAATGCACCATGCACTAAATGTTTTTGTCACTCGAAACGAACACACTCATCCCTTTCCGCTTTCCGTGATGTCGACTCCATCCCCCTCCGCAGCGGAACACCTCCGTTCGATTCGACCGGTTTTATCGCGTCGATTGCCCCCAAAAAGCGCGCTCTGGGTCGCGGACGGGGACACTTTTCTGGCCGCAAACCGGCTACAAACAACTCTTCCCATTGAAGCCGCTAACGAAGCGTGCAGCGAGGCGGGAAGTGGGCGCAGATCGGAGAGCCAGCGATTTGGCGAATCGAAAAAGTGCGCCACGCCGCGCCGCGCCGCCTCTCTCCCTTCGCAGGAAGCACGCGCGGGCGGCCGCGAGCCGCGGGGGCAGAGGCCGGGGCGGGGCAGGGGCGGGGGCGGAGGCGGGGCGGGGGCGGGGCAGGGCGAAGTGTGCCGTGGGTCACGGCCCGCCGCCGCGAGAACGGGCGGCCCCCTATCGCGGCACAGGTCCTACCCCCCCCGCCCCGTCACTCCTCACCCGAGTCCCTCCTCCACGCCGGAAGCGGGCATCACCGTCCTAGATGACTCTTCGTCTTCCCGCGAACGTTTGTCTTGGTTGTGAATTTTCAATCGATGACGACTTCAATACATCTCAGCGCATAAACGGTTCATTTTAATAATTCGGCTAAATCAAAACATCCTTCTCTAAACTATGTTACTATGAATACTAAGGCAATTATACCCTCGACAGAAAAATTGGACCAACTAAAAACCATACTTAATTTTTTGTATATCTTTTCTCTTTCCATGAACTTTGCGATTAATGAAGTGTTCCAAATGTAACATACAAGTATGGTTCAACTAAGGTCCAGCTTCTACCAATATTTTTAGCAACTTTTAGACTTCACGTTTTTTGTACTGTGACCTCTGTCACCTTTTAGAAAGACGAAGTTCATTTTACTTGAAATAAGCAATATCAAAAGCTCAAAGAAGTATAAATAGGTGTATGTATGTATTTGGCGTTATTGGGTCGGTAGTCCGACTTCGCTGGCCAGCTACCGGTGTCCCCCATGCCTGGACCTAGTTAAATTCCCTTGCTTAGGGGTAAGGGCGAATAAATAGGTAATCCAAGATAGAATAACAAAATTTGATATCTCTTGATTTAGAAGTAGTATATTCGAAAATGAACTATGCTCAAGGCAATCATCAGAAAAAATACGAATAAAATGTTGTATCAATAATAAGTAAATACTTCATAAGGATACTTTAAATGCGATTTCATTATTATATCTGTGTTTCTTATAATAGAATAATCATAAAAATAGTATTTCGTACTTACAACCGACAGGAGACTACTTTAGGCTAAAAGGCCAGAATATTATGTCTATTTGCTGGCCCGCAGCTTATTCCCTGGAATTTTCCCAGAGTCCTGCAGAAGCGCAGTGAACGGGTCGCGCTAAAAGCAGATATCCCGGAAGCCTTGCACTGGTGGGTCTCCAACGCGTCGCCTTGCCCAACAGCCAAGGCGTTCTTGGTAGTGCAGTTGCATACACACATTGAGAAGGAAAACCACGTTCCAAGGAACTGCATGGGCGAGATAAAAAAAGATGTATTTACGATGCAGTGGGGAAGCGTAGAAAATGGACAATGGTAAGTGTACTAAAAATGCTTGTATTGTTTCCATAAGGCACACATACTCGTCTTATTACTTTTCATCTCCTAGCGGATTTTGTTAGTTGTATACGTCGTGTAGTAGCGCTAGAAAGAAGCTACGTCCATCTTCCAATTGCCAAAATGTTCATGGAATTCTATTTGGTAACACTTTCAAAATATTCTCCGATAATTATTAGCATTGGTTAGGATTTTTATCAACTGATCTTGCAGTTCATTAATTCATTCGGTGATACACTCGTGTCACATTCAAAATTTAAAAGGAGATGAAGTTCTCGTGCGGGATAGAACATAGAATAATGGAAGGTTTTCGGATTGATAAAAGAAGTTTTCTGAAAATTAACTAGTTTAACCGTTAGTTCCGTAGATTCTCTTCGATGGCGTAAACATCATCATCATCATCATCATCATCATCATCTTCTTCTTATTCTCCATCTACGATAATGCTAAAAACCTGTTTCATGGCCTGATGATCGTATTGTAATCTAATAAATTCCGTTTTGCTTGTTTCGTAGCCCTAGATACTGACTAACAGGGACAGGTATGTTGCTACAAATTAGCCACGAAGTAATACTGCTTTAACAGAACAGTTCGACTCAAATTTTCCTCCCATGCGCGTTTACGTTTGAGGTTCATGTACTTCTATGACATGGGTCGGACCGATTTACTTCTCTTACAAAAGGAGGATTTTCTGCTCTAAAAATCATTCTAAACCTTCAATAAGATATCAAACACGTGGCCTCCAAACACTTCTTTCCTTGCTTCCCCGATATTTCCTATCCGCTGTGCTCTAATGCAGAAAACGTGTTTAAGCATTTCGGCGCATGAAGTCTCACAGGGACCTTTTTGACTGAAGGAAAACCTCATCGCGGCCCCCGGCTGGGCGACCGGTTTGGGCGCCGGGGGTCCCGCCGCGCCCTAAACTGTTTCTAATGGCCGCTTGCGAGAGGCACGTAAAATGGCCGCGTGCTCTCAAGTGCGCACCAAAAAACAGCAGAAACTACGTCCCAATGATTCTCCCACCTCACGAAACCAATCTTTGGTCTCGGACCTACAGCCACATCTTGCAAACAATACATGGCATACGATATCAGAACATCTCGTTCATAAGTAAAAGTGGCGATAGCAGCATCGTAAATCCAGCCGATATAGCATAATATTTTTCGAAAATAAAATTTAGAAATACGTATATCAAAACGTTTCAACAATCTAATGCAATTCCAATCATTTCTTGTTTCCAATCATTCTAACGTCAATTTTATACCTCTTGAGAAAATAGGATGATACCATAGTTTTTACCATAGTTACTTCCAATAAAAGCTTCGGGTATTTAAATGAAAAAAAAAATAAGTATTAAATGACGTATGACGCGATTCTTGAGCAAAAGTTCTCTACTTAACATTTCTCTTTAATGAATATCTTCACTTGACAAATAGTTTTAAAAAAAATATTTAAGATTGTTCCCAATCTGAAATTCTAAAAAACAAAAGGTCCACAACGAAGTATGAACTAAATAAACATTGTTATTGCTTTTACTTCGAGCGTACACCGCTGGACTGTTGGGTTTTATTTTTATCCACCGGAGCACTCAATCGAATGTTCAATCGCCAATGACCGCCATAACTGCTATAGCTGACACTCGAGGAATGCTTTCTATGACAGAAAACGCAGAAAGTCAATCAACATACTGCAGGCCCGTTCAATCAAACTAAGTTATGTCAGAGAAGGGAGGCAATGTATTGTATTAATATGTGTACGTAATTAATATGCGTACCTAATGCAAATATTTCATGATAAATGTTTGCACCAATATTAGTTAAATTATTGTACTGAGAGGGCGGAAGACTGAAAGATGGAAAATTAATTAATAAAATAAAATATGAAAAATTGATTAAATTAAATTAATTCCTAAAAATTTGAACAAATTGTTTCTTATTTTACGACTGTCAGAAAAGTTTATATATATATATATATATATATATATATATATATATATATATATATATATATATACACACACATATATATCAACTTCGTGAACTATTCCGGCATTCACCAGGTGTTGAGCGGAGAAACCGTGGAAAACTACTGATAATAGTAGCCGGTGCCGAAACTCCTCCAGTCAGCTGCCGAATTTGACCTAGCTTTATAGCTAGCGTCGAAAATTCGCCGACGTCGGGACTCGAACCCCAGGACCTCCCGGTTAGTATTGCAGAGACAGCGGCAATCCTGGCTCTGAACTAAACTCAGCCGGTATGGAGGTGGAGTGGAATGAAATACATGTGAAACGGGAGAATCATGAGGAAACTTGACGAATCTCTCTCGCCAACACAAATGCTACGTGGAGAGACGGGATTCGCACTCCTGCACTCGAGGGGAGGATGGGCAGCGCGCTGGGAGCCTCGCTAGGGATCGCCCCACAATGCGGGAGAAGCAGGGAAGGGGATGCCTGCCGGTCGAGCTCTTCGCGTGCGTCACGTTGGCTGGCTCTGAGGGGCGGTGCCCGGGCGCGGGGCTCACCCAGCTGCCGCCCTACACGCCCTCCCCCCGCGCGGCGGGCAGAGGTGCAAGCTGCCTCGAGGGGCGGAGACCCGCCCCGACCGGGCACGCCCTTTCGCCCATCGCCCATCACCCGCCGCTCGCTCGGCTGCTCAGAGACGTTGCTCACACAGGGTTACCTACTCATCGTTTTCCCCTGCGACCCCATGCCGTCCACGTTCCTTAAGAACGTTTCGCGTGAATTTGATTTTGACTAATTTTCTTCACACAAAAGTATCATATTTACAAAACTTCATGTAAAATAAAATACAAGCATTCATTTATATTCCAGATATCATTTACTGACAACTTACGAATAATGCCATTCCAGTAAAAAAAGTCATTCCCAAAAACTTTTGGATATAGTCGCAGCAAAAATATGAAACTTCAACAAAAAAGATTTAAATGAGATAATTTTCCACCCAAAATTATTTAACCAATAGTCCAACATACACAAGATCATCACCATCCACTCTCCGACAGTTGTAGCAAGAATACAATTTTTAATTTATTTACAAAAAGCAAGATTCCTGTCTAACTACTATTAGGTATTTCATCTCGTAAATTTATTGTTAAGTAGTCAGGACCAATGTTACTCGATTTTCTACGAATTTGACATGAATGTTTCTTGAAATCGATGAAAATGGTATGATTTTTATTTTCCTTTCATTATGGTGATCCTTTTCATGATTCCAATTAATGTGAAGGTTAGTGTTTTCAAAGATCCTAGTCACACAAAACTTGATCAAAAGCTGTTTCTCTTTTTCTAGATTTATTGGTAACTATTCATTAGTAACTACTACAAGAAAGAGATGAAGAGGAGGTCCTAGACTTTAAGATGATATTTTTTTCTTTTCACGGAACCACTGGTTTCAATTTGCTTTTCATGTGACACGAATACATCAAACGCCCGAATACATCAGCCGCGAAGCGAAATACAATTTCTGAACAATGCCATTGGAATGACCAACAAGTATCACACATGTGAGCAAGACGAATGTTTACACATCCCCGCTTCCAACCTCGCACCCTTCCGCAACGTCCCCGCTGCCGGCCGTGGGGTCCAGCGAAGGCTTTCATCGGTTTTCAAAACTTGCCGGGAGTTGGCGCGTGGAGCGGGTGGAGTAGCGGCTTTGTCGGCCGTCTCCTGGCAACGAGCGCGCCGTGCGACGCCGAGCGCCTCCAGGCGGCAATAACGCCGAATGGCGGGGGCGGAGGGGGCGGCGGGCCCTCTGGGCGCAATTACTGAGAGCCCTTCAACGCTGGCCTGGCACCCGCCACGGGGCCTCGCAGAAATCGCGCTTCCACAAAGGTGGGAAGTACCGCAGCGGGAGTTATTCAGTGGTGGTGGTGGTGGTGGTGGTGGTGGTGGTGGTGGTTACAGGGGGTTGGCGCTGACGAAATGAAGGCGATGGTTCTGATGAAATTGCAAAGGGGGGCAAAGGAGAAATTGAGCATTATTCAGCCTTAAGAGAGATCAAATTAGGTTCAAAAGGCATTATTTGAAATGGTAAATGCTGTCAACGTTTATTTTAGCTTCGTTCGTGGAGATAATAAAACAGTGACAAGTGTGTTACGATGTTCAGAAGTGGAGGAAACAGGTAAAACGGCAAACTCTTAAAATGAAAACGACTAAATGATTGAAACGAAATGAAATATCGCCAATGACTAATAAAAGATCGTGTATTGTAAAGCCAACCAAGAGGACGTACAAGTATATGTTCCCGGTTAATTTCAACGGTATATGCAAGATTATTTTGATTTTGTTTTATCGATAAGTAAACTAAAAACAACACTATTATATTAATCGATTTACTTTCGCCCTTGGAATAACTTGAAAGATTAAAATATTTAAATTCATTCGAAATAAATCGCTATCACACGTTTTTCCCATCCAGCACCCAGATGAGTGCATACAGCGTCGCCGAAAATGGAAAAGGCAATAGGGCACAACATGAGCAACGCAGTATGTAAAGAGATGCGTACAGAAACGGCGACGAAGTGCGGAGGTCGCCAATGTAGTTGGCACCGTATTGATGAGAGAGACAAAGGCAACGAGGCAAGTAGTTACGCCAAGTGTTAGCGGGGGCGGTGGCTGTGTGGTTTCACGAGAATCGGCGGGGATATGATCAACCAGAGGCGATGGTGGAGGCGGCTTCAGTACGAGCTTTAGAGAGGGTCCTAAACACACTGCTGGGAAGCCAATTACCGCGCGAGTTAACCGAGATTGAGTTGACTGGATGGGGTAGTTTCGGTTCCAGATCAATGCGGCGGTGGCAGCGCAGAGTTCGTTGCCGGTTGGCGGCCAGGCCGTGCTCAGATCGAACCCATGGCGAGGGTTGCCGCGAAACCGCACTTTAATGAAGAGTACGTCCACACTGTTTTCCTCCTGTTTAAGCTGCTGTAGTCGCCCGAAGTGTTCCGATTATTGCGAGATTGTTTGAAATGAAACAGTCTGCAGATGAATCGCGCGATCCTGCCAGGTAAATACCGTTACAATTTTGGTTATAGTACTTGTTTCGCAGGTTATGTTCAATTGTGATTCCTTCAGTAATAACAGTCCAAAGAAATTTAATGAATTATTGATCGTTCGAAATTCCATTTGTCTGTAATATTACTAACAGATTTATTACGATAACAAATACAATGATCTTCCCAACAAACCACTAGCAAAATTCTTGGATGCTGAGAGACACAAAGGAAGGTCCTCCCCATCCAGAGCACGCAAAGACAGCGGACGTGCATCCGCAAGGCAGAATTCGTAAACGTGACCTTTGAGAAACGAAGCTTGCACAAGCTCCAATCATCAATTACGCGAGGTCTACAAAAATTCCCGACAAGGTAATAATCAGCATACTGAAAAAGCGCCACCATGAGTTCGTTGAAAGTGGCCCGTTCGCAACCCATTCGTAATCAGAGCGCGGGCTCCCTGACGCTGCGCAGGTCTGCATGCGGGGCAGGGCGGGGCTGTGCGGGGCTGTGCGGGGCTGGCGCGTGGGCGGTGGACCAGACGCTCCCACCTGCGACCGGCATCCGGGCGGCGAGGGCGGGGCGAGGAGCGTTCGGCGAATCGCGCGGATGGCGGCATTTTCTCTCCAAATACACCGGGGCGTCTGGTCGAGGTTAACTCGGGCCAACGCGTAGGCCCAACTTAGATCGCCGCTCAGGAAGTCGCCGAAGCTCCCCCACGGGGTTTCCTGCGGGCTAGGGACGAGGGTGGGATTTAATTCCAGGAAGCGATGAGGTAAAGTAGCAGGAATTTGCAATTTATACTGGATATGCTAACGTTATGTAACTGAAGCCAGAGGCTGCTTCAAAACCCTCTGTAATCATTCTAAAGAACGAAGTAAAGAAATTTTGTAAGAAGCAAGACAGATCCTATAGCTGAGAGAAGGCCAATTACTCTTCAAGAATATCTCTCTACAAACTAAGTTGCTCATTACGCAAAACGTGAAGTCTCAACACTTCAGTTTATCATTATTTCTTGGGTACCTTATTTCTTTAGAGACCTAAAGAAACTGCAATGAAAGGATTGATAATAATAAGAAAAGGTAAAATGCAACTCTATTCAATTGGGCGGCCCTCTGAATATTTATTGAATCTAATGATATTCTCCGAAAAATTCAATCTTCTCATCACGATAATCATGAACTTGAGCTTGTATGGTCCAATATCAGTAGGACCTACAAAAGTTTACCTCGCCAAACTTGAAGAAATTCCTTTTGACTTTGCTTAAATGTAGCTGTTAAAATAAAAATGAAAATTGCGAGCCTAAACCAAAGTTGCATTCAGTATGGCATAGGAAGAAGATTTGCGATTTCCCACCAAGCCACAGTTGGTTGCCCTAGCCCCTTTATCTCGCCAGCCCTCCTCCATCCCCTCCCCGCGGCTCACCTGGGGCCGCGAGAGGCTCCTTGGGCACAATCGGGGAGTGGAGGGGCGTGGCGCAGCACGCGGCACGGGAGGCGACGACGGGCCCGCGCCGGAAGTTTGGTGTCGCCTGACGAGTTCCGCACGCGGTGGGCGGGGCCCGCCAGCTCTTGAAGAGACCCTCGGCGGCCCTCGGGGTCCTTAGAGGCCCTTCGCGCCCTAGGGGGCGGTCCGCGAAGACCCCCATAACCTGTTGGACGGCCCCGGGCCCGCCGTCGCGTTCGTGCTCGCGCGCGCGCCTGCCCTGCAGATGGGCTGCGCAGAAGCCATTGTGATGCGGCCATTCACGCATTCACGGACCGCCCCACCACTCCCCACCCCGCCCCGCCACGCCACAAGGCACTGTCGGGCAGTGGTTGCGCGGGTTCAAGGAAAAGGGCTAAAAATTGCAGACTTAGCTAGTCTGGAAAATCGCAACGTCCTAAGAAGAGGTGCCGATGCTTTCATTTTCGAAATTTTCAAATAATGAAATCTGTCTGTAACCTATTCGAGGTAATACGCATTTCGTTGTAATTCTAAATTAAGACTTCATTGTCTTCGGCCGCAGAAAGCCAGGTCTTCAGAGCTGAAGAAGCCATCTGTATATATATTCATTGATTCGTTTTCAGGCTTCATGGCCCTACTTGGTTTGGAAAAAGTTACATCATGGATGATACCTGATGAGAAATGAGAGGTATGAGAGTTGCGTGTTTTTTTGTTGTTTTTTTTTCCTTTTTTTCTTTTCTTTCTTTCTTTCAAAATCACAATGAACCACGAAACATGCATTGAGGTAATTTATTCTCCACACGTCCAGTTCCATTGAGATTGATACACATTATTCCACGCATAGTTGCGCAAGATTGAATGCATCATTCAGTACGTCTACGCAAGTAGTCGTTTTCGAAGCGTCGTGTAAGACGGCGGGCGTATCTAGTGGCGCTTTTAAAAACATTTCCTGTGAATGTTCTTATCACATAATGTACTGCTTCTTTAAATCAGATTCAAGAATGTGCATACAGTTCAAGCACAATGTACTTTAAAATGTTACATGATCTAGAAATATGAGGTCTTGTCTTTGTGTTTCATCTTTCCTTGCCCCCGTGGAGAGAGAGAGAGAGAGAGAGAGAGAGAGAGAGAGAGAGAGAGAGAGAGAGAGAGAGAGAGAGAGAGAGAGAGAGAGAGAGAGAGAGAGAGAGTGCCGAGAGAGGCTGCAGTTCAAGTTTTTGCCAAATCCCAAAGTATACATTTAACATTTAATCATACTATTTCAATTTCAGTCAATTTTAGCCCATGAGCTGAGATAATGCCCTAGAGAGGTGAGGTATATACTTATTATTTATTCGGGGCTTTCTTATTTCGAATCGAAAATTTTAAGTGAGTAAAATTTCTAAATATGGAACTCTTTAGGTTTCGAAATATGGAACTTTATCATACAGTCAGGATGGAAGGAAGTTGACTGACGAACGCGCAATTTAAATTCGAAATCTCCAAATAAATATCCAAAAAACGAAACCCAGTATTTGAAAATGTAGTTAACTCAATATACAGTATATCAACACAATTTTTTTAAATAGATGGGGATACATTCACAGAAGGTTATAGCTATTCAGAACAGTACTGACATACGGAGAAAAGGTGCGTCAAAAATTGCAATCGTTTGGAGAATGGATTTCATGGATGACCCTTGAGGGGAATTCGGCCCATGCACCTTCCCCCTGATTTCATTTTATTTTGTCCCCACGCATTAGGCAGCGGCCAACCGCGTGCATCTCCCTCCCTCGGCGACCGAGCGCGCGGACAAGAATTTCATTCATTTCCGACCCGAAGCGTCTTCGGCGAAGGACAATGGCGAACGGCCGCCGCCGCGTGCATACATAAGCCGGTCCACGCGCTCTGCCGCGCCGCGCCGCGCCGCGCCGCGCCGCGCCGCGCCGCGCCGCGCCGCGCCGGCTGCCCGACGGAGGAGCAGGGGCGGCGGCGGCGGCCGCGCCCAATGCCGCAGCCCTCGTGTGAATGGCGCTCGAGTCTTCGACTGCACAAAAGGCTGCAGCACGGGGGGAGTGGAGAAAGTGGCGGAGATGGGGTGAGTTGTGGACGAACTTGTCTTATGACTACAGACCGGATTTATTTGCTCTAATAATCCATTAAATGTTCATGCATTTATCGAGTAAAAACTTAAAAAATTTGCCCTATGAATTACGAGGGAAAAAAAATATCGCAAAAAGAGAAGTCATTTTGTTACGCATCTGATTTTGCTAACTTTTTCGAGAGCCCCATTTTAACATGTTGAATTGCAGGGAATACGAGAAACGTGAGAAAGTTCAGCGGGGTTACCAAATATGAAGTTTGACTCGACGGGACGTATTACTGGAAACGATCGTAATTAGTAGACATCGGATGTTTAGGCACTAAAAAATCGTCTTTTAAGCGCCTAAAAGGCACTGAAAAAGTCAAGAATAAGAAGAAAAAAGGCACTGTCATAAGTTACATACAAAATAAAATGGAAAAATTGTAATTTTTGTCAATATTATTTTGTAAACTTAAATGCACAAACCAGTTCGTATACTTTAATGTAAAACTAGATTTACATATTTACAACTCTTCTACATTTTATTCTTAATAGTTTCCATTAACCAGTAATATTTACATATTACCAGTAACTTTTCAAGTATCACAATTTCAAATTTGCGACGACTGGGAGACAAAATCAGTTTGAATGCGGAGAAGGATATCTGAACGATGTGACTGGCGTATATTTTAGCAATCCAACACTAGCACCACTGAAACCTTTAAATAAGCCTATAAATAAGTTGTCTAGAAAAAAATAGGTATTTCCCTAAACATCCGATGTCTAGTAATTAGTAATTAGATGTGTAGAGTTAAAGTAGTACGTGTAGAGTTGAAATAAATGGGCAGTAGTGTGCACGATTGAAGTGTATCTTATGTTTCTGCGCGATGTGTGCACTTTTGTATTTTGTAAAATAACATTCATATTTCCTTGAAACAAATTTACTTCTCTCTAGCACGACTCATTATATATTCTGGTTCAACTGTTAAACAACTGGTCAGTGATGATAATCAGTTAATGTTTATACATACGACGGTCGTACGGAACCAACCTTTATTCCCGGTGCACTATTGTATGGCTAAACAATAAACACATACAGGCAACGTAGTAACACTATCCTTCAGATTCGTGAAACAGGGCTATAACTTCTGATTGAAGAAATGTATCAAAGATCAAACTAACAGTGACAAACCATTAAGAAACTCCAGTCAATTTCATTCAAAATCCGAGAATTGTTCGTCATTATCACAGTAAATATTTTATTACTCTAATGCATTCAGCCTCACCTCTTAACCTCTAAATAAAATGCTTTGACGTTCGGTAAAGCAATAGCATTTTCAAATAACTCTAAAAAAAATATTCGCTTATATAAAATATATATTTGTTTCTCCGGGGATTAAAGGAAAATTGTTGATCAAAAGCAGTTTCTGAAGCAAACGTCTCACAAACACCAGGACGTTACACATGCGAAGAAAATAATAAAACCATTCCTAAAATCAGGCAAAACAATGACATCATCATAATCACACCGTAAATCCTACTTCCCGAGAAAGACACCTGTTGAATTCACAGCTCGACAAGACAGGACGTTAGCAACACGCCTCCAACCAACAACGGGGTACTTGAAGCCCACGCCAACACGGCGGCGGCCGTCTCGTGCCCCGGACAGCTCCCAGTGATGTATGCCCTGCGGAGGCAACGACGCGGGGGTGGAGGCTCGGCCTATCAACGCGATCGCGACCGGGAGCGGCGCGGACGCAGAGAGACTGCTCGGGCGCGCGCGAAAGAAAAAGACAAGAAACAGGAGGAGAGAGAGACAAGTGTTCGCTTGTCCATTTCCGCCGCAAGAGGCCACGTCATTTCCCGTGCGAAATGTCGAAATTAATTTCATGCCGCCGTAAAAAAGCCCACGAGCGGGCGCAATGCGCTTGATGTGTAATATCCTTTCCCGGGTGGCTTTTTCTCCGCGCCGCGAAGGAGAGAGAGAGAGAGAGAGGGAGAGAGAGAGGGAGAGAGAGAGAGAGAGGGAGAGAGAGAAGATGATCTGTGACGAGCACGTTGCGGGTGGAGAGTGGAGGGGCAACGTGAGTAGAGGCTGTGATGTCGCGTACGAAACAGGAAGGGATGAGAGGAGACGTGCAGAGGGAGGAAAACTCTTGATGAAATAGGTAATGCGGGAAGGTAGAGGCTGCTTTGAGTTTTGGCAAGGAGACATAGGGACGGGATGGAAAAAATTCAGAGCGAAGTCTCATGTTGGTTGGAGGAGGTTCCAATGGCAAAGTGAGTGACATGAGAGTGTTCTGAATGGAGATGAATGAGGTGGCACAAACACTGACGGAAATGCAAATGAGAATTCATATGGCGATGCCAAAGACGATAAAAACTACATCATAAACAGAGAATGACTGCTGAACATATGAGAAGTAAAAAATAACAAACGCCTCGTACTAGCATTAAATCAAACGTTGAATGTGACGGACTTACAAATGACTTATGATATTATAAAAACAAATTTGTAATAAACACTCGTAATTTATAACAATTTAGGTCCAAATTTTACTTACATTTCATCCTAAATGGTTAATAAATGTATGTATAAATGTAATAATTCTCTTTCAAATTTGCGCGCAAATTGGAAAATAATTTGGACACAAAATAAATAAGATCGTAAGAAAACTAAATTTCGCACTATCTTCATGGCAAGTTATATCTAGAACTTCATATTAATTTAATATGAATTCGATATAATCCAGTAAATATCCAATAAATCAGTATGCTTGTTAAAAACTCTATCCAGTATGACATATTCAATAACCTTCGCTAGGAACCTAGATATCCTTTGTAACGTAAGAGACGGTTCCTGTATATTTCATGTCGGATCTTTAAAACAAAATCACATTTGAAGGACAGAATAATACAGGCCAATACCACTTTAATATAGTCCACTTAATGTTCTCGTTGTCGCGTTTTTTGGGTCTCATACAACATTTTAAAATAAAACTTCGAAACTAAATTTTCAGTTATTATACATTTAATTAATTGTTGAAAAATTCCATTACTATGGAGGCAATTTCTCTTCCTAGATAATGAGACCTGTAAAACACTTCATTCCGGGTCTCCTCCGGGTTCTTGCGTTCCAGAAAGATTCCGAAGGCTTGGCCGAGGCAGGCCCAGCGGGCGGGGTGGCGCTCGCCTTCCAAGGCGGAACGAGCGCCCACATTCGCCGGCGGCGCGTAAACAAGTCATAGCAACGTAAATTCTTTGCCGCGGCCGCGAGCGGCGTCTGGGCCTGGCCTGCGAGTCCTTTGCCGCGTCCCTCTGACGTACTTCAACAAATACTCTAACGAGGCTGCCCAGGGCCTTGATGCCAGTCCAGACCACGGATTCGGGAAGGTAGAAGCATTTGCATAATCAATTTCCCATGGAACAAAATACACTAGTGCTGTATGTTTCGTAAACGTGTGGTGTATATCTACAGAAAACTCTGAAGAACACTGCTTTTTTTCTATTACCAAAACTTTAGACGTTTGCTTAATGCGGAATCTCTAGTGACCAGTATTGTTTTTATTTCCATGTGTACATACGTATATACGGAGTAATATACGTAGTATAGAGAAAGTTATGTAATGCTGCGGAAAATAGATTTCGAGAAATACACGTTTTAGGGTCATCTGATACCGAAAAAGTTGTTCTTTTCAAAACGTCCGTCCGTCCGTCCGTCCGTCTGTGAACACTGCTAGCGCCGAAACCACACGTACGATCTTTTCCAAATTGAAGAGTCCTCAGTCGATTTGGCTCTAGTTAAAGCTTTGAAATTTTGAGAAACATTCTTTAAAAACAGGGTGTACTTTACATGAAGCCACCCGGACATTTTCAAAATTTTCTCAAACACCGCTCCAAGTTTTTTTCTTTAAATTTATGCTAGGGTTAGTGCCAAACGAACCCTATACCATGACATAAACGCCATTCGTCCGTTCTTTTGTCCACTATTCTTTTGTTTTGTTTTTTTTAAAAAAATATGAATAGACTTGTCTCTCACGTCGGTAATAAATATAATGAGAAGAAATTGCCATTAATGTATATACGCTTTCGGAAATTGTGCTTTAAATAATGTCAAATAAAGTTTCTCGAAAACACAACCGTTTTCTGTATAAATTAGCTCATAAATGGCTCCAAATTTTTTTCTTCAAATTTTTCTAGTAGATAGTGCTATGTGGGCTGTTTCATTTGACGTAAAGTTCATTTTGGTGTATTCACTTTTTTTTTCAAAAATGACTGAAATGATATTTTTTTTGAAATACCTCTCACTCCGTTAATATGGACATATTCATCGACTTGTATGTATTATTACAATTGTGAGTGGAAGTGCTTGAAATGATTTCAAATGAATAGCGAACGGAATTTATTGTAATAAAAAAGGAAAATATGTACAAATTCATGTACTTATTTTTGTAAAATATCTAAGAAAAATAGGAAATACATGAAAAAAATCGTTATAATATTTAAAATACCATTCTTCAAGCGTTTTCCGAGCAGAGTACGTTGCCGATCAGACCTTAACATCCATTCAGAGAGGCTGAAAGAAAGTTCTACATCTACAGAAGCAATTATTCGCTAGTATCATCCGAAATATATAATACTTTCGTATTCGAGTAAGTATTCAGTATTTAGTATTCAGTTATGAAAATGACAGAGTAAACAAGTATATCGCGAAATATCGAATCGCGTTTTCTCACGTAAGTGCTTCATTTCTTACATTTCCTTGTATCAATGACTGAATTCCTCACATATATAATTTTCTCTATTATGGCTGATATTTTAAACCGAGTCTCATTCGAAATTATCCCATTCACATTTTTCTATTCATCAAATCTATCAGAAAAAAATCTTATGAGAGGAATACGAACATTCATTTAGCGGGTAAACATTTGGAATGTAAGTGGCAGGAAAGCGTGTGCAGGAAGCCTGAAAACGCGAATTGGAGGAGCGAGCGCGCGTCGCAGGGCATGGTGTGGCCGGCGGCGACCCAGAAGCGGCGGAAGTGTGACGTCACCGCTGGGCCGGTGCGGCGGCGGCGGCGGCGCCAGGTGGCGGCGAGGGCGGTGGGGCGGGCGGCCGCGCGGCGTCGCGGCGCTGTGGGAACCGCGAGGGCGCCAGGTGTCCCGCCGCTGCCCTGGGAACGCGGCGTCGCCGCCCGCGCCGCACCGCGCCGCGTCGGGGTTGGCGCTGCCCGCTCCGACGGAATTTCAATATCCCCCTGCACGCCACCGGGCTCCACAAGCGCCATCGCCGGCGATGACTGTTTCCGGCTTCCGACGCCAATGAAACTCATAAAATTATGTCCCTGTTGTTATCTAATATCACGTCGCTAGAAATGTGTCCATTCGCTCACGGCCGATATGGGCTGAATAGCTGGGAAGATTGGAATGTTTCACCGCTAGGACGCCAAATGCTACCAACTTCTCTGAATTCTCTCAAGTACTTTTAGACTCATTTTTTCGCCGCCTGCCACCCACAGAACAATGCTCATTTCATTCTCACTCGTATCTTTGTCTATCTGAACGAATACAGAATATTATTGGGGTGGGGCTTGTCAGAGTATTTAATTTTGCCGGGCATTTAACCAGGACGTAAACACATCGCAAGGAGAATATTTTCTGCTCCTTGAAAATCCATCGCCCTTGATTGGGTTTTTGAAGCCAATGTACCCACACAATTCAAGCCGACGTCAATAAAAATATTTCACTACCGTAATCCATTAAAGTATGCTAATCAAAGAAAAGGTTATGTCTTCTTGAACGATGATCCAACTTGACACCACCAATCGAAACTTATTATTAAGTATGTTCAAATTTCTTGTAAGTTCATAAATAAATGAAGCAATACAATTAAAGAATAATTGTTTCTACAGCTGATAACTCACATAAAATGGGATGGCAGAACTTCTGTGATTGTAAGTTCAAACAATAAGTTTTTATAAAATGGTAAGTGGCATACAACAGACTGGATTAACGCAGCAGTACAAAGAATGCGGTAGGTTGTTCAGTCGCAAAGGTCGAAAGAAAAGAAACATTGAAGTGTCGGAAATGCAAAGGACAGAAAAACAAGAGGGAACAGAATGTTCTTAGGACACGAGTTTGAAGAAAGGTCCAGGAAATGTGTAAAAAGGGTAGAATAAACTTTCAAGAACACAGAATACGGAGTAAGCTTCAAGCTCGCACAGCGAGGCCGCGAAAGGAGACGTGATGACAACGGGAAACAACGGAGCACCCACACGATGTTCCCAGTGTGGGGGGAGGGGGAAGGGCGAAGGGCGGCCGCCGTCGACCGGAACAATTTTTTTCCGAGCCCTTCCTCGCCCTCCGGTCGAATTCCTGGCGGGCGCTCGGGCGACGTCCGGAAGCAGGCGGAGGCCGCACAAATGCTCGAAGGCGCCCTAACCACACGCGGTGAGAACGAGCGCTGGCGGACGAGCGATTACGTGCTGCAGCCACCTTCCGCTACAATGGATACAAACACATTACAGCTTCAAGCTGGTTCCGTTGCGAGGGTTTTCGACTAATTCTGCCCTGGGCATGTACGGGTCTCGTACAGTTATTCACCTCGTGTACTACATCATCTAGGTATCGCTTGGGGTAGGTGCAACTACTAATGAACGGCCGCGATTCACTTTCAGAGTACGATCAGTTCAAGCAACCTTACAATTTATTACAAATATTAACGCTATTTACAATATATCTGCATTTGCACATGTCTGCATATCTGCAGGTCTGTGTACTTAAATAATTACCAATTATACACAATAATAAATACCAATTGAACTATTAGATGTAATGAATGCTAAAATTCCTTTAAAATTTTCCAAATATATGCACGGCAAAAAACTTTGTTTTATTGAAAATGCAGGACGATTAAAATCAGTAACACGGACACTATCGATCTAATTACAATTTGATCTTTTTGTTAGAAAAGAAATCTATTTCTATATAGCGCATCTAATGAAAACATATTTTATAAAGTGAAGAAATTGATAATCGTTCAACCGCAAACAAGATACAATGAACATTTTAGATCCGTTGCAGCTACCGAACACAGTCCGGAACCGCATATTCATTCAAGGGATGGCGTTATATTGATTTGCTAACCGCATTTCGTTTGAGTGAAATGATCAAGTTTCCACTCGCTTTATACACAATAACTAGCGTTTTACTAGCTAATAAGTTCGCCAAACAAGCACGACTGCTCTTATCTAAACATTTCCTGTTTGGTCATTCAACAGTTATTGTATTACAGGAGATTATGTATTGACCACAAATTCATTACCCACCACACAGCCCTTAAAATACCAGTAATTCAGAAAGCTCATCATGCAACTTTTAGATTGTGTAGGCTTCTCTCATGATATCCATCATCGCGAAAGCTGTAATATATCAAATAAGGATGTTTCATTAGAAATATTGAAATTCCTTTACTTAGTCAATTCATTATAAAAGGATTTACAATTACAGAAAATAATCAGTGTAGCAGAGTGGAAGGATTCTCCTCACGTCTACCCCAAAATTAATGTTACATATTTTTCAGACGAAATAGTATTTCATCTGAAAATACGCAAAAAGTAGATATTGGTTTAATATTTAAAAAATATTTTACATTAAGCATTTTTTATTTTAAAAAAGTTTGTAAAACAACATTTATTCCACGATATTATTTCACTCCTCCATCCACAAACGTCAGATTCACCAAGGCTTTTCCAAATTTGTCGGAATATGTTTATAGAACTGCAGTTATGTTGCGTAACGCACTTGACGAATAAGCGCCATCCAACGCACTCCTGAGCGACGTTTCAGCTCCCCCTCCCACGCGGGGCAGCAACAAAGGCAGGAGCGTGGGCGGAGAAGCCCCGCGCTGCGATGTGTCGGCGGGTGAAGCGGCCGAGCGAGTGAGCGCGCGGGGGAGGGGGAAGGAGCGAGTGCGAGCGACATGCTCCAGGGCGCCGCAGCACAATGCATGCAGCGAACGCGCACCTGCTCAGGTCACCTTAGCAAATTCCCCAAGCAGATAGTCTCAAGCACTCTGCCGTCAGAGCAATCTAGGAACCATCTATATAGCTCTCTAGTGGCCCTAGATAAGAGAGCAGCGCAACCTCAACGGTTACCGTCACTTAATTACCTCTTTCCAAATAGCCCCGCCATGTAGCATATAGGACTTGGGGGAAAATGTTAAAAATTCACATGACAGAGTTTGTGCTATATCAATATTGATTTAGAAAAAATTGGTGTTTCTCAACACACACGGTATTAAATTCCGCAACAAGTGGAGCAATGTGCACCGCAAGCAATGTGCTATTATCTGAATTTAGGGGCTCTAGTATTATGCAGAGGAACTGCCTCGGAAGCGCAGTTGCTTGCAGAAATGTCCTCGTACGCGAACCCGAAGGTTGCTGTTTCGAATCCTATGTACGTCATGCGTACAGAATGTTGAGGGGTGGTCTGCTTCTCTTGAGATGTGGTAGCTGGTTCCATTCAATCTGAACCATCAAACGTCAATTTTTTCCCATCTATTACCCCATGACTCCCAACATTATCCATGCACTGGAAGTCAACAACAAACCCCCACTATGAACATCTTCCTAAGAAAGGATAGGACGTTAGGGCTATACCGCTTACCCGGCCTATCCTCAAATACAAGTATTCCTCGTGCCCTGACATTTTTATACAATCGTGGTGGTACTAGCAAAGAACTATTTTTTAGATTATAGGCCACTGTATTCTCATTGTTCAGCCTAATCAACTCTTAACTAGGCTGTTTAACCTACATTATCAACTGTAACATAACGTATGTTTCCATTTTCATGATTAAAATGTTGTCTCTTGATTTTCTGATTGCAATTAACAAACGGGTAAGAGCCAATCGTAACCCAAGAGTTCATTTTTATGAAACTCTCTGACCGAAAATGTCAGTGAATAATACGTGATAACTAAAGACGGACTCTTCATGCAGTAAAACTCTCTAACACGTGCAAATACATGCAATAAAAATATCAAGACTTTGCAAACCCGTGTTATGTAGCCTAAAATCTCCAGTTAATCCACTTACCACCTTATTTTTATATTCTGAATGAGATATTTAAGGCGAATGAAATATAATTTTAGTGTTATTATAATTAAGTTTGTACATATTGTTTAAACGTTTGTTAAACATATTGTTTGTTTGTTATTGTTTAAATATTTAACACTTTAAATATTATTCGCATACAAAGTTAAAATAGCATAAAATACAAAAAAAGAAATACAAAAATTGAAAAATGTAAATATATCTTCGGAAATCGAAAATAATTAAGTTACTGAAGAAATGTTCTTACTTACTTACTTCTTCAGTGATAACTAAACATTAAAGACCTCGTGAATTCAATGAAGATAACTGGTGAAAAAATTGTTAAATGGAACATTCAAACAAAATTAAAATAACATTCATCCGAAAATAAATAAAGTAAGTCAACAATAAAGGTAATCAGAAAAAAAGTTTTGTGTTAATAGTAAAAGTAAGGAATATTTCACTTTTGATTTGCGATGGGGGTTGCTGAAATTAACTTCATACAAAACAGTAATTTGAACCCATGCGACTAAAAATCAATAAATATAATTAATTATATCAACCACACACGATTTTTTTACTGCCAAAAAAAATCAAAACGATTTGAAAAAAGTGGCAGTACACTAATTTTTGTGAAGGACACATCAAATTAACAGTATTTCCCGTGTTTTTCAATTCCATTGCAACTCAAATATCGGGAAATAAACGCAATAGAAATGCGTCATGTTGGTGATGCCTAATGCCGTTGGTGAATTTCATTCGCTCCACTCGGGAGGGCGCGAGGCTGCGCAGGCGCGCGGCGGCGGCGCAAAGGCGCAGCGGCGGCAGATTTACCGCTGTTTGCTCGCGCACCACTCGGCCGCGCCGCGCGGATATGAACAATTATGCGCGCGCAAACAAACAACGGCGGCGAAAATACACGCCCGCCCGCCCGCCGCAGCCCCCGCGCACCAGCCACCGATGGAAGAGGAGAGAGAAGGCGGATAGGAATGAGAGGGATTGGCATTGAGAATTTAGGAACGCAGAGAGGAAAGGGTGGGAAGAGAAATTGAGGAACAGCGAGGGGATAGGAAGGCTTAAAGGAGAAAAAGAGCTCAGAAGCACAATGAGGTATGCAATGGAGAAAAGGACGAATGATGCAGGAAAAAGTGTTCGAAAGTGACTGAGGTGGAAATCTAATGGAATAAATAAACACATACCGTTAAAAATTTATACAACCATATTCAGATGAAATTAGAGTATCGACAAGAAAAAATTGAGGAAAAATAGTAAGTAAATAGGCCGGAGAAATTTAAGGCGACGTGAAACGGTTATGGAAAAATGGAAGGAAAAAGATACACGCGAAAAACTGAAAAATAGCGTGCACTGAGTTCTAATTAGTTAGATGTATGTACTCATTATTCAGGAAAAGAAACAGGTGTGCAAACGATAACACGTGTTTCAGTTCTGTGTTTACCTGTATTTTTTTAAGTACGTTTACGTCACGTAAGTGTGACTATAATTGAAGGCAAATAGCTCAAAAGAGAAAAGTCAAGTCATATTGACCACCCTATCGAACGGACACGCTATTAAATGCGTCTCAGGACACAATCTGCCAAAACCAGATACTATAATTATTTCAGCGGTCGAGGTTTACCACAATATTTAACAAATGTTCCCCACAGTTTCAAATGTACATTTGCAACCTTATTAATAGGATGTGAGGGATGTGGCTAAAAAATTGATTTATTTCTCTTTAATTCTCAGAAAATGTCTAGTTGATTACCATTTCCTAAAAGTAAAAGGCAAAAGGTGATATATTAGATACCAAGCCCGCCCTCCTGATTCAGTTTCGTTCTCAAAATGTTAATTATATAGGCTTAACATCGCAAAAACTAATTTCATTGAATTCCTTTTTCAACCATGAAAATTTAATTAATGAATCCAATATTTGCCTTTTCCAAAATCACGTATGCACATCCACCGCAGCTTGGTAAATCTCAAGGGAACATTGCACAACATTTAAGGACCCCTCGCTCCCACATGCGGGGCGAGAAACGCGTTCCCCGCCGCCGCCCACTGGGCTAACGATCGGTGGGCCCGCGCATGCGCAGGCTGCGCCGCTGCCGCAACGGACGCGAGCGCAGGTGCTGCGCATGCGGTGGCGGGGCGGCAGGTGCGCTAATTACGCGTGGGAACGGCCAGCGGCCCTGGCAGGCGGAGGACAGAGCAGGTGCCCAACGGCGACGTCGAACTGGGGGCGGCGGGGGCGTCATGCCCGCACGCTCACAGGTGCGCCGCCGCAGGCAGCACTGTTGGGGGAATGCTCAACATGAAGGCGACAGACACATCGAGTGAATCGTGACGTTCGTTCATTTACGACACGGTTACCTATTAGAAGCAGTTGTAGGAGCACACGTGTTGTGAACACTTGGGTCAGAGTGGTACGCAATGTATCTACTTCATTTACAATTTAAGAAAATGCAATCGTTAATACGAGGAATCTGTAAACGAATATATGACAAATTATGGAATGTGGAGAATCATCACTGCCCAAAATGAAATCTAAGATTTTTGCGAGAGGTTGCAGTAACACATGTTTGCATGGAAAAATATAATATAGAGCTGATCAAATTGATATAAACTACTACAATAAAATATATTCACTACAACTGAGGAAATGATAAGATGAAAAAAATAAACTAGTGAAATCTTATTTTTAGAAATCTTGATTAGGCCTACTTCAATAAACTGTGCATTATTTATTACATACAATAATAGTGTGAGACTATTTTTGAACACTTAATACTGAACAATAGGCAGGAACACAACGCGAGAAATAAGTAATGTAAAATTCTTAGAGTGATCTAGCAAAAAAGACACGAAATATTTACGAAGTCTTCAACACTAATGTAAGATATTCTGGATGCAAGAAACTAAGGGTATGAATTTGCCGCTATTAAAGTCTGCTGAAACACAAATAACGGGCTTGAAAGCTTTAGTGGTTCGACGACTTTCTTCGAAGTCAAACATCAAAACAAAAATGGAGTTCTAACAAATACATCCGGATTATAATGTCACATGAGACAGCGTGAGTATAAAAGGTTGTCCGTTATAAAACTGCACGTGAGGTTAAAAGAGGATATTGTTAAAAGGCGTGCCAGGTGTGCACCGATGGCACTCAGAGCTTGTGATGGATGCCTCACACGTGTGCCCGTATTATCGCCATTGCCGCATCGTCTTTCGAAAACGGATGAACCGTTAAAGTCGAACTTCGCGTGAGAAGACCCGGTTCGGCCACAAGGCCATGGGAATCGACACCACCTGAATGACCGCCATTTGTCGGTCACCATACACTTAGCACCACGTGGTCGTATAAGAAACGTGTCATTATGCAGTTCAGCATTACAAAAGCGCGATTGGCATCTGCCCGATGACACAGAAAGAAATATTTACATAAATGAGTCAACACGCACACATTCGACTTTCTACGACTACTTCAAACTTTTCCTCTACAACAGTTCCCTTACATGATACAACAAATTTTTATAAACGTTTTTCAGAGATAGTTATTAAGTAATGACAATCTGTTCAAGGCAATGATAGCAAGAGATATTGCCATGAGTTTTACATCTCTGAAGCTAGTGAGTATGGAATATAAAAAAGACGCGAAAGGGTGTTAACCGAAAAGATTTCCCCATACAAAAAGAGGAATGAATCACACCCACTGAACTCGAGCAATGAAAGAGAGAGGAGCAGAATAAATGGCGATGTAGTTCACTCTGTGGCAACACACGGGACGCGTGAACTTGGCATGCTACACTTCTGAACTTCATCATTACATATTTTGTAGAATTTTTGCTCCTAATGATTGATCATTCATTATACTGTTACCTAATCTCTATACACTATCACAATTCATCCAAAATAACTTTACGTAATTAAGGGAACTAAGGACATCTGAAATAAAAATATTGAGATAGATACTCTCCGGTAATTTTTTGACTATAATATTAGAGACATTTTGTGTGTAGTACTTAATTCCACTGAACACATCACCAAAATGATGGCAAGCAATCGCCGACGTCATCAAACTTCTAATAATGGCAACATCATAACTTCCAGTCTCAAAGAACTTACAAGACTCGTGTGTTCTCGTCACGCGGCGTCCATTCGTTACATCACATTAGCGACCCGCAATTAAAGCGACGCGGCTACCGCGTACCTCGTTTCTCCGGCGTCCGCCGCCAACTTAATCCGGCGACGCGGTTCCCACGATCGACCGCGCGACCGGCCGCGGCGGATGCGGACCTCCGAAAGCGATTACGCGTCACACGCCCGCCCCGCCCCGCCCCGCCCCCCAACATTTTCCCAGCGCCGCCGCGCGGTGCAGCGACGAAAGTGCCACCCTGGCGGTGCAGAGCGGGGCGGAATTGACCGGGTGCGGTGGATGGGCGGGGCGCGAGGAAAAGTGACTCGAACGGAGAGGAAAAATGCAGAGAAATGTTTCCCAGATAACGCAATTTATAATGGATCTCGA
Source organism: Teleogryllus occipitalis (assembly GCA_011170035.1). Classification (NCBI taxonomy): domain Eukaryota; kingdom Metazoa; phylum Arthropoda; class Insecta; order Orthoptera; family Gryllidae; genus Teleogryllus; species Teleogryllus occipitalis. The sequence continues at coordinate 290,808 of BLKR01014753.1, forward strand.
ATAAGCGAAAGATGCAACGGAAGTGTGATGCAAATGAGAAACAAGTTTTGAACGTACCTAGAAAATTTATGGGCTATAGACTAAAGATAATGAATAGCAAAGTTTTTTATACGGTGCTAGTATGGCGGGAGTTCATGAAGTGGAGAAGCGACTGGAATGTTAAAATGCAAGAAATAAATTTGGTCTGAAGACACCCCAGAGTGTACATTGTATATGATAAAAAATTGAGTACCATAAACGGGGGAAGAGCATTGAGCACAAAATCTACAACACTAATGTCTGATGTGAAGAAGTACGATATATGTGAATTTTATGTTAATTCAAGACCAAATATTTCTGGAACTTTTAGATCAGTAGAAACAAAAGTAAAAGTTACATTGGTCAAGAGAAACAGTACATACGTACATATAGAATCATATCACGATTGGAGGAAGAAATGAGAGAAAAGCAAATGTAAAGATTGAACTATGTTGAGGCGCGTCGTTTTTAATACGTTTTCATCGCCCCTCATAGAAGAGTGGAAAAGAAATCGGTGTCATAGGGGAAGGGTTGTAAACACTAGAGGTCAGATGAATGGATAGATGCTTCACTCAAGGAAGTGAAAGCTGTATTGCAAATCATGACGTGAGTCAGCAACGGATATAGTGGGAACTCGAGAGAATCCAGACAGGGGCGACCTTTTCGCAGAAGACTCAAATCCGGTCAATCCTAAGAGGTCGTCGCGCAGGATACTGCATATGATTGAAAGAGGTGGTGCGGATGTCTAAAAAAGGCAACATGTAACATTACTTAGGCAGGATGCGAGGTTGCACACTGCGCAGTGTCACGAGTGGAAATGTCAGAAAGATTGGAGGCGGTTTTAAGATTATTACGATAGATTAAGTAAGTAGGACGATTCGTGTCGACGGGTACACCGAATGCCTAGAATTGAAAATCATGTGTAGAACAGCTTTAATAGATATATGTAAGGAAATATTTCAATAATCGTCACAAATTCATAAAGGATAATAACTGAAAAAATGTGACCGCTTTCAAGGGTGAGAACGCAGCAAGCTGAAGTATCTCATATCAATGGACGCGGGTTCACTAACCGGAGTGGTCAGTGAGGACAAGGTTTAAGGTAAACATTTCCTCGTTTGACCAAAATTGCACCTCCGCCAAAAGCTGAAAATAAGTTAAATCCCACTCACCATCGAGTCCTGCTACCTTCCTCAGAGAGAGTTCCATTGAGGCTACGCAGACCTCTTGCCTCTGAGTCAGGTCTCGCTAAGTAAGATAATATTGCACGATTTCCAAAAGTATTGAATTAGGAATAAAGTGTTAAATTTTATTTTAGAAATTGAATTTTCGTTATTCTTACAATGTTACAGTGGCTATGGCCCCCGACACACATAATATTCGTAAATGTGAAAATATTTTATGTAAGAAGACATATTTCGTTTGTCAATTATTCCGTGTAAATGGATACGTGAAATGCGAATACTAGAAAACAGTACTATAAATATAACTTTAGAAATGCTCTAAACTGTGAAGCAGGTTACTTACGAAGACTTCGGTATCGACTAGTACTCAGCTTTTTTGGTAATTGTTAGGAATTGGAACTTAAAACTTTCATAGAAGAACGATTTAATACGCACAGCCATTAAAACAACTAGAAATTTTGGAAGTCTATGTAATGCATCAGTTCAAAGCCAAAATCTTGTACTTTTTTAATATATTTTTTATTTTTACAAAATACCCCTAAGATATACGTTAATCAAAGAGATTTTCTCATTACGGCGAATATGCACGTCCAGTCGTTGCTGCGTCAGCATTCGTCGCCGAGAAGCGCAGGAAGCGGGGCCAGGCGCGGCACAGACAGGGGCAACGCAACCCGGCACACAGACAAGCTCGCCACCAGCCGCGGCGCAGGGGCGGCGACTCGGAGGCTCCGTAGAGCAATTGGCAAGGGCCCCGAATAGTCTGCACACGAAGCTGCACGCCCCAAACCACTCAAAACCGCTTCGACAACTTTAAAAATCAAGAGCAGTACGTTCCTTAGTTTTCTGTCGCTGGAATTTAAATTAATGTTTTTGAAATGCTGTTATATCTTGGCTACGGAGCTGGGAATATTCCTCACATGGATTCAGAAAATAGATACGGCAAATTCACCTTTCAGATTGTAAATGTACTGTACAGTTTAATAATAAGAAAGAAAAAAAGTTTTATAGACGCAGGGCACCTGGTTACAGACTTTACGAATGCAAAAAAAGAATTATGACTACAATGGAATGTGCGAATTCTACACTAATTAAAGAGAATTTGTTATTTCACAAGCAATGTTATTTTCTCTCTGAACAAGTATATCTCTCCCCTATTCCTGATAAACGTATTGACTAAAAATCGTTGTGGCTGAACTTATTGCAAGTGCTGCAATGGAAGTTTCATTCTCAAAAGTAGAACCGAACTCTGCTCCCAGACCATAAAAGATCGAATGTTCCGCAGCTTCACGTGTAACGTCACAACCGCTCGTTCCCTTTTTCCGGTGGACATAGCGCCAACTTCTAGTGAGAAAGAAAGAAACGTTCTTTTAAAAAATATAATACAATGTTTATTACATTCGTTGCTAGTCGCACAATCTCATGACCATCTTTCGAATATACAATTGCGCCTGTACTTCTTATAAGGAATTCACTTGTCACGGAAGAAATTACTAGGTTCCAGACCCGCCACCCCCCGAACTGCCAGGGAGTTGCGCACGGCTCGCGGGGTCGCGGCAGGTCGTCGCCGGACGCGCATCCGCTGGGAGGAAACCCCGAAACCGCCGACGGCCCCGGTCGCCGATCTCTCCGCCTCCCGCGCCGCGCCGCGTGGCGTGGCGGTCGCCGGCGGCGGCGGCGGCGGCGGAGAAGCGCTGGCGGAGGCGGCGAGAGGCGAAGCGCTCCGAACCGGTTCCCCAGCCTTAAAAGCGCACTTCCTTCGCCCGCGCGCGGCGCCGCGCCGCGCCGCGCCCCGATTCGACACGGGCGATTTACGAGGGCGATGGACGGACCGGGGGGAGAGGGAAGACGCGAGGGCCGGATGCGGGCTTTCCTGCCGTTCAGCCAGAGGTGTCCACCGCGTTGGCGGATTACACCAGGGATCTTCCTATAATGGATTTGGCTGTGATACCCATAGCAGGATACATCTTTGGAATCTAGTGACTGTCAAACAGGTGTGCCCATTGAGTCCAACAAGCTCAAGCAGTGATTTTTAAGTAGCTTCGTCTGAACGGAAGAAGATAATCGCGTTCGATTTCTTCTAAGCTTTCTACTTATGTAGTTCACTCACTCACACACACATTTTCTCCAAAAGAATAATTTATTTCCAGTTAATTAATAAGTTTAATATTAGATTTGGCTGAGAATAGGAAGGCGAACTTAGTGTTTTCAATCGATATTTTTAGGAAAGTCTTACATTATTCATTAAGAATTCCATCACAACACGTTTTTGTTGATCTCAACAGAACGAATACGTCGAATTAAAAAAGTGGTGATGTGAGCATGATAATATAAAAGAAAAGAGGAGATCTAACATATCCAAAACAAGGAAACAATGCATTAGCACGTACGAAAACTACTTCTCCGTTCGTCCACATATGTTATTCGTCAGTGGTAATTGCCCCTTCCTAGTGTTATGGCAACGGCTAATGTCAAATTCTAATTAACAAAATAGTCTCTTAATGTTCACTAATCTGAAATAAGTAAATAAACTTCGAAGTAGAAATAGCTTCCAAGTGTATTTAGGACAAGGGCGGGTGAAGGGCACATTCGCCAGCACGAAGGAGCTAGGATAGAATTCCGCGTCGAGCAAATATGTGATAAACGGAGATCAGAATGCTGGTAAAAATGTGCGAGGTTACTGAGAGTTGAGGTGAGTAGTTACGAATTCCTCTGAGTCAGTCATAAATTGGTTTTTATCTGATATCACGTAAAGTAACCATACAAGTAACATAAACTTTCGTTGACGTTTTGCTACGCATTTCGGAGTTGGAGCAATGATAAGAGGACTTCGCGATTTAAAATAACAAACGCAAGATGTGCAATGCATACTTTCCAAGGCAATTTTTATGGCAAAGCATGTTTAACAAATACACGAGACACCTCGCACTCTGACAACCACTTTACTTTAGCCATGTGCCATGTGGCTATTTCGCAAATTATCCTAAACGATCTGTTCATGGTCATTGATACATCTTTATCCCAATCGTCTGGCTAATTTGCGAATTAACGGGTCAATACGCCAATCTTCCGTACCTAGGACTTGATCCATTACATCATCCCCAGCAGGCTGACTCTCGTTGCGGCCTCGGGCGGGCAGCGGCGCCGCGTCAGAGGAAGCGCGCTCGCTCGTCTTGACCTGTGCGGAGGCCACTGCTTCCGCTGCCCCCCCCCCCCGTGGTCATCAGGTGGGGGACAGGCGGAGGTAAGTGCGACCGGCGCGGCGGGCACGGGTCATGGCCCACCATCGATCACCCCTCGCCCTCAACCGGCTCTTCGCCTGTACCATCGCTGCCGACGCCCGCGCTTTTGACAGCTTTTTTCCTCTAGTCGCATATCCCACCCGATATCCCGGGAATCTTGCAGAATATCGGTGCCTCCCTGGTCTCCGACGCTTTTCCGAGATGCTCTGTATTCATGGGGGCTGACGTCATGACGATGAAGCGACCTCCTGCTCTAAAAATGGCGAGGATCGCGTGGTCCATGGGCCATTGTTTAGTGATATTGTTTCGATATCCATCAGAATTTGAGCAGTGGAAATTGCGAAAACTATTGTTCATAGTCCTACAGAATTGTCGTCCAGGCAACTGTCCGCGTCCCACCTACTATTCAGCTGGAGTCGACCCACGCACCGTCGGGTCTCCGGCCATCCCCAGGAAGAATTGAGAGATAGTCGGGAAATGTCGATAATATATATTCCCACAACAAATTGATATCATTAAATAGTAAAATCGACAACGATCATGGTTCTAAACACGTTTCTTCATTGTGGTTATATTCATTTTATAAAGCAGCTCTTCTATTAGAAATAGCGATCTAATTCTCGTTAATTCTTCAAAATCGTCAGTCGTTGATCCTGATTCTTTCTCTTTTCATATCTCGTCAGATCCTTCTATGCTACCTTAATTAAGTACGAGCTACAAGAATGAAGCTGATTCTACAATGAAGCCTTTCATCGACATTCAAATACCAATATTCTCATTTTTGTCTAACCTAGAATCTCCCTCCAGTGTCAACGTTGTTCCTGTACTTTCTGAAGCGATTGCCAAGACTCAGCTCGCTTCCTTAAACACAACACCGTCACATACTTTGCTGTACCTTTCTCCTCCTCCCCATCGTCTCCCGCCTCAGTTGCTTTAGCCCTCCGTCTGCTTACGTCACATCCTCTAATTCAACGACACCTCTTAAAGACGTTAAAAATTCACACAACGACACAATTTCGTCAAAATTGTCAACATAATGTCTCTTTCCATTGCCAGCGAATAAGAAAAAAGTCGCTGGACGTTCCCACGTTCTTTGAAATACAGGCTTCGCAGACAACCACGCAGCAAAGCCCTCTCTGGATGCTTTGAACCGTACGAGCTGACAGAAACGTGCACTGTTTAAGGCAAATGAATACCCAATTAACGCTCGTGCGAAAAGAAACAATTTGACGTTAAATGTGGTTGACAAGAAATTACTAGCGGTTACTCAGAAAAGTGAAATGACCATTTTTCATTCTATTACTGCACTTTGTCGTAAGTGCAATGCACATTTTTTTATTCACACGAGTAGACAAAAACTGAACCGAAGCTGTACTTTCATTAACTATATACCTTAAAGATATTTGCTTCTATGATTGATGACAGACTCATTTTTACGTCACTCATCCCGAAAGAATGAAGTATGTAGTACAAAGTGTCTGTATATTTCCTGATCATTATCATCAAAAAACAAAAGACGAGCGCATTCACAGAATGTCAGAAATCTACGAAAGGATACAACCACTACAGAAGACCAAATTTCTGTTCACAATAAGGTTAAAGAGATACTGATATCACACCGTGAGAAAGATGTGCATCTGGCGTTGCTGCAACATTTGATCACAGACAAGCGACAGTAGCGAGAGTTAATTGCCTGAACTGATTGCTAAATACTTCCGCACCAAGATGAAATAATTTTATTTCCTTTACAAGTTGTGAAACATAACATTGTAGATGTACCGATTACTCTCTTTTGAAAACTATACGACCGAAACATTTCATTCTGAAATATGTAATTATTTGCTAATGACGTCAGAAGAAATGCTGCCACATAATCTATCAGACATTTACTTATCTACGATGTATATGCACCTCCACTTCCACTCAGTTCCCAGCATACACACTTATTATATATAAGAGAAATAAAAACAAACAAGAGAAAAGTTGTCTGTACAAGATTTCATAAAAGTTCCTCCTAAACCTCTTTCCTACCCCTAACGCACAATGAAAGTATGTACTTTTCCCGTTACTCGAGAATATCTGAAGGAAAAAAATAACAAGGAAGAACATTTATAGAAGTTAATTAAACATTTAAAATCCTAATTAGGTGAAGAGTAATAGGGAAAAATTGACACAAATTTTGCCACGAGTATGCAAAAATGCACGAGTTTATTGCTGTCGATAGCATCGATTATCGTAGCAATCATGACATAGCGGGTAGGAAGGGCGGACTGGGTGAAGTAGGGTGAGGCGGGGCTGTGCAGGATTAAGGTTAGGAGGGAGAGGGCGAGAAGATATGCCATGCAAGTAATTCATGCCTTTTTCTGCCTAATAACATTATTAAATTTAATAAATACCCGTGTAACGCCAATGAAATTAGTTTGGCGTATTTCAGCTAGATTCTACATGCAAATGTAATTTTTATCATCCTTAAAGTTTACAATCAACAGTTTATAATCCATGTTTTTTATTTATATAAAAAATACATCAACATGTAGTAAAACTATAAAATCGTAAAGTGTTTTGTGCACTTTCTTCTATAAAGACGAGGCATTCGGAAGACGAGTAATAAATCCTCTCACCTAAGTTACGAGTGACACTGTTTCATGAACCCCCCCTTAATAAAACACGTTAATTTCCCTTTCCTGCCACCTCGGGACCGCCTCTCGCTCGCATCTGACAGATTAGCGGAAGGAGAAAGTGTGCGAACGGATGCGCGGTTCGGCTACCCTTTGCCCACCCCCCACCTCGTTCCCTCAACCACACGACCGCTACCACTCCCGCTATGCCCGTCGCCACAGCCAGACCTCGCCAATGAAAAGGTTAATTTAATACAAAGACGTAAATAACAACGCGGGTGACAACGGGCGCGGAGCTGAGCAAGAGGTTGAGGAGGGGAGGGGGAGAAGGAACTCCGCCATTAGCGCCGGAAGCGACGCCGTCACGCCGGGTGCCAACTCGGCAGCGGTGGCGACGGTGGTTGGAGATGTGGTGGCGGTGATGACCAGCGTGGTAGAGACGGTACAGCGGCGAGGTGAAGAGAGGGCAGCAACTATAACTACATATAGTGACGATGAAAGTGATGACAACGGTGAAAATAATTATGACAATGAGGATTGTAGCAACGGATAGTGACAATGACGAAGATGTTGACAATGATAGCGATTGTTACCGTGACAATGACAGTTGCGGCGGTGATGGAGATAACCGTGACAAGTGATCACAACCCTAAGTGTCATTGGAACTATCAATAACAGCTTCTTCAGAAGTAGTTGATACGTTGTTCTTAGCAACAGCCCGAAATATTGAGAGGTGATGCTGTAACGCTGTGGCCTCGACCAGTGGCAGAAACATTTCAATTGAGATATTTAAGTAGAAGACTGTAAGAACCACATACTAGTCTTCTACAATTGGATGTCAAGTGATGCAGAAACAAAAGTAAGTCTCTTGCATACAACTAACGTCTTAATAGTGAAAACTTTTAAGGAAGCAGTTGACTTGAATGTTGCTGGAAAGATTTAGTGATATGAGGAGTTGGGGTCGACTGGTATATACCTGTATGTGATGATGAACACATGAATATCTGAGGCGTCGGTATTTGCAGCAACACGTTATGACTGATATGTGAAGAGAAGTGATATGCGGTAGAAATGTGGAGAAAAGCCAACCCCAAGAGTGTAGAAAGGAAAACGGAAAAGCAAAACTACAGGAACCTCCTGCAATCAAAAGCGCATTATACACCTATTCTTGTGCAAAATAAACCATCTCATATTTGAATTATAGAGAGATTAAAAGACAACAAGGTAGATTAGAATGTACTGCAGATGTTTCTATTAAAAAGATTTGGATCTAAGAAATCGAACGACTCCCTGTTTTCAATAACCATAGTTATTTCAATCACAATGATGATTTTGATTACAAGACGTGTGAACGAGAGGGATGAAACGAAAGAGAGAGAGAGAGAGAGAGAGAGAGAGAGAGAGAGAGAGAGAGAGAGAGGGAAAAAGTTTTGGTATGAGATCACATATCTTATGAATTGATAATATACAAACGAGAAGTGTAACTAGCTCATAGTGGACATTTTCACTTTCTTCCCTCATCACGTATAAATAAAGCATGACCAATAAAAGTAACCAATCAGATACCCAAAAGTGAAGAGCACGTTTCCAACGTTCCAAAAACACCTGAGATTAGCAGATCATATTTAACGAGAAGTCTCTATGCAACGACAGCTTCCGTTTCAATTTGTTCGTGATTTATTGAAGTCATGCAGAGAAACATACGCGAGGAACACATCATAATGCCATTCGCAAGTTGGGACGTTGTTGCAGGGTTCAGCAGGTAGGAAAAAGAACGCTCAATGCTGACGGGCACTAATATGCAAAAGCAGCAATAAAATGCAATTGGGACTCCAGTAAAACGCCCAGAGGCGAGGCGAGGTCCGAGTTCGAGGCCGGGGGCCACGCAGCCGGCGCCTCGAGACACCGCGGGCGGCGCCTCCGTCATGCGCGGGCGAGGCCACAGAGGCTGACTCACACCCGCCCCGTCTATGCTTCCTGCAAGTTCTCCTGCTGTTAGCTGTGAGTCCAGCCTCGCCAGGTGCCCCCCAGGCCCGTGCGCCTCGTCCCCGCTCGCAGCCCTGTGCGTCGTCTACCACCGCAAGCGGCCCGACCACACCCCGCCTGCCCGCCTGCCTGCCTGCCTGCCGACGGCTGCCCTCAACCCGACCGGTTCCCTCCATGTTGATGTTATTGTTGACGTGGAATGAAGGTGGGAGCGGCCGTGAGCGCAGGTCTCCCACGCCTCGCCAGTGTCGCGTGGCGGCCGACAGTTTCGTGCACTGACTCTCCTCACACGTGGCCTCCGCTGCATACCTAGTATTCTGTTCAAGTCAAAAGAATGTCAAACCCAAAAAGGCACTTTTCAAAACACCAAACCTAATGAAAAGTAAGAACAAGATAAAAAGAGGAGAGAGCTCGAATTGATGTTCTCATTCAAAAAGGACGACAGAAAAACGAAAAATACGTAATACATGAAACTACGATGATGAAGAGATTAAATAAATGCAAACACAATGTTTTTATTTTATCATTCTATTTCAGGACTATTACTTTGACTTCCCTTTTATAAGCACTGGCACCTCTCAAAAAATTATTTTCGATTTACTATTTACTAACATTGGTTGTCCGAACTGCTTTCAATAAACACCTATTCTAATTTTCACCAGTTTTTAATTTGACACCAATCCTAAACAAAACAAGTAGCTATATATACACTACAACCTTGATCACCGTGTGCGTAGTAATATCTACACATCTCCACACCCAATGTCCTGAATAATCAATATGCAAATGTACTAAGAATCAACGTGATTTTATACTCTTAAACAAGTTCCAAAATAATTTTAAAACCAATTTTCGTAAAAGCATTCGAAAAAGTAAAATTGCCCATCGTAAAAAATTCAATATTTTACTTTAAAAGTACACCTAACTACCATGAAAGGCGAAACCAAGCATCCTAGACTGCAAATTAAGACCATCTTCTCGCCATTTAAAACCTGCTTGTGACACAGGTGCATACACCTGAAAAGAAAAACCGTGAAAGATTGAAAAAGTAGACTACTACTCCGCAGATTCAGCCACATCCTGTTGCTTGGGTCTTCTTCCTCATATTGAACCACAATTACTATTCAATGTTCGCATTTTCATTCTCTTTCATATCACCATTTTTCCTTCCAATGCTTAGAACGTGACCACCGGATGCAGTTTCGCCTCTGGTATATTGCGATATTATAGTGCCCATTTTTGAACTTAAATTAAAAGTAGATATTAATTTAAAACACAAAACCACACGAAATACAGAGACTGCAGGGGCGTTGCTCGCCTAAGGATAAGTAACCGGACTGATATCCTGTGCAACTGCTTGGCAGGCCGCAAACGCCATCTTTGCGGTTCCGCGAAACCTCAGTTCATCATTGCAATCTCACAGACATCAAGTTCAAGTTGAGTGCGAGGTCTCGCTAAGACAGTAACAAACGCATGAAAGTGACCCGTTCAGTAATGTCAAGCTGTGAATCTAGACACCCGTGGGAGTTTCTGCGAGGCGTGCGACTTGCACTAAGCGTCTGCAACGATAACCTGTTTCTGCAAGGCAGCGTCCAAGACAATGCGAAGAAAGATGTGTCAGACTAACAACGCGTTAATTGGCAAAAGACAAGTTAACGAGCATTGTACATGAGGAAGGAAAGGGAAACGATGCTTAGATTCCACGAAGTGATGTAACTCTTATTTGCGAAAAACTATTTCGCACCGCTCGAACACAAATTCTAGTCTGGTGGCTACGTCTTCATTTGAAGGCCTCTCGCAATTATCATTCAAGGCCCCACTCATGCTAAGATCATAACAAAGAAATCACAAGACATTCAAAATAACTGATTGCAAAAAGAGTATTACTTTTACAGCTAACTATGAATCGATCTAATCAATAGGCACACAAAATACTGTTGGAAATTACTAAACACAGCTGGTTTGAAAAATAACTGCTATAGTTCAACCTGTCTATTCTAGTTTCTTTTTTCCCTGAACCAACTTTACATTATGAAAGATTAGATCGCATTAATAGCTACATATTGCTGTAACCACTGAAGGTCGAGAAACATCACCACAACGTTTATGCTGAAAGACGCAGTTAATAAAGTGTATTTGCCATCGCATCAAAACAGTAACAAAAATGTTTCTTTCCGTATACATTTTCAAATATTTGAATAACGCGGGCAATTGACATTGCAATTAAGGCGGCAAAAAATTGCCTTAGCACGAGCACAAGTAACTCGGGACCATGGGCGCACGACTAAACACGTCTTTCATGGCATTCAGCTGGAATCGAACTCGTAACCTTGCGATCACAATCCTAGTTTAATGCCTTCAGGCCAGCAGCGGCGGAAATGGCATAGCTCAGCACAGGGCAGATGCTTTGGGGGCGTCACCAGCACCTGCTGCGGAAACGAAGCATCACACTCGTGAGGCCACGGGCGACGGAAGGGGAAGGGGCGAGCGGCGAAAGGCATGGTGGGGGACGGGGCCGTGACAGGGCGAGGGCGGGCGGCAGAGAACGTGTTGGTGGAGCGGGGGCGGGAGCGCCGGCGCCCGGCAACACCTGCCTCCGGGCAATGACGCATGTTTTGGAGCCGTCGCAGCAAATTCAAGTCCCAAGGCGAAACACGTAATCTACAGGTATTACCACTTTCATGGTCTGTTGCCGTCATGTTTATTATACTTTGCATGTCCATTCGACACGTAATCTTTGCTGAAACACGCCCCCTTATTACTTTATCGCTTAATTGCTCAAGAATTTTCGAGTTTTCCCTGAATTTCGGGCATTATTAAGGCAGTTTTTCTGGCTCTGCCTGAACATTTATGACCAAATTATCGTTCTATTTCCACACATAAAATATAAACAGAGAGAATTAAGTGACAAGAAAATCTAATAATCTCCTCATATACAATTTTATGATACAAGATATCGGGCCATCATTATTATATAAGACCAAGACGTGCTATAATGGCCACACTCATTCTAACGAATTTTTCTTTAATGCATTTCTTTTATTAATTCTCCATTTTATATTTATTCATTATATATTTTATCATTGCTTTATAATTTATTTTTTTTAGCATTGTAAACACTGGTTCCTTCCAAGACTGAGGAACGTAAAAACAGGATATTGTGATACGTTGCGTTATTTTGAAAAGGACAACACATTTTACTTAGTGCTTTTGCGTTTTAGTGAAAAAGAAAACGATAATTACTGGGAAATGGCATTACGAATGTTGTAATTACGCCAAATTATCAGGATATAAAACAATTGCCCAGTGATTACATTTCATTGGCAATAGGAACAATAATATCTCGGGTATGAATGAATCGCTAATTTGCTGCAACAATGTAATTCTAACTTTTAATATCTTGTTTTTCACTAGACCTCGTTAGAAATTTCCAGTTCACATGTAAAATCTAGTGCTACAACATAAACACAACTGCTCTCTCATTACAGTTTTGTAAAGCACAGGTATTCGAATAGTAAGAGTTTCACTAATTCTATGCTACTAATTAATTACATCCATGTTGTAAGTGATTCCATTGTGGCAACACATGTCGAAATGTTGGCTGTAATGACGACTGGTCCCCATACGTGGCGCCAAAGGATTTGTGTTTGTGTCCGGTGTAAAGCTTGAGTTCACTTCAACATGTGTTTGGGGCGAAGTTGCCATTCTGATGCCAGCATTAATCGCATCCGAACTTCTTCTCATCCTTACTCATTCATCCACCATCATCATTCACATCTCAGGATCACCCTCCAATTCTTCATACAGTAATTGGCAACGGCAAACACTAGTCTCCTGCTCACACAACGTGAGACTTAAGACTCGTTCCACACCTACGCTCAGAAATTGGTACGGTACTCATCTTATCATCAGTAATACTCCCCCCTCGCGCTGAATGAGTCTTTTCAGAGCATACAGAGACTCCCGGAACACACACTTGAGCAAAGCGCCGGCGAACCCTACAAAAAGGTCTCCATTTCGCCTCGGGACGCAGATGCGATCGCGCGAATCCATCAAGGCGTCGGGCGGCGCGCTCGCCCCTTTCGCCGCCGAGAGGCGATCGACGCCGAGGAAGAGGCGCCCCACTTCCCACACTCCGACGCGGCCGCAGCCTCGATTCGCGGCCGCGCGCCTCCGACGCGACGTCCAGCAGCAGGGGACGATTCCCACCGGGTGACAACTCACACGATCGGTCCCGAAAGGCTGCGCTTTGAGGCACGCGATGTACGAAGTAGCACTATGTACGAAACTCCCTGCTTTGTACACATTTTCCCGTTATAAGGTACTGTCATGCATCTAAACTTATTATTGCGAGAAAAACTAGGATTTCGGAAAATGCTACGTTTATTTATGTCGCAAATCTTGGCTCTGTTCCACCCCACTAACCATTGCGCATCAGAGCTTAAACCATTCACAAAAGTTTTCTTTTCTCTGCTTATTTACAATGTTTTGGTGGAAAATATAAACGGCATTGCATTAAGCAAAATTTTAAAATATTGGTCTCAAAATCAGTAATACCATGACTAAAAAAATGAATTTAAGTAAATCAGAAAAACAATTCCTGTCGTATTTTCCATCACCTTCCCCATTTCATTAAGATTGCGGACGTCTTTTGTGGTTAACTCCTTACACGTATTTATCATGTAATTCAACACAGAAACTGAATAACGATGGACAATATTACTGGCAAGCTCACTTCAAATTAATGACCCTGTATATTACCAATAAAAAAGGCGAGATGAAGAGCAGAACGAGAGGATAGGGAAGTGAGAAATACAAGGTGGAATGACGAGCCGGAGAGGAAGGCGAGGTGCATAGCACGACGAGAAAGAGGAGAACGAGGTGAAGAGCTAGATGAGGTGGAGAGCGCAAGAGAAGAAAGCAGGACAAGGTGGAGAGAAAAACGAAGAGACAAACACAAGGTGAAGAGAAAGACCAGGGGAAGAGAAAGGGGAGGTGGAGAGAACGACAAGGAGAAAAGACAAGGTTGAGAGAAAAATGAGGTGAAGAAAAAAAAAGAGGTGGAGAGTAAAAACAGGTGAAAAAAACGAATTGGAGTGCATGACGAGGTGGAGAGGACAAGGTAGAGAGCAGGACGAGGTGGAGAGCAGGGCAAATTGGAGAGGAGGACTGGACGGTGAGCATGACGAGGTATAATACTTGACAAGGTGAACAGTATGACGAGATGGAGAGCACAATGGACGAGATAGAGAGCATGACGACAGAATACTACGAGAAGAGACCAATACTATGAGAGCAAGACCAGGTGGAGTGTAGAATGTGGTGGGTAGCAGAACGAGTTGGAGAGCAGAACGAGGTGGAGAGCAGGAATAGGTGAAGAGCAGGTTGAGGTTGGGGGCAGGCAGAGGGCACGATGAGGTGGAACGCAGGACGAGATGAAGAGAGGATGATGTGGGAGCAGGAAGAAGTAATAGGACGAGGCTGAACAGGAAGATGTGCAATGGGGAGGGGTGAGTCGAAGTGGACCTCGGTTGGGCGCGGCGGTGCTGCTGCTGCTGCTTCTTCCTGGCGGCGCGCGCGGGGCACGCGCGGCGTGCGCTGACGTCACCGCACGAGCTCCATTCACGCCGCGCCACCCTCGCAGTGGGCCCAAGCCACACTCCTATCTGATTTCGTGCCATGATTTTGTTTCCCAACATAAAATATATTGATATTGATTTTTCATCAAGGCTTTACTTTTTCACATTAAAGGTATAAAATGAATATCAAAACGTGCTTAACATTTAATTTGTGTATTTTACATAGAAAATAACAAAATTGTTTTAAATATCTCCACACCAAAATGCATGCTATTTATTAATAATAATAATAATTATAATAATGATAATCAAAAGTACAGTAAAGATGATTAAATGACTCCATTTCTAACAGTTTATACACACTTCCTTGGGATTATTTTTAACTTTTGAGTATGAAAATAATTTGCATTAATGATTTTTTTCTTCACATTATTCCGTCACATTTGAGTCAATAAAACCGTTCATTCCCTCTAGTAAAGCCGAGGTGAATCTTAAAATTCTAAGATCTTAATCTGAAGATATATTACATCATCAAATGCATGAGACAGAAGCTATATTACTTTAACCCAGAGGTCCATTCTGTAAAGAAATTGGGATTATTAAATTATCTACATTAAAGCTTCTAATTTTACTTTATTAGTTTTTTAGCCTTATTCAGGCAAACACTAAATCTGCAGAGTATTTCGAAATGAGCGAGGTTCCAAGTGTTTGAGCCCAGTGTGCAGCGGCGGAGGCAACGTGCGCTCGCTCCGCGCCGCGCGCCGGCTTCCTCTTCCTGTCCCCCCCCCCGCCCCCCCTCCCCTGCGGCCTCCCGGAGTTCATGAATGAAACCGCTCTCGGGTTGTCTCCGCTCGTCGCCTGATCGCGGCCGCCAAAAAGAAAGCGAGCAACGCGCGCACACGCGCGGCGGGCGGCGGCGACGCGCAGGAGACGGCGATGGAAGGAGCGGGCGGGATGTTACTGCGGTTGGTGAGGGTGAAAGTAGCGGACGAGATACTGATGCCAAGAAGGTTGGGGGTTTGGATCGTAGTAACGGTAACATTGGTAAGGAAATTCTGAATACCGACCGAGAGAGACGCACGATGCAACAAATCGCGTACTTAGGTATGAAAATGTGATGTTTAGGAACAGCGAAGGTGGAGATGCAATAGGCCAGAATATAGTAAGAGGCTAGAAATGGTAAAATGGTATATGGAATCGTGCATTGTGGTTGTCAATAAGGTCAGGATGCAGGTTTCAGTGAACGTGGCAGTGAGACGGTAAAGATGGAGACCAGAAACAAGAGTGTTGCAAACGAAACGTAGGAGTACATGTGGAAGACCGAAAGAAAATTACATTTGCAGAAAAAATAATAGGAAAACAGATAATAATTGCAAACGAGGCGCCAGGTGCCATAACCGTAAAACGACGCCAGAAAAGCATGCATAGGATTGTAAAAATGTATTGTGACGGGAGAAGGATGGAGATATTGGTGCATGCTGGATACGATGAATTACATTTGCAAGGCGAGACTTCGAAAATACAACTCACACCTTACAACAATAACAACGGTAAAACAGCCGTTTTACCGATTATTAAATCAATACCATCAATTATACCATTATATTATACCATCAATTATAAATCATAATACATTATCATTATTATGAACGTACATTAGTGAATTTGTTGACAATATACATTAACGAACTAAAAATAGGAAACGTCTGAAACATGGCTAAACGAAAGCAACCGGGAAGGAAGGCAGCCGAGAAAGAGCGCGCGGAGGCCAAGGCAGGGCTGCAGCAGCTACGGCTGCAGTGACGGTGACGTCACGCGCGTCCTCTCGCGCGGGCGTTTTTGCGTGCTCTCCTTTTTCCGCCCGCGATCGCCGGCCGCTCTCGCCCTCTCCCTCTCCCTTTCCTCCTCGCGCGCGCGGTGTTGCGCTCTCCCGTCCCTCGCCAGAAGAGGGGGCGTTTTTTGAAGGCGGCCGCCTGCCAACAGCGCCTGCCGCCCCGGCGAGCGAGCTCCGTCGTCGCCTGCTCGCTTCCACGGCCGGCACTGGGCGCACGGCGCTCATGCGGCCAGCACGCTCCGAAGGCGGGGCGGTGGCACCACAGCCACGAAGTTGATTATGGCGCACACGTGTAGACAACAGACTTTCCGGGAAGGACGTATTAAGTGAACAACTACAAGATTCGAATTATAACGTTATCCTTACAGGAAGAACCCACACGAATGTTTGTATGAGACACGTATGTTATATGAGAAAGCGGTACGAATTGTATTTAATATGCCTTCCGGCATAAAAATCACTGATATACTTGATAACGATAGAGAGAGGATAATTAAAATTTCGTGAAAAGTGTACTAAACACTCCACTTACATGAACAGTCTGCGGGTTTGGGTTCAGCAGATGCATTTTTAGGTGATAATCAACTCGACAGAATATTCATAAAATCGAATTGGGCATGTAAATTCTACGCAAACATGAAAGTTGGAAATAAATGTAAGGATGTAATATTTCCTTGTGATTTGGCCTTATTGTGTGTCTTGACTTGCTAAGTCTGAATCATGGTTTCATTAGTCAAATCATTCACGACGAACCCACAATAAATTTTCCTACCAGATATCGTTCATCAGATGTATTAATCGATTTCCATTTACATTAGGAATAAGAGCTCGTGCACTTCTGCCACTAATCGATAATCATACTTTCTGAAGAACTGACCACATTGGGATCCAAGGATTTATATCAATGTTTAACAAGTATATTTATAAAGTGCCAGGATTGCAATGTAACTAACTTGCTTTATTACTAGAGGGAAAAATTGGGAAAATCGCTCAAAGAGCCGGTCACTTGCGATTACAATCTGTGGCGCAGATTAATGTTCTGCAAAGCGTTTCACGTTCGTGTGATCGTGCTGTGGCGGGGCGGGGCGGCGGGGGGGGCGCGCGTGGGCGCGGGGTGGCGGTGGCGCCAGGAGGCCGCGTGGCGAGGACTTGCGTAACGCGGCGCGGCGCCGCGTCGACGTCGGCGTCGGCGCTGGCTCGTCGTTTTGCGCGCCCGCGGCGCAGGAAATGTTCCCGCGACTGGTTTTATGAATGGCGCGGCGCGGCGCCGTGGCGGCGGCGCGGCGGAGCGCGAGGGCGTCCCGGGCCGAGGCAGTCGCCGACTTCCTGTAGGGCAGCCCCGTCCCCGCCCCGCCCCGCCCCGTCGCCGATGCGGCCCCGCGGTCGGTGGCTCCCCGCCGCCGCCGCGGCACCTGTCCGACCGCCCGGCCCAGCGGCGGTCCACCCGCGACGGATGCGCGACCGGTTGGGCCGGCGGAGGCGGAGGCGGCGGAGGAGGGCGCAGGGTGCTGGAGGCGCACGGCCACATTATAAACCCCTGGAGAACAAACCTCCATTCGGAATCAGAATGGAACAATTTTCACTTCGTATGAGTTCGTTTTAATACAACTGCAGAAACCGCAATCGCGTTTGCCATATCTGTCCGAAAGACGTAGAAAACAAATCACCAACTTTGCACACATCTATTTACAATTTCGAGAAGATTTCGACAGTTTCCTTGTGGAAAATATCAGCTGAACTAGACTTAAACACCAGTAAAATATTGAAGCGATGTCTAGCAAGTCGGCGAGAGGGGAAGAGTGACGGGAACGGAGTGTGGTGAACAGGGTCAAACGAAGTGGTCAGAGGGGGTGGACTAACTGGTGAACGGAGGCACACAAACTGGTTAGAAGAAATGGACAAACTGTTGAGCAGGGACGATCGAACTGGACTGAAGCCATGGACGAACTGCTGAGCAGGGACGGACGAAATCGTGAGCAAAATTGAATAGCTGGTCAGAGGCGTTTTGATAGAAATGGAGCGAACAGACAAGCGGGGCGGGTGGATATGCAGGAGTAGGCAGATAAACAACGCAGTGCGGCGGGCAGGGGCGGTAGATGAGCCGCGCGGGCACGCGAGAGTGCGCGAGAGGGCAGCAGGCGGGGGCAGGCGCGCGCGGTCTTTCACCCAAGGTGTCGCCTGGGGCGCGGGGCTTCCTGGCAGACGGCGCCGCGGGCCGCGGATGCCGCTTTGTCGCGCCCCGCACTGCCCGCGGCCGGAAGCTGCGCGCGCCTTGTGAGCCACATCCGGCTGACACGCGACTTCTGCAGGGCAGGAGAAAATGCCCGCACCGCCCCTTGCCCTTACAAGACATTCGCGGACAGAGATCGTCAGCTGCGGAGAATCAAATTGAAGACTAGACTGCATTTCTACCTGAATGGCTAGGTACTGTATTCGGCCTAGGAAATGAAATAAAAATACGAAAATACATTAATATACAACATTTAGAAAATTTCGAGCCACAAATTCCAAATGATCAATGGAAAATCAATAAATAAGTTAAAACTGCGATCACCGATTAATACGTTGACCGCAGTATAACTGACTGACGTTCTGTAACATTTCTGAAATTACATAAAAAAATAAATTCGCTGCAATACACCAATATATATAAAGTGTATTAAAAGTGTGTTTATATATATATATATATATATATATATATATATATATATATATATATATATATATATATATATATATATTATACTGTATTACGATACCAGGGCCTATGCCTAATGGTCAGGCTGAGAAATGAGTGATTGATTTTGCTATGTAGTTGATTATGAAGATATTAAATGAATGATAAAGGAAAGGTTGGGATGAGAAGGATGAGGGAAAGGGAAGGAAAGATGAGAAGAGGCAAAATGTGGAAGACCGTCAGAAAGTCTGCCGCGAACCCCATCTTGACCATGTGAATCGGACGGGGATCGAAACCATGGTCCCAGCAGTGGCAAGTGGACCCACACCGCAGGTTGCCCTCTCCCTTGAAACTGGCGAAAAATTGTTTTATATAACACTTAAATAAGCATGCCACATCAATATCGTATGGAATTCAATGCTTTTACAAATTTGTTTCACTACTAATTATTGCTCATTCAGGTGGTAGTTTCATTCACCTTCCTCGTAGAGGGGCTACGCACCGTGAAGCAGCATAAATCCTACTTCATTCATACTTGGCCGAGCGTAGCGCGCGACTGACAATTTGAGCTTCTCGCAAGCAACTTTCACGTCGTTCGCGACAAGCCGTGTCGTAACGTGCTGGAGCCGCAACCGTATTTCGGCCTTTAACGCATCGCCTCTCACGTGAGCCTTCGCAGCGCGAGCAACGATTCTCCACGGGGGCGTCGTCGCTGTCTAAAAACGACGAGTAATTTCCTCGCCAGCGAGCTGGACGCTCCGGGAGAGGAACAGGCCCAGATAACGGGGTAAACGAGAGGCCACCTGGCGTTGAGTTTCAGTGGTAAAGTTAACCGGGGAAAAACAGTTAATGGAGAAAAAAGCGCAATTATATTACATGAAATTAGATATATGCAATCACGTATCTCGTCATTCGGCTGATTCAATCCATTATCTTTCTTTCATGTTATAAGGCATGTAGACTACTCCTAACAACTATTTTGATAAAATGACGTTAATGCTTGTTGAGACAAAATGTGACATTTATTTGCAATGCTAGATGATTGTATGGTATGAAATAACATGTCACCAATAGATGTGTTCAGGATGCACTACAAAATACAGACAAAGTTCTGAAAAGATGTGAGAATTTTTGATCTATGATTATTCTGATACAAAGAAAAACGATCAATTAACCATTTTTGTTATTAGTAATTCCGTGAAGAGACATTTGTAGTATTAAGCGAGTAATAGAGTGAAGTAATGACGTAACACAAAGGGACAAAAGTCGAGCGAATCTGCGACGAGCCAGCCAGTCATGGAACGACTGACGACCTCGGTTGCGCTAGGTTTTGAAGCAGCGTCCAAGTAAACGAAGTGGAAGTGAAGGTTGCAAGTTTCAAGTCCGGGTAATGCTTCAGTGTTTTCAATGAGTGACTCTTGCGCAGTTGGATTCTCATATCATCACGAAAGTCACCTGAACCAATATGTTATTCATAGACATTCACCACTCGGCATGACCTTACAATTTCAAAATGCAGTGGCCATGCAATATAGTGAACACCAGCTCAAGAAAAGAAGAACATTATGACTTTAGTGTCCTCTCTTGTCATAGGCTCACTTAACACTGAATAAAAGATCCTGGTGAATATGAAGGGTCAGTTAAGCCGTGAAAAGCAAGAGAACCAGGAAAACTGCTTTCTCAGCCGCGAGCCACCCATGTCATGGAGAGAGACTGGCAGTAGCAGTCGCACCCGACGGAACCCAGTGAGCGCTGGCCGATGCCCTTCCCGCGCGGAGGCGGCGGGGGCGGGGGCGACAATGGTGACCGGTGGCGGCGGCTACTGACCCTGCCGCAGATGCGGGAGCGGGGCGGGGGCGGGGGCGGGGGCGGGGGCGGGGCGGGGCACGCCGAGCGACCGCAAGCGGGTGCGCGCAAGTCGGAGCTCAATTGAGGCAATTTGTTGCGCGGTGGCAGCGCTCGCCGCAGACAACTTCGCTGTACCTCCCTTCCCCCTCATCACCACCGCTGCCGGGCCTTCCGGGTCACGTGTTGCTCCTCAGTGATTTCGAAGCGACGCCCCCCCCCTCCCCGGCCATCCGGCTCAGACGGAGCCGCCCAGAGCCCGCGTACGCCGCGCGCCTAAGTCGTAGGTTGCTACCAAATCACACGGCAGATAGCTACTTGCGGCGGTAGAGGAGGAAAAAAAGCGCAACTGAGCGACGGTAGCATATGATTGACGCAACCCGATTGGCGTTTATGAAACTTTCTCGAGTTCTTGATAGCCATTTTCTTCCGGTTCGCACGGTTTCATGTTACAACATTGATGGTCAGCCACGTCATGTTAGTGTAACCTCCCCCGGACACTTGTGATAAATGCGATTATAATTACTATACTGCCTTAAAATTGCATCGAAATGTAAAGTGAAATGTATCTGAAAGTTCTGCAAAAAATAAAAAACTGAAGACATAATGCTTCCTAAAAGTATAAAATAGTATTTAATGATGATCTTCAATTGAAGACTGACGAATGTCACATCAGACTTGATCGGACTTTTTTTTGATATCCTGTTTGGCTTTGTACAAAATTACTACTTGTGCACTGAGCCATTGCGTCATATGTGATGTCGCACCTTCATGTTTGTCGTGAGTGATATTATCAACGAGTCGTGTTTTCAATTTACTTCATTTCACGTAATCTTATTATTGTTAAATGCATACACAGATGACCACTGACACCCACCCATACAATGCTACTTGGTGAAAGTTCCAGTCCCTTTGCAATGTTTCTGGATCTAACATCGTATGGTGGAAAACGTACAACTATTTTACAATTAACAACTGGTAACTATATGCAGCAATCCCGAATGAAGAAGCGGCCCGGCGGCGCACTTCCTTTTCCTGGCCGCACGTGAAGCTGCTCCGCGCGCAAGCTGTTTGTAATTGGCGACCGATCGCGGCAGGTAGCTCTCGGAGCTGCTGTCAGAGGAATATATCGCCGCCCGGGGCCACGCCACGTCACCCCGCCCCGCCCCGCCCCGCCCGCGCGCTCCTATTGTCCCAGGCGTCGGCCCGCGGCCGTCCATCTCCTGCGCCTCACGCATCCTCCGAGATTCGACAGCCCTCTCGCGCGCGCGCGTCCAGCATCGCAGCCAGCGCAGGAAACGATAAATTTCCTTTGATTTACGCGCTTCCGCAGTTCGAGATTGCCTAATTTCCATCGGCGGCTGCTAGTTATTTGCGGCGCGCAGGGGCTTTTCTCTGTCTCCCTCTCCGGCTGCGCGCGCGCGCGAGATAAAGCCGTGAGAGGGACGCGGTTTTCCAGGACCGGTTGCCACCGCCAACGACCTTCCGGTCGAGCTTCCAACACGTCCGCTCGCTCCCAGCCGTCCACTGCCCCCGACGTAAAATGCGGCTTGGTGGTGGTGGTGGTGGTGGTGGTGGTGGTGGGGGGTAATGGTGATGAGGGCGGTGGCGATAGCGGTGTTGGATGGTGATGGTGGGGTGGTTGGTGGTGATAGTGGGGTGATGATTGCGTGGTGGATGGTGGTGGTGATGGATGCTGACCTTTTTTATCAAAGGCGCGGGGCGAACGTGGCGGAAAGGTGAAACGTCGGTGGAGAAATACGCGTTTCAAGGACAGAACTACGCGCTGTGATTCTGCGCGTAATTGGTCGTTAGCTGCTTTCCGTATTCCTTTTATCGCAGGCGAGATGGCGATGGCGCATTCTCGAGAAGCTGCCCCAGCGACATGCGTCATTGGATCAGAAGGCTTAGTACAGTTTATGCGCTTGTTCCCATTTCTTTTCTCCACAGTGCAGCTACTTCAATGTGTTGTAAGAGCGGAAGGCAGATTGTAGGTCGGCGTATGTATTAGTTACGAACCATTTCATCATTTTATTGACTTCAAGGTCTGGAATCGGATAGAAAATAGGGTTACCTACGAGGAATCATTTTGAAAATTATATGACAAATTCCTAAATTTATATTTCATGGATTAACAATGTTGCAATAAGCATCATGCTGGGATTTTACAACAAACAAACGTTTCAACATTCTTATTTCAATTTTGGAAAAAATATAGCACTAATAATTCCAGTTCCTTATGACAATGTAAATTTATACTATTATCGTATGTTATAAACGATGCTTATCACAGCCTCCTTTCGCGTAATGAAAGTTGGCAGTAACTGAACAGTAACAAACAAGCAATGCGTCTCGAGGTGATCATGGTCGACAGGTTTTTGCTGCAGCAGTCACTTACAATTACTTCTAAGAATAGAATAGCTAGCAGCCATTCATTAATTTACGAGAATGCAGATTTGTGTTGCGAGGGAATGGAACAAAACCGGTCAGATACTCGACTTGAGAAAATCCGTATACGTTTAACA
This sequence comes from Teleogryllus occipitalis, assembly GCA_011170035.1. Taxonomy (NCBI): domain Eukaryota; kingdom Metazoa; phylum Arthropoda; class Insecta; order Orthoptera; family Gryllidae; genus Teleogryllus; species Teleogryllus occipitalis. Next base: position 314,313 of record BLKR01014753.1, read on the forward strand.
AATGTAAGAAGGTAAAGTTCGAAAGTACACTTTCAGTAAGCCTCGTAATCAGTTCTACGTTGATTTACATACAAATAAAAGTATAAGTTAATTCTAGATTCTACCTTGTAATTGGCAATGCTTAAATAACTTGATGAAAACATGGAGTGTTCCAGTTGCTATTTTCGAAATACGACCAAGGCAATTTGGAGAGAAAAATTAATTGCTTTACGAGATTATTCCAAAGTATACATTGATAATTGTGCTTGATTACCAACTTCAGTGAACTCGATAATGTCTGCTGAACTCTTTTAAAATCAGTTCGTGCTTCATTCCAGATTTTCTTAGCGAAACTAAATACCCCATCAGTATACATCGACTGCAAATTTATGGGATTTCTGACGCCTTCTCAACGGCAGTCAACATCATGTCGGCGAGTTCCGGGAATCGAGGCCGCGAGTTACGGAGGCACCGCTCCGCCGGTGGAGACAGCAACAAGAGGCAGTGGCAGTGCCATGACTGGCCTATTCTGGCCGCGTTACAACCTCCGGCTGGCCCCACGTTTCTCCGCCCCAGCCCGTTTCCACCCCCGCCGCCGCCGTCGCCGTCGCCTGCGCCGCGGCTGGCGCCGCCGTGGCAGCCACCGCGTCCGCCGCCACCGGTTCTCCCCGCCCCGCGCACCCACTCTCCCCGCAAAAAAGTCGCCGCTCTCTCGCCCGTTCATTCATAACTAGCGACGCCGCGGGCGACCCGCGCTTTCCTCTTACCCGCCCGGCGGGTTTTTTCGCCCCGCACTTCGCTTAACAATCCCCTCTCGTCTCCCGGCCAGCGCCCCTCCACTCCCCACCCGGCCGGCCGGCGAGCGCGCCGCCAGTCCCCGCCGCTGCCACAACTTCCATCACGCTAGGAGCCAGCTTCTACTGCCTCCTGCGGCGAAACGCGCTAACGGCACCTACACCTCTGCCTTCCTGTTGACCTTTCGCTACGCTCTTTTTATCCCATTTCTTCCTTTTATTCTCCTCTTCCCCCTCTTACCTAAGCACCCCTTCATTTTTTCCCCTGCCGGGCCGCTTTTATTTCTCTCTCGCGCGCGGTACAATAACACAAAACGTCGACGACATATACGCGCGAGGGCGCACGCACGCTGGACGCGACACGCCGACGCACTGGCCGCCCCGGCCGCTTCTTACACGGGGGCATATACGTGTTTCCTGCCGGCCGAGCCTATTTACGCGCAGTAAACGGAGCCTCGCTGGTCAATAAAGGGTGGAAAGCAGCCAATAAACGACTACAATGGGCGAGTCGGCGCCGCGGACGGCGACTGGCTGGCCGGGGCTGCGACAGGGAAAACGGAAGCCCAGCGGGACGGGAGGGGAGGAAGGAGCCAAACGAGCCGAGGTAGAAATGGAAATTCAGTGTCACGAGGAGTGGGCGTGTTTCGCGATAGTCGGGGTCTCAGGCCCCACGAAGCGTGGGGCAGGCGCGGGCAGGCGCGCTAGTTTTCCTCCTTTGGGTACCACGGTTCAAATCCCGGCCGACCCATGTGAGGTTTGCGAAGGACGAAGCGGGACCGCGCAAAGTTTCTTCGAGGTTCTCCCGCCTCCCCTGCTTCGCATTCCACCGCTATCTCCATCAATCTCATTACTTACCATAACGCCTTACATCGCCCAAAGATAAACGCTCTACGAGAGAAACCGGACGACCACCGCGTAGAGATTCTGCCTTCCAAAGATCTATTGGGACGTAGCCCCGAAATTCAGGTCGTACGATAAGTAGTAAGCTTTTTTTTTTTTTTTTTTTCTGCAAAGCTTGGTGACTCGGTAGATACAAAAGTGATTCAGTTATAATAACACAAATTACAAAAAAATGTATTGCGGGATAGGAAATCTGCTAGGGAATCGCGCTTATTTGATGCAAACAGATACATACAGGCCGCAATTCTTGATCTGTTATTTCTTAACAATATAAATCCGGGTTACTTCTTGAATAGCATAAATCGAAGGGTGACCGTGACTTTCTGAACCAAAGAATATCGAAGCAAATTTGTGAAGTAACTGAACCATTCGGAGATTTTTATGTGTGGCCACTATGTCCACCGGCTTTCAACAATTAATTTCCTCTACTTTGGTGAGAAACAGTGTTTGAAATACGGAGGGGAATAACTTGGCTGTTCTGAAATTTAAAAAAATGAAAACTCGGAAAGAGTCTATGTGGACTGCTTACAAAAATTTAGTATACGAATACCTAAAAAAGAATCACAGTATCACAGCAGTAAAAACTCACCATTCCTCTTTAGCAGAATGTTTCATGGATAGGTGAACCAGCGACTTACCTTGAAACAAAAAGAGACAAAATGAGTATTCATGAGCGCATTATCAAGTGAGTACATTAAAATCATATAATTGATGATTTATTAAAGCACTCCTACTCTAGTATTATTATACTTATTCTTCTATTTTTTTCTCTTAAACACAGCAATACCTTTTTGTTATTTCTCACTTCTGTAATGAGAACCTCTTATAGTCGTAAACACTGAAAATGATTGTCGTCCTGTTTATCTGACCACTGATGTTATAGAGACCAATGGACCATGTATTGCATACGTGTGAACGGCGGAGAGAATATTCTGCCATTGGGCCAGCGATTGGAACGACTGGACTACAAAGTGGAACGAAGAGAATTGGGAAAAGAGGGATGAAGAGTGGCGCCCCGAGGCGATCGGCCATCTCCATGCACCCCTTCCTCTCACCTCCGCCCTGCGCCTGTAGTGGCCGACTACCGCATAAGGCCTGTGATGGCATGGGCGGCGTGCGCCGATATCCGGCAGGAAGCACAGCTGTCGGCACGCCGCGAGCGAGGAAGCGCCAGTAGCCGGGTTTCGGCGCGGCGGAGGATTGGAGCGGGGGCTTCCTTCCGAAGGGGCGGGCCTATGGGGGTGAGTGGAGCAGTAGGCGGCGGATGGCGCCCGGGGCCCCGAGCGGGCTTCCTCCTAGCACGCAGCGATTCGCTCGCCCTTCGTCTCAATTTCCACCCCTGTTTAAATTGCCATTCCGCCGATACTCATCTGGCTTGGAGGCGGCCGGGACATTCCTCAGATTAAGAATGCAGCGGTGAGGTAGTTGTAGAGACGGAGCGTGAGATAAAAGATAACCGGAAAAGAAATGAAGAAACCATAATTCAATAGTGGCAAGTCTTTGAGAAGAGGGAACTACTTTTATAGTTTAGAAATGAATGGGATGAGGAAGACTGGTTTAAGTAGGCACGGTAAAACGTACTTTTGGAAAGAGCACGTATCTTACAGCTGTGAATGTAACTAATGATCAGAGCAGTTTTTACCAACATCAGTGATAAAATAATATATGATACGCGAGAATGATATGGAGTTTCAGAGATACTTTCATTCTCTATTTTTTATGTTGAAGGATGTCTTCATTCATTAACTTATTTAAAGCAATACGTTTTCATCAACATTTTGCTGTTATGGCACTAATGACTGTCAGAGGCGATGATACTGGTTTCAAGAAGGGAATACACGTGGGAAAGTAAATTATCGTTTACAAAAAATACATCAACCTTTAAGCGTCATTCTAAGCTTGATGTTCCTAAGTCTCTCAAATTCATTCACATCATTAATTTGGTTTACAGGCGAGTAAGCATCCATCAACTAAATGTGTATCAGCAAACTTAAGTTAAAAGTAGAAACTTCCGAAGGCAGACATGTGAATATGCATTCGCAAACCAAATGTTTATTTGTGTTCTGCATACTTTATGACGACCTTATATCTACAGTTATCAAGAAAAATGTTAATTTAATAATAATTTAATTTAAAAATTCTTAAATAGTTAATTATTAAACAGTTAATTTAATAATTGAAGTAAGCAACATATTTCCTAGTTCGAACAAAAATATACGGATTGGTAAAAAAACAAGACATTTTGCGGTTCCTAACAATTGAGTTTGATGCAATTACATACACGTGTCATCCAAACCCAGCACATCTGAAGTATACACGCCTACAACCATCGAGTTTTTGGCAACGCTTCCAGCGTCTTCTTGCCTGACAGAGCCATCTTAATTTCCCTCATGGCGGGCACCGTGACATATTTGTTTTAAGCATTAATCATTCCATTAATTAGGAGGCTCCACCGGCGCACATGTTGCCGGTCTCCGCGACGTCCTTGAGGCGCGCGACCGGCGCAGCCTAATTGAAGCCGAAGCCTGCGCCTAATGAGGGCGCTCTATCCGCGGCGTGGGATCGCAGCTGCGGATTTTTAATTTGCCTCTTCCCCGCTCCGCTGGAGGCAGCGCGCGCGCGCTCCGATGGACTTTTTGTTGCGGCGCTGGCGCTGTTCTGGCCCGAAATTTATATCGCCCGGGAATTTTATTTATAACCCGTCGCTTGGTCACAAACAGCACGCGTCCGTTCTTCGTGTTATTTTTCTTCGTTTCTTTCCGCTGATTCAGAATTCAGGTACGTGATTATCTCCATGAAAATCTGGACTCGTTAAATTTGATGGCGAGTTGGCGGATTTTATTTGTTCAATGTTCTTGTAATCAGGTGGAGCAGAAAATATGTCCGCGAATACTGGACTGAAATTAAAAAGAAGCGGCAAAGTATGGTAGAAGCACAAGGTGATGTTGATGAAAAAAGACTTAATTAATCACTTGTACAATAAGATACATCTCCAGAAATCTAGTGAGTCATGCGATCGTATAAAAATAAATCAGACGAGAAAGAATCTTGATTCCACTAAATTCCATAATACTATGGAAAATAAAAACAGCTAATTTTACATGCAACTGTTTCCAAAGATACAAAACATGTAATAATCGCTGGACGAAAATTGGCTCATTCATAATGAGAGCGCCGAAAAATTTCTTTGAGAAAACCGGTTGATAAGTAAACATTTCCGATTTTTTATTTTTAAAAATTTTATTGTATTTATTTTTATAAACTGCATTCGTTAACACTTGCATATACACACAAATTTCATAGGCATTTTTAATCACATTTTCCACCTATTATAACTACAGGAAGCAGTAAAAAGAAAATGTGGAACCAACTTTTTAATGTAAAAAAATAAGCAACGTTTCCCAAACATTGGAACAACTCCTGCTCTACTATACAGAGAAATAGAATCCAGGAAGACCGATCGCGTAGCCTGTGCCAATTAATAGTATCTTCTTCAACGAGCGCATAATGATGGCTATTATTCACGAGTTGATGTTTACGACACGAGCGACGTAGGAGCGAGCTGAACTGGAATCCACGGGGTGTGTAATCGATGTCATTCGTCAATTAAATATACAACAGGATTACGTCTATTATTAAATGGTCGTAAAGAAAATGAAATTACCCCAACAAAAAGGAAAAGAAATTAGACGAATGCGTTATGAGAGAGAGAGAGTGAGAGAGAGAGGGAGAGAGGGAGGAGAGGGAGGGAGAACGATGCGCATCACAACCGTCAGGCCGAGCAAGATCGTCCACAATGGCGGTCGTGGAATGGGCGGGCGAGCAGGGCCCTTGGCAGCAGTTCAGCCGCCGCCGCCGCCGCCTGAAGGCCCGGGCGCGAGGCGGAGTTGACGCCCTTCCGGTCGCCGCGCAGATCCGCCACGGAGGACACACCTCCTCCGCCAAGCGATGTGCGAGCTGGAACACAGCCTCGCAATCCGGCGTCAGAGAGTCTATCTCGTGGTTTCTCGCGTCTACTACTTTGGGCATTGGCCTCATTTGTGTGGTGTGTGCTAGAGCCGAGAGGGGCCATGTTCTTCCCCCGCTGGAACGTGTGATCAGACGTGTTCTGTCGGCTTGGATGATTTCCTTCCAGGTATCTCCTTCTAGCAGGGCACCGCCCCACTTGGAATAAGCTCTAAACTCTCGATCGGTCTCCAGGCATGTGTGGTTGTGTAGTGCATGCATGCGTGTGTATGTGTAAGGAGAGAACGGGACAAGGAAGAGAAAGGAAATATCGCACGTGGTCGTGGCCCATTTGCTAGAGTATTGCTCTGGCATTACCCTGTTATTGATTGGTGAAACCACATAAAACTACTGATCAGGGCTCTTGTCCGCTGCAATTCTCCTCCAGCTGGATTAATCGTTGCTATCTAGTTGGTGTGGTATATCCGCCAACGTCGAGACTCGAATCCTAGGACTTTCCAGTCAGAGAAGTTGTAGCGGCAACGGTTGTTGGTCACTGAGCCACCCCAGTCGCTCAGGATACATGGTAGTTACACCGATGAGCTATTACCATGACCACCTGGATGTCGATTGGGTGTTCGAATACGCAACTCCACCCCCACGCATCACTTGTGTGCCTTGTCTTGAACTGTGGCCGTTTCCATCACCCGCAATAGCCTTCCCTGTCTTGTGGCATCAAAGAGTAATACTACACACTTGATGGACGAAATATTTCCCCATCACAGCACAACTTTGGTACAACAGCACAAGAACATCCAAAAAGACGAGCCATTTCAGAGAGTTTGCTGGTAAATTGCCAAATTTAGCCGTGCCAAAGTAATGTTATTTCAGTCAAACTCAAAAATCTGCATATTTTCCCACTGGGACACCACATATTATATGTGAACATGCAGAGTTGCCGAGCTTACGTCAAGGATGTAATGCGTATTCCCATTTCATTGATGTTAACTTTACGCAAAATTACGCCGGACACGAGTTGGCTAAGGTAGGTGAATACGGTACAGTGACACGAAACAGCAGATATTTGATAAAGACGGCCAAGGCTGCTGGTGAGAAGTTGCTGAGGCTAGTGAGAGATATGGTGTGAATTTTTGAGATCGTCTGAATCAGACATACATGTACATTTCTTTTAGCACGGTATCACCAAACCTAACCTAATCTAAATTCACCGCCTTAGTTGAGGCTTCGCTACGCATTTCCGAGTTGGCGGCAGAGTCTGCCCAAGGCCTCTGCGATTTACATGAAACAACCTTGAGTCTGTGTAATGCATCCTGCTTAATAGATTCCCTTTTGAAGCATTCCTCAAAATTTTAGCCAATGACAATTCATAACACCGAGGTTCTCCCCTAGAGTATCCTCTCCAATGCATAGATTAAGTTAGCTTAGATATTTTAACTAGAATAAGTATGAAAAAATACATCTGTAAAGTAGTTGTACTGAACGATGTAAATCCTCCAAAATGAATAAATGTGTTAAAAAAATGCATCCTGGCGCATTATCATGAATCAATACTTCTCACAATCATACAATACGCCTCGCACTCGAACAATTACATTACTTTAGCAAGCGCCCTGCAGCTAATACTTACATTAGCAGAGTGCAGTGTGAATCCGTCCCGTTCATCGACATACATATGAGTACATCTTTATCCACACGATCTAGCAACTTCGCGATTGTACGAATCACTAATAATATTAACCATTTTTCGGTTTTAAGCGTAACACGTCCACAATTTTAATAGTCGCATGTAAGCCACAAGATTCCCACGGCGAAAACTATCCTGGGAGAGAGGTCATATTCTAAAGGCTCAATCATTGGAGTATTTCTCTAGCTCGGCAGAGTCGCGCCAGGTCCGAGTCCCAGTTAATTTCATTCAATTTCTTCCGTTGCGCGACAGAAATCTATTATGCACTATACATTCCTATTTTATGCTTAGTTATATTATTGGTTTACTAGCGATGATATTTTCCTACCTGGTTTCGAGGAATAAACGTTTTCAGACGTGCTGGGTAGGTGCTGTAGATCGGTGTGAGCAGTGGAGTAACAAAATGAGAGCACATTTCGAAGTGAGTATTTACTATTACAGTTTATGTGTCAATTGTTGTGTAATAATTTTATCACAATCTAAAGTATGTTTTAACTAAATAAAAATATTTATTTTAAATATATCTTACTGGAATTTAATCTTTGACACGAAGAGAATGCAAACGGAGTGTCAGCTTTTTTGGAGGCCGGAATTGAAAACGTAGAGTATGAATTTATTTAAAATACTATAAACAATTCCCATTTTTCCCATTGAATTAAAAACAAGCTCTTCGGTGTAGTGGCGAGCATTCCAGTTCGGAAATGCTGCCCAAGTTGTGCCGGATTCGAAACCGTACGAATGTCGACACCCGTGTGCGCTGCCGCCGCCCACGCGGCCGCCGTCCTCCCGAGGCGGAGGGCGAGAACCAGATCGCATCCGGCGGCCGCCGCAGTAGGTCGCGGCGCAGGATGAGGCCGCCAAATACGGGAGGCGGCGAACTGATGTGGAAAGGCGCGGAACGACGTCCTCCAGTGGCGGCCGCCCCACGCGCTGTCACGTCACCTCGCGCTGGAGCACTCCTCAGTGGGCAGATTAATTTCCGCGTTTCAGTTCGAAACTTTGAAGGATCCAGAATTGGATTGAATATTTCGAGTAACCTATGTGCAACTATAATTCCAGAATTCGAATATTAGCCTCAATGAGATTAATACTAAAATGTAAAACTAATTATGTTAATATAAAGCAAAAACATATTTATTTGACTCGGTGTTATCGTCGATGTCGATGGAAATGCAGCGACGTGGAAGGTTGAGGGTCGAAAACGGAAGGTTCCAGTCCTGCAGACGTGCGTTTTCACCATGCGGTTGTTGTTAGCTTTCCACGGATTCCATCCAAACATTAATACAACGAATTAATCACTGTCATTATTCACTACTCGTGCTATCCTATCGCTCAGTGGAAACGAAAAGCAATCCACTTCGGTGATCACCAGCCCAGTAAAGGTAAAGGCAAAACTTTAGGGCATTTAACTCTGAAGAAACGAAATAGAAATATGACTATTGAAATGTTGAGAACCATTCCTAGGATGCGGCGGGTGCCGATGAGTCAATATTCCACTGACTCAGGCCGCGCTTATGTTTACATTTATGAAAAAGGCGAAATACTTTTTTTCTCTCCAGCCAATCAGAAAGGAGTATCCCCCTTTCGAGGATGCCTCGTGATTCCGATGAAAGGTGTTCGCGCGAGATCAGAGGGGAAGCCCAGGGCCCCGGAACGCCTTCATCCGGCGCCGGCTCCCTAGCGGCGGGGCGGCCGAATCGTATGAGGGGCCGGGGAGAGCACGGGCCGCCGCGGCCGGGCGGTAACGGGATCGCGCAGGCGAGCGCCCGCCGCAATACGCCCGCGTCCGTTACCCGCCTCCCGCCCTCCGCCCACAGGAAATCGCGTGCCGAGAGCCGCCCGCCGGCCAAGAGCACACCGAGTCGAGGCAAGATGAGATGGATCCTCCGAGTGTCCGCCTACTCCGGGCATTTTCCGCAACCATGGAAACAAATACTCCAGGGCATACTTCATTCAATTATTTTAAATCACTACGTGCATGAATGTGAACCACGATTTTTATGCAGACGATATGCATAAAATGTGTGTTACCATTTTCATGCTTAAAATGTGTAATACACGATAACGTAATATTGACGGAAAATACGCATATTAAAAACCTCATATTGTCCTACATTTTCAATTCCAGTTATTAAATTTATGAGCTCCAAATTCTCCACAGCTCTTCAATTATTGCCTCATCCGAACACGATCCAAACTGCCCTTGCTTCCTTCTATACTACCTTTTCGGTGAAATTTCGGTGACATTTTAAGGGATAAAAATATTAGTTTCTATGTGTGTTACATTTGAACCACTGTCAGCAATCCTCATAGTCTTTTAATTGTTTTGAAAACCGGACTTGCACTCTTCTTTTACTTTACCACTACATTTTCCCTGCTTATATTTTGTATTTCTCTTATTGTGGGTAAAATGTAGGAAGATATCCCGCGTCTCATGTTTACTGAAAACAAAAAATCTTTAGAAAAGAGATGGGCTGGATGAAACTTGAGATGGGCTGGAAGAAAATACAATAATAAAATAAAAATGACGACAGATGTCAAGAGGGTATTCATACCTGGTGTATCTGGATTATTAAAGATAATGCAACTGTATTCTTTAAATTGTATGACAATGTCCCAGAATTATTGATAATATCATTAGCACTCTTTTTTAATGTTATGTTTGAAAGCTCAACAAAGTTTGTGTCCATCCAGTTCACCATTTCGCGGACTCAGAATGGAAAGTTTCTAACCAACAGTTTGTGGAGAATCTTTTCAGTCGTACAACACATTAAAACAGTTTTCAAACTATCCTTTTAGATCCTCCTCTCCAATGTCCAAACTCCTATGTCCAAACGGCATAGCTTTAGGTGTAAGAATATTAGACACTTCCATACTTACAAAACGCTCTTCCGTAATATTTCCTCCAAGTGGGATAGAGCCTCGTCATTTTGAGGCTTCGATTTGCATCCTACCTTTCCAAAAACTGTTTAATATCACCACAGACCAGCATACATAAACTCATCCTCTGTGTACCCCCCTCTCCCATCGCCACCCCATACAGCGGCCCCCCACACCTTCACCTCTTGCGCCCTTTGCTCCTCCTCGACAACAGTCCCGCGCCATCGCTCCGGCAATTTAAAGGGGTAAAAGCATTCGCCGCCGAGGCAGGCTTTTAAGAGACAAACACGCCGTAATTATGTGTTATTGAGTTTGGCCGCTGCGGGCCCGAGCTGCTACTCCGCGCCTCTAATCTCATTTGGAGCAGTTAATACAATATTCAGCGCCCGCGCCCCTGCCGCCCGCCCGCCCGGCCGCGCAGCCGCTCTCTTGCGAGCTCTTTCATGTGCGTGGACCGAGTAGCGAATTAATTAGTTTTTCGCGGTGCGCGTATGCCCGTGCTCGCGCTTCGTGTGGGGCCGGCTGCTCTCGCTCTGATTGTGTTGGTCGCTGTCAGCAACCACTCAATTTGTGCCGTAACCACGTTAGGAAAAATGCACCCCGCCCCGCCCTCTCCACTTGCGGAAAGAAACGCCCGCGCCGGCGCTCTTACAGAAGGTCCCAAAGAGCCAGCCAGTGAAGAGGAGCAAGGGACGTTAAAGAAAAGGAAAGGAGAAAATGTGAAATGAGGTAATAAAGAGAGTTGTTAGCTGCGTTTCAATGAAATTAGAATGGCTGAAGAAGCAAGTAGACGAGGGAGTTTTTGCATATTGGTACAGAGGAATTTAACATGCGAGACGAGGTGAGGTGAGAGGGCTTGTGTTAAAGTGCGAAAGAAGATAGTTGATAATGTGAAAGAAAGGTATAAGCCGGAAAGCCTTGCAGGTGAGCACATTAATAGATGTAATGTGTTGTGTAAATGTTGTGTAATGTAATTCCTAATTGTGTGTCTGAAACAAACACGCCAAAAATAAGAAACGGACACTGAAACGAAGGGACCTAAATTAAAGAATATTGGTAAACGCTGAAGAACTGAACCCATTCGATTCGTAGTTAGTAACGAAAATAAAATACTTGGTAAGAAATAGCATTGTGCAATAAATACACACAGTGAGGGACAGTAATAAAGTAAGAGAAAATAGTACAACAAAATATGTATATACGAAGAAATCCGTAAAAGATGAAAAGCAGCAAAAAGATGAGACTTTAGAAACAAAATCATCAACTTGAGAAGTAAGAAGTTAATTAAAGAACATATTATGAATTATAAGAAAGGAACCCAATGGACAAAAGAAAAAATGATTCCTTTTGATGATCCAATGGAAATTGATTGTTAGATTGAAGAGGAACAGGCAGGTTTTTCCTGTACCTTCAAGGAGAAATATATAAAAGCTCGAAGTGGTTTCGTAACGAATAATATCATCCTTGTTCTGGAGCCTCCAGTTATCACCCATGTTATTACAACATAACGTTCTGTTTGCACACGTTACCTGCTAGCGACAGGGTCACAGAACACAATTTATTACTCTTCCAAAATAAAATAATGTGATTGTACTAGTGAGAGTATTAATAAGTACACTGTGTCAGCCATCTTTATGGTTATATCCATAATAAATGAATAAACAGACGAACACCAAGCCGTAGAAAAATCCTCAAACTAAGCTAATAAACGCCGAAAAATAATATAATAAACCGCGTTTGACCCGTGTGTTGCCAGTCTCCCCGCACCGTTTTTGAGAATGACTAGAGCGATTCCTACAAAAAGCAAAGCAACGTCATTTTCCCTTCTTTTCTCCAACAAACTTGTTAAAAAGCCGTAAAGTTGATAGCGAAGCGGCACTGAACGAGCTCACACGCGTAGGGAGAATGGGAGGGCGGCGGAGGCGCAGGCAAAGGGAGCGAGGAGTTTATTACCGGGTTCACAGTATTTGTCCCCCGCCTCTGCCGCGCGGACAAAAAGCGTGTTGGTATTGTTTTTATGGTGTTTGCGAAGGACGCCGCCCTTGGAACCAGGCGCCAGGGGTCGCCGCCGGGCGGAGATGGCGGCGCGACTGTGGCGGTGAAGGCGGTGGAGGCACAGGTGGTTGAAGGGGTGGATGACAATCGTGGTCAGGGTGATGGTGAAGTGGAAGGTGCAGTGGAAGATGTCATAGTCGTAAGATGTAATCATGAGAATGATATGAAGGGAATAGTGATCGACGTATTACATTTGTTGGGGGCGTTCAAATGAAAAATGACCTCTCAGGACACTTCGCAATGTGCCCTACGTTTCGTAATCATTACTGCTTGTGAGACAGCTGATGTCATGCGTCAGGCTCCAAGGAAGAGCCCGCCTGCTATTAAATCTCAGTTATTCATGTGTTCAATTATGGTTCAACAAGATATTTGATATTCTTGCTATGTAAAGAACTGTGTCTTGTATGGTACATTATGTTATTTCATTAGCTACCCGTGAAGAAACTTTCTTGAAATATTTAATTTATGACAGGGTAATAAAATAGTTTTTTAATTTTTTTTGATCATGTGCGTGCTTTTTGGAAGACCATATTGCGTGGTATTGTTCAGCACCTTTTTGCTCAAACAGGAAAATACTTGTGCACCGTGTTCAAAATTTTGTTTGTACTTATAAATTCAGCGTAAATCTTTGATATCTGTAATATTAAACAGAAAGGGTTTTCGTGGCGAAAGTAGCTTGTGCTTTCTACTAAACTAATTTTTTTCTTCATTCAATGAAAGGTATGGTACAGGTGTGTTATCACTTGCTCCTATTAAACGTGTTTTTGTAGTAAAAATAGTATACATGAGTAGCATTTTAAAATTAATAAAACGAACTCGCACCTGCCGTCATTTATTCTTTACTTCGTTTTGTTGATTGTTTTAGTCGTTCCATCCAAAGCTGTCTTAATTTCGACTATGATGTAATGGTAAAGTAAGTGCAAACTTAAGGCAGCATTTTCTGATGTTTTGCCATTGAGCTTCAAGCACCAGATTGCATCACATTTAAGCAGGAATTTTAAATGCAGCCAGATACCGAATAACATATTTAAGCCATGTAAACAGATATTTAAAACGGGATTTCGAATATTGCTTCTTAAAATTATTAATTATATTTTACAAAAATATCTCCATTTCCGTTTATTTTGTTTCACAGCAATCAATAGTCACAAATAATGTACATAGCATTCACTGGCAAATAATACGAGATGAAAATTAATTTTTTCCTGTAGTAATATATACATTTCAATTTTCAGTTTATTACTCTTAAACAAGAAAGAAAGAAAAACTTTAAAAAGTTTTATTTTTCTCATTGTTTTGAAAAGGTAATGGTGGGTGTGAACATGTTTAAAGTATTCTTATTAACCTTCCGGTGGGCGCGCCTTTAATACTCACAAAAGCGGGTGCAAATGAGCACCGCATGCTGCCTCGAGAAAACAGTATTTTGTACCCTCAAAACTTCTATTATTTGATTGAAGAAAGAAGAATAAAAATTCACAGTTATTTATCATTACATATTTAATATTAATACATTTTACAAATCACAGAAATGGGCTAGTTTTAGGTACAGTAGAGTAAATAACAGTGTTTCAGAAAACACTATGAAAAAATAAAGAAAATAATAAAATTAACTACAAAAATGTTAATAAATTGACAAATTAATGAAATGAAGCAGTCTACTGTCGTTTCAGTCTTCTTCTTCTTCTGATCTTCAAGAGTTTAAGTCACTCAAGTCAAGTTCAAGTCCATCTTGGCAATTTGTGGTATGTCTTGAATGTTTATTGCAACCAATTTTTTCAGGTACCGCACTTAATTGTAGTACGGTTGCACTTCTTTCTCCCACAAAAATGACAAGGCCCACTGTTTCTCTATTTCTGGAACGGCAAATCTTCATCTTGACATCGGTATTTGAATATTAGTTGGAAACATTTCATCTACAGGGTTGTTAAAAACACTTTGATACATTGTTGAAGTGTTCCCTACTCACTCAATTCCGTAAATATTTTGTTATTTTTATTAATGAACCACCCTGCTCAATAACAACCTTCTTAAGAGATTTTCGAAGAGGTAATTTTTTGTTGTTGCTTCTTGTCTACGTGCCTAATTAAACAATGATTTGTCTTCACTGTAGTTTGCTATTTAAAAAAAATATATAAATGCTGTATAATTATTTATAATAAACGGGATTTAACTTACATTATTCTACTCAATTATTTACGATTGAAGGTTGAAGGAGTGTCTCCACATTGTCTTCCAAGTCATAAATGTAAGCGTCATTGAGGGTGCCACTTAACGGTCGCTGCTTAAAGCAGGTTCTTGCTTCATATCCACAAACTTCAGTTATGTCTTGACGTGCAATGGCAACCTCCATGACATTTTTACCTTGCGTTATTTTCACTTTTTATTTAATCATCATCATCAACATTTAGTGATCAATTCTTTGACTGCGAGCAAGTCCGCACTTGTTCATCGATCGTCAAGCTTCTTTTACCCATGTATAATGTAGTAAAATTCAGATCACAGACAATACTCATTGTGCTATAAATTGCTAAAGTAAGGAACTGTTACTTCATAGGAAAGCGATTCATCGCATATGAAAGGAATAATCTCCACGCACGCCAGCATTAATGCTAACACTAGCAATCGAATTAAAAGGAAAGAGAACCGCCTTGACGTCATAAGGCGCATTAACGAAACAAAACGCGCCGTGCGGGGGGTCGGGCGCTTGGGAGGCTCCGCACGCGCACTCAGTCGGACAGTAGCGTCGACAAATAAGTCGCGGCGTGGCGCAGTCACAGCCCGGGGCGGGAGGCACCACGGCCGCGGCCGAGCTCGCAACGCGCGCGCGAGACCGCTACGCGAGGACCGAGGGTACGGGACGGCCTCGCAAGCCTCTGGCCACGAGGCAACCCACAATCAAAATGAAGGGAAACAATAATCTGAAAACCAACCGGCAGCGCCCCAACACCTGCCTTCGATCCATCACATGGCGTCTGTACGTACCAGCGTGTGTGTATGTATGTATGTATATATATATATATATATATATATATATATATATATATATATATGTGTGTGTGTGTGTGTGTATGTGTGTGTGTGTGTGTCTATACACGCGTTGATACATTGTTGAAGTGTTCCCTACTCACTCAATTCCGTAAATATTTTGTTATTTTTATTAATGAGCCACCCTGCTCAATAACGACTTTCTTAAGAGATTTTCGACGTCATTTTTTGTTGTTGTTTATTGCAATCGTAATACACCAGTCTACGTGCATAATTAAACAATGACTTGTCTTCACTATTGTTTGTTCATTAAAAATAAATATATAAATACGGTATAATTATTTATAATATACGAGATTTAACTTACATTATTGTACTCACAAAATTATGTCGGTAGCAGCGTGTAACAAAAGAAAACGCGAATACCGCACTCGCCACGATCATCACAGATGCAGAAGTGTTGTCCCTTTCACTTGTTTCTCAGCTATCTGCTTGCCACCAACATCACTGCCATTTTTAAGAGGAGGCCCAGACTCAGCCCTTTGCGGAGAGACTTCCCTACCGCAATATATACGTGTATGTATTTGCGCGTGTGTGCGTGTGAACGCGCGTGTTTTCTCAGAAACGTGTTTCCAATTTAATAAACAAATTGTTAAGACTAGAAGCAAAACGTTTAAAAGAGGAGAGCTGTCTATGATTCATTCGCCTTGATTGCTTGCTGTATTCCATGTCCAATATTTTTCTTATGTCACGAACCAGTAATTACGATTTTACATACACTTTATAGTGAATACCTCGGCAATTAGTTACACCAATAAAACGGGTAAACCTAAGCGTTGTGTGTCCGCCTCGCTCCTGATTAAATGTTCCGGTTCCCGAGCGTAAAACCGTTCCGATCCGATCGCACTTGCCCGGTCTTTTACCCGAGATCTTCGCTCCATGCCCCACTCGTTTCGGCAGAGAAAGGAAAAAGAAGTTGAATCTAACCCGGAATGATTGCGTTTCAAGGCTTAAGTCTCAAAACAGAGATACAGCAAAGTTGTACGATAAACGTTTTAAAACGCACATTGAATAAGGAGTAATTAAATAATGATGAAGTACAATTATAACATACAATAATTTCATTGCTTACGTGGTGTCAGGACAATATTACCAAGCTGGTAAAGGTCATTTAAAAGTACCCTCAATTTGAAATCAAATAAATTCATTAATTCTAACCAGGCAACTCGACGAGGGAACTGTTCCTGTAACCGGTCCTTTCACCACACTCGCACAGGCGCACCGCTGTCCCCAGTAGAGAAGCGAACTCATTGTCAGATGGAAAATTAATTCCATTTTACATCGAAATTATTACCATAAATAAATACAAAAGTTTTATAAATTTCCATTTAACTTTTCTTTCTTAATATTCACGATATGTAACAGTGGAGCACATTACCGTATTATTCGACTAATCATAGAGTTTAGCACAATGATGTGTAATTACTAAAACTGAGGGAGCACATTTCAACACCCCAAAAACCTACCAATACAAACGTCAACGTAATGAGTTATTTCTAAAAGTAAACCATTAATAAGAATCTGAAACAAAAGACTTTTTCCAATTAATTTTACTTTTCAATATTCATAACATCGACGTGGGGAACGTACAACGCACAAATATAACTTCCTGGAGAATAGTCCAGGCAGAGCCTGAATCCCCGCAACTTCCTCGAAGGCTGTGGCCGCTCATCGCGAGTCGCGAGGCGGGCTGCGGTCGGGCTCCGGCGAAGCGGGAACAAAAGGCGCGGGGCAAAAAGCCGCCGGCCACGCGACGGGGGCCCCGGAGAGCGTCGCGGCGCCGCGCCGCGCCGCGCCGATGGAGCGTGTCGGGAGAGCGCGTGCCGTCCCCGCACGACCCACGCGCTACCGGCCTCTGCGGTTCGCCTACCGCAGTCAGCGACCTTCGCTCCCAGAAGCGGAAAATGCAATGGCGATAACACATTTAGGCGGATCGAGTTCATTTTGGAAGAGGTCAGTTTCATCAGCATTTACATCGCTTTGCCCATCGACGATTCTGATGGACTTCCGCGCAGTCCCATCGGCGTACTGAAAGAGGAATAGGCTGCGGCCACCAATTAGAACTGTAGGACGCGACCCACCGAAATACAACACCCTTACTAATAAAAAATATCCACACCTTGATTACAGACTTCTATTAAAATGTACCTGCAAGCCAAATGGCGAGAAAGAGTATTCTCGTGCTTCTTTTCTAAGGATGCCGTTGAGTAAGTACCAACAAAGAGAGTTTCGTGATAGGTTGAAGACAATCGAAGAGATTGTTTTCAGTTCCGCAAAGTTCTTCAAACAAATCTTCCTTTTGCGTTAAATTACAAATATTACTCTCAGAGGTATACGCAATATATATTTATATACGAGTACACTAGCCCTGTCATGCGAATGAGTTCCCGATGAAGATATTATGTAGTAAGAAGCAACACAGAAGCTTAAATACAATTTGCGATGGCTCTTTCCGAGCCAGCTTCTGAGAAATCGAGTAATCATCACGACGATCTGCAATATTGTGGCACAAGTATCGCTTTTAAATCCAAAACCTCCCAGCATCAATGTAATTGGGTACCTGCTCAGTTGGTAAGGTAACTGCTTATTGGGAGGTCATATCTTTTCAGGAGCACGATTCTAGATCTACTTCTTGCTCCTATCAGGCAAAGCGAACCTCTTATCTCCGTTGGTTTCGATGAACAGTTTAACGTAGAGAAAGCAAACGCGGGGGTCGGAGATCGTGATTGCAACCGTAGTGGCTATTCTCTTCAGCTGATTGCTCATAAACGGAAACGAGTATGCGTTGCTATGATCGGTCAAGGGGTTCGCTACGTGCAAGAGTGTTAAATATAGGGGACGAAGTACACGGCACCGCTCTGGAATGAGTACTCTTCAATCATTTCGTGTAGGAAGCTGTTGAGGATAAAAGCTCACAGAAACTTAGTTTGGTTTCGTTTAAACTTAACGCTGACATTTTTGCCCCCAACCTCACTTAAGATTCTGTCTAACAGTAAGAGTCCAGGGTGTTTGATCTCCCAGATTCTGTGATATTGACAGTAGTCATAGGTTTCCGCAGCCAACCGAAGACAGATTAGACAATGGGCGGCCGCCATTGTGATTAGTCACCCCGGGGAAGTTGTCATAGTAGTAAATTAGCGATGGGTAGTGTGGGCACTTTAACTTAACTAGAAACTTTCTTCTCCCTTCCAGGAGGGTATTCTAACCCCGCAGCAAATAATTTGGACAGACACTTCAGTCGGCGGCGGCCGCGAGCGCGTCCATCGGGGATTCCCGGGGGCGAGCCACCGGCGCGGCGCCATTACGCTTTAGTGCAGGCGATGCTATCCCGCGCGCGGGCGGAGCGGCGATTACCGGCTGCGGCGCAGGCTCCATTACGGGTGCGGCGCGGCGCTGCGCGGCGCGGCGTGGCCGGCTCGTAATATGGACGCAGAGCTCATCGTCGCTGCGCGCGCTCGCTCGCCCCGGCCAGGCGAGCAATCGGGCGGCGCGGGAGCGTTTAGCGAGTAATGGGCAGGTAGTCGCCGCCGCCACGTGACTCGCCTGCGCTCCCTGTGGGTCGCACTAGGCGTTTCAGCCCACGCTCTTGGCCTTGGGGTACTCCACATTCTACAAGTCATACGCGGATTCGGTGGAACGGGATTGCTGTTCTTTCAAATCGGAATCGAGTGAAGTGAATTCTTCTGAAAGTTACGTAGGCATGTTTACACTCGCGCACGTATTCAAACGTTTTGTTACTAGCACTTCGTAGCTGAATGACAACAGACTGCAGAAAACAATACATCGCATAGAACTGGAAGCTAACGTTTAAAGAATTGCGTAACGTAATAACATTTGGAAAAAACTTCAAAAGTACTTTTCCCAAAATAAAATCCTCAGTTTCTAACACGGCGACTTCATATATTCTAGGTAAATCCAAAAGGCTTGGACACTGTGGATTACAATATTGAATTATTAAAATTGTTGGGTGGTAATTGTATCTGTATTGTATAAACGATAGTGGAGCCATAGTGAAATGAGAGGTACGAAAATGGCAGAACCCCCCCCAAAAAATTTGTGAACTCTTATTTGCCCAGCAAATATTCTACATGCTTGAATCGAGATTTGAACCTCGACATCAAGACCGCGAGGCCACTCATTTCCTGGAAGAAATTTACCTGTTTTCTAGTGTATCTTTTTTTATTTTTCACTGATAAGATTTGTAGAATATTTCACACAATTTTTGAAAAAAGATGAAAAATATCCAAGTAAGCCTGATACTAATCTCAATTCTCCGATTTCGCCGTGAAAAGTACAAATTAAAAATAATTCCCAACAAATAAAAATTAAGTCACTATTTTTTACTGGACTCATTTGTTGAAGGAGCAATATGTACTTCTCTGACTTTTCCCGGTTTCCTAAGTTTTCCAGAAAGTGGCCTCCCTGGAAGAGGGGCAAAGCCATCGCGCTGGCTGCTGCCAGAGCACTGGACCCACTGCGCGTAGCCTGCCTTATCGTGAGCTCATTATATGGGAGCCGGCGGCCTTTCGACAATCTCGCCAAATACTATACTTGCGGGTGCGGCGAAGGGCGACGGAGGGTTCATTACGAAGCGAGGCGGCGCGAAATGCGGCGCTGACCGCGCAGGCAGCCTCCGCTTTCCATTAGGCTTCATCTGCTGCGCTGCCCTCGCCTCGCCTCTACGGAGTATGGCGCTCAAAGCATTTGCCGCACACGCGCAGTGTACTTTGAGACTCGGCACTTGGACCGGTAAGTTTGAAAAACTATCAAATTACAGGAAAAATCCATGAATACAATTGTCCACATACGCAGAGATGAAGGCTGCAGATTTAAATCACTTGTAACGCAAGAATGTTTTCATCACGTCCCCTCATTTCACCGCGTATCTCATCCGTCACTCCATCCACAATTATTCACGTCATTCACACACGATAACCCTACCATCTTCCATGTATTGGAAGGCGAAAGCAAACCACTTATGTGGTCACCTGAAAGTGAAGAATATGAAAGCGAAAACCGACAACGCTTAATAATGAGAACGGCGAAAAACACATTTTCTGCCACCTGTGCACAGTCTAAGCAGACTCGGGCTTCGGACCAGTAACTTTGAGTCACTATCGAATTATTTTAAAACATCTATAGAACTGCGCGTTACTCAAAGACAGACTTGGTCATACATTACGCTTGAAACTAAATAAACAGTATCCCATCCTTCAAAAATATGAGGAGATATTATGTGGGAAAGAGAGATAGTGAAAGTGCTCCTCTCGTCATAGTCAAAGAACGCGGGGTCGTGATGAGTCGGTATCGTTGCAAGCACTACGAGCGATCAAGTGAATTTGAGAACAAACAAAACAATCAAGAAAAATAACACAGTAAGAATACATATCCTCATTGTCTTCTAGTCTTCTTCTACTTCTCGTTCTACTTTTCCTCCTCCTTTTCCTGCTCCACCTTTTCTTAATACTCTCCCCGTCTTTTGAAGCTTACAGCACGGAACAGAGCTTTGCTCATGTCCAGCCATAATGCGTTTCGTTTTGTCTTGGTCTCTGTTCTCTCACAGCCGCATCTTGAATCCGCATTTTATTTTTGCATTGTATTTTTCTCCTTGGAACCATTCTCCGTCATTATTCATTCGTTCTACATGTCCAAGTCAACTTGTGTGCCGAGATCAGGCATATCTAACAGCATCCTTCCCTTAAATTTTTGATTTATTTCCATACCGGTTTTGTTTCTTCGCATCATATTTTCATTTATCGCTCCGAAGATTCTTTTTTCCTTTTCATTATTATCTTAATGCGATATGTCGGCTTCGTATGAAACAATAGATAATAGGAGCAATAGATCATTGTAAGTCTGTTGACTTTTTTTTTTGTGTTATTCTTTGGCGCAATTCAAAAGCTTGGTTTTGTGAAATCATCTCAGAGGTATTTAATATTTTCTTTATACATACCCTCGCAGTTGGAATTGTTAGACAGGAATACACCATTAAATCAATTACAGTCGCACGATATTTAATGAAGTCAGACACATCTATACGAAAACATAATAAATGCAACGCACAATAAAATAGGAAAGAAGCTAATTATGAGAAATGCATTTAAAACAGGGCATTAGTGCACGATTTAAAATATACAAAAAAATGAAGGAAAATACTTGTATATTTCCGTCTCCCAATAAATATTTGAAAACTCATCACGAGTGAAGGAAATTTCAAATAAGAGACAACAGGAAACCAACTGTTTGACTAGATGACTTGTATAATAGTGAGAGAATATCTTATCTCTTGAAAAGTTAACATGACACTTTCACCTCACAGCTCCAGTGTGTAGTAATACTCGTAAGTGTATTTTATGTTCACAGAAACTTTTTTCACTACATTGTCTGGAAAATTAACCTAATTCGAAGTAATGAGTGTACTGTTTTTCTGGATAAATGGAGTATTGAAAACAAATTTTCTTTGGCTGAATCACTATCACTCTATCAACGTTCTTTTGTTTACGTAAGTGTTTATACTTCAGAAAAATTATTCCATGTCGTTATACCTGTATGCAGTAAGTGTACTACATACCTTGAGAATAAGATTTATGAATCTGTAAACGTATAAAATTGGGTTCTATCGACCAAAAGCAAAGTCTCCAATGGTTGAGGAAAATCAGAACTTTCAAATAACCTTTGACACTTGGAATTATTACCGAAAGTTAACAAACGTTTTTCGCTGAATTCTTGCTCCAACGCACGCAATCGCTGTCCTGGTAGTCATACGCGCACAAGGCAGGGCAGCAGGCGGCGCCGCGCACCGGAGGTGACCCCGCGAGGTCAGCAACCCGGGCGCGAGCGGGAGCGCCAGGCGGGGCGAGCGGGGCGGTTGTCGCCCGCGGGCGATGTCGGGGCGAGCGCTGAGTCAGAGGCGGAGAAATAGCCGCGCTCGGGGCGCACTCGCCCCGGACGGGTGCTGGTGGCGGCGGAGGCGGAGGCGGCTCGCCAGGAACATTAATCGGCTGCTTGCGGCCGCCCTCACTCAACGCACTCCTCTGCTCTTGCATTAAGGCCCCTTGACGTTTAGGAGGAGTGGCTGTGTAGCAACTGATATCAATCGCTCTACCATCGTTCACTCTAAACATTAACCCTCACTGCTCAAACAATAACTAAATTCAGCACTTTTCTCTAAGTATCGTAAACTTCAATAAAAAATAAGAAACACTTTATAACTTCTAAAGACAACGATAGTCCAAAAACAACAATGATCTAAACATATTTTTATCTTTCATGAATATGTGTCACTTATTATCATTGTCTAACACAATCTCCACAAAACAGGAATTAATTTACTTTACGATAGTTGGTAGTTAATAAAAACCCTACAGTTATATAATATAATAATGAACTTATTCATTATTAAAGAAAAAGGAACTGAAAGAAAATTACTAAAACTTGTATTTCCAATAGATCCAGTAAAGTCAAAAGTTGTGTTAGCAAAGATAAATTAATTTATTTTTGGAAAAATACGTGGATGTTAAGTAACGATGAATAACGTGAAATAACAAAATACAGTACATCAATAACAATGAAAACACGGGATAAGAAGAGCAGAATCTACTTTTCTCTTCTGACTACACTGGTTCCTCTCCGAAACATAATTTTATTTTCTGCAGTGTGATATTTTAATTTCTTACGTACTACGGCAGAGAACGCAAATAAAAAGACGATCTTCGTAAAATTAATAGAAATGGACAAAGTTCGTCGTAAGTATTCTTTTATAAGAATATGCTCTATGCAAGTGCATGTACAGTACTCGAAAAGAACGATTAAACTTTCTGAAGAGTTAAAAGTCCTGGGAACGGCAACAACTCCGCCTCACAAAGCACGCGGAAACAAAGCCTTAAAAAGAAAACGTGATACACGTCCCCATGTATTAAGCAGGCACCCTGGAGTAGCCAAGTTCCGCCTGTCCACAAGCGGCGATTCGTCACCGCCAGCGCAGCGCGGAGGGCAGCATCCGGCGCGCCACGCACGGGAAGACGCCCCGCTCCCGACGGAGACGACGCGAGGCTCTCGCGCTCTCTCGCCCCAGCGGGCGGACGCCGCGCGGCGCGGAGTGGGGGCACCGCCACGCGACACGCGCAAGCCGGTTTCATTCAGGCGGCGCAGCGGCCGGCCTCAGCCGCTGGACCGGCCGAGCGGGCGAGGGAGCGGGCGCCGCCGCGGGCCGGCCCCGCGCCGCCGCCACCGCCGCCCGCTCCATTCATGCCGGGACGTGGGAAAGTGATCCCGCTCGCGGAGATAGGCGGCGGCGGTGGTGGTAGTGGTGGAGCGGGCGGAGATGGCGGCGGTGGCGGCGGGTCATCGTACGGGCCAATTACTGCTCCAAGGCCAGCGGTGGTAGTAGAGGCGGCTCCGCGGAGCAGAGGGAGGAGGAGGAGCAGGAGGAAGACGCGGGAGAACGTTGTTATTGCTGCTGCCGATGGCCAGCGCAGCCTCATCTAGCTCAAAAACGCGCTCGCCGCCCCCGTCGTACAGTGGGTCGAAATGAACGCGCTCGAAGTTATTCATTGTGATTTTCAAATGTTTAATTCACAAAATAATAATTAAACGTTAAAATGTATTAACAGAATAACACAATCTGATTGACTGAATCGCATTTGTGTTCATGGATGATCTTTCCTTTCAATATTGTTATTTTCATGCAGTCCTTTTATCCATTGTAACAATATTTGCTATTTATGTCATGAAATTATTACTGCATGTTTCATTTATTTATTTCTCGTGGTTTCCCATTATTATATCTCATTAAGAAAATGTAATATTTGATCCACAAATTTATTCACCAAGTATTACAAGTATATCATCCGTGAGAACCAAATGAATTGCAGAACGACATAGGCTGTGTTGTTTTACAGCTTACAATGAAGATTAACAAAAATGATCTGCGTTTCAACAAAGTGTCTATTTTGTTCGTTTTGCCCAAAGCGGCCCAGTGCGCTTGGCCGTGTCGCGTCCAAGGCCAGCCGCTCGGCGTAAGCGCGGCGCCCGAGGCCTGTCTTCGCTCCCCGGGCACGTCGCCCGCCCCGCCCCGCCCCCTCGGCGGGGCTTGGGAATCGGGAGACGGGGATCCGCGCGGGGACGTGACCGCACTCCCGATGCGATGGCCCGCGCCACTCCGCTTCAGAGCGGCCGTGATAGCGCCGCGTATTAGAGTAAACAGCGGGAAATTACATTTTCCCTGGACCTAACCGAAATTTACGAGCCATTATGTGATCTCGACGATACTATTAGCTCACACTATTCACCTGCCGAACGGTATTCTCTCTGAAATAATCCATTCGATTCGTATCTTTTCTACATTTTATTCTTGAATTTTTAATGTTTCACATTATATGAAAAGATGATACAAATTCTAAAAATGTTGTATATCTTTCACATGACAGTGTGATATTCCTCGTTCATTTTAAAACAAAAATTTCAATACTTAAATTTAACGAGAAAATATTGAAATTCACAAATGCACTCAACGTTAGAGTTTTAATTATTTTCTTCAAAATACTTTTCATTTCTAAGTTTCAAACTTATATATAGTGAAATGAACCTTTTGTAATTATGACGATTTGCACAGGTTATATTTCTAACAGCTAATACTAATAAGAATCACCGTATAATTTATGTTTGAATAATTTCATAAGTGTACATAGTAAAATTATTTTCATCGATTTCTCCACCTCCACCAAAACACCGTTTTGGAATGTTAAAACATGTTTTGTTTCCTAATATTGAACATTTCCATAGACAACTTTGCACGTAATAATTCATTATATTCACAGTTCTGTTAGTCGAATGTATAGAAAATGCGTCTTCTTAATCAAGCAGGCTGTGGAATGTAAACCTTTCAATATTTCATACATATTTTACGCGTGATTTTCCTGAAATTCATTATCTTTATTATGATTCTTAATACGCTTTTTGGGCCACAGCTGAGATTAATAATTATATGAATGAGTGAGGATGATGTCAAGATTTGAATACTGATAGGGCAATAGTGGAAAAACAGACGGGTGCACTGAAGAAATTGAGCAGCGAATCCGTTTGTTCACCACAAATTCCAAGGGCATCGCTCAGGAATTGAACCTCAGTCCAAGTGGTGAAAGGCTAGAGTGACACGCGTTTTCCCTGAATTTTAGTTTTGTTTAATTTAGTTTAATGTAGGTTCGTGAGACTAGATGTTAGTACAAGCGGCCGTTAGACTTTGGTGTCGGGGGAGAGCCCCTTGAGCTTTCTCTGTTATCTCAGATTTCCCTGAACTGTAAACCGCTTGTTCAAAGTAAGCCCCGAATCGCGCGATGACCGGAAACCTGCCGGGTAGGCAACCCCTCGTGCTCCGGAGGCCCGCGGGCAACGATGGTGGCGCCTGGCGTCTGCCCCCGGGCACTGGATATGAAGTGTAACCACACACAACTCTTCGCACTTCTGCTCTACTTTACAAACCGTCTAGGCGGTGTGAACTATTGGGGATCGGCGCAAAATCGCACGTGCCATAACGCCCCCATTACATTGGGAGCCTGACAGAAACAGAAATGAGCGTACAATTAAAATTCGATTAAATAATCACCCTTCGACCAGTCGCGTGTGAAGTTTACTTCATTCAATTTAACTAGTAACTAACATTCCGCAAATTATTGTAAAATAGATAATGAATA
This sequence comes from Teleogryllus occipitalis, assembly GCA_011170035.1. Lineage (NCBI taxonomy): Eukaryota > Metazoa > Arthropoda > Insecta > Orthoptera > Gryllidae > Teleogryllus > Teleogryllus occipitalis. Next base: position 340,307 of record BLKR01014753.1, read on the forward strand.
GTTGATGCCTTATCCCATAATATTTTTTTCTATACATAGAAAAACTTATAATCGTTAAATCCGAAGTGGAGGGGGAGGGAATCTTATTTTACAAAAGGTAGCTGAATTTTACAGTTATTGAAATTATCAAAACGGCGTTTGGGTGCATAAATAAAGTAGAGATATGAATGTCGAATTTCATAGGTATGTAAAAAAATCGTTTCCTTACGGATTACGTGTGTGTCTGTATTGCTTGTATTTGTGGCTTCTGAATAACGCCTAATTCCACGTCCATCCATCGCATGTACCTCGTCAATGGCGTGATCGTAATCCAGCCGTGGTCTGTGGGAAGGGGGCGCCGGCTGCGCCCTCGCGCGCTGGCGTGTTAGAGCGGTCGCATCCGCCGCACGCGCTGTTTGGACGCGCGCATATTTAGACGGCGGCGGCCGCGCGCTCAAAGCGCGGCGCAGGCGGCGCACGCGGCACGGCGCGGCAGGCGGCTTCCGCACGGGCGATACGTGCCACGCGCCACGCGCCCACCGCACGGGGGCCAGGCGCCGAGGTCGGGGAGCAAGTCCCTTCGGTCCATCACCGCTCCACTATCGTAGCACTCCTATCGAGCACGTCTACAGACAAGCACTTACGTTCAAGGAATGATGCGAATTAAATGTACCAAGGGTGGAATCCCTAATGGACAAAAATGCACGCGGAAAGGTCAATTCTGCGAATGCTGAAAACTGCATTGCTGACACATAAAACCGATGATAATTCAATTATGATACAATTAACGCAATAATTGTTTGGATTGCGATGCAATAAAGCATGACACTTGATTGCATACATTCATTTCTCAGAACGGAGCCGACTCAGCTGTGTTCAATGCTGACGAGCTATATGTGGAAAAACTTCGCAAGGACAGCGTAACAAAAACTTGCCTGTATCGTTTGTGAATAAAGAAAGGATCGACTTGAGCTGACTATGAAGGTCCACAGCGGACCTGTACATCACTAGTTCCCAAGAAATCCGAACAGCAAAAAACTGCCTTAAAATGAGCCGCAAAAGGCAAAAAAAACGTTGGGAGGGTTATCACGATCTGCGGAAAAGAGTAAAAGTCGACGCTATGGCGCAGGCGTGACGACTAGCCGTTACTTTGACGGCGCGGCGGCGGAGGTGGGGGCGCCAGATGCGCGCAGCACCGCCTCCGCCGCCCGCGGGGCCCACCAGGAAGTGAAAGACGGCGCGGCCGAGGCGCTGCTGTCCCAGTTGCAGCGCCGGCCCATTCAGCCGCGGCATCCGGCGCCCCGCCCCCGCCAGCTTCTTTCGCTCTCTGTGAATTAGAATACACTTACGCTGTGTCTCACTATATACTACAAGACATCCCCAAGGAGAAAGGAGAACCGCTTCTGACGTCATGTTCATTCAGGCTTTGAAGAAAGTGCTACAGTGTAGTTTTAGATACTTTCCAAATATTGTGGAATTCGTTGTTATTTATTCGCAAGCACAAGTAACATTACAGTGCAGAGTTGGATATCAAAATATATTACTTATAATAGTTTTTACGTCATACACAGTCGTATATGACCCACGACGTCAATGGCATTCGCACGTTTCTTCTATACCAAACGCCTAATTACAATTAAGTTCTGTATGAAATGATTAAGGAAAGGTATTTTACTGAAATCCATCGATTAGTAATATTTTTCAAATATCTGAAGACATTCAGAACATACTGTTAAGCCAACACTTCAATTACACACCAAATGCTTACGAAATTCACTTTCTACTACAAACATCTGTTCCCAACCGCATGGGTTCCATATTCGCAAGTAACCATTCACCGCTTTTTACCGCGGACTCCCCTGGGTTCCCCCGTCGCTCTCTCCGCGCAGCATGTGTATCAAGCAGCGGTCGGCTTCCGGCGTATCGAGTGACGAAACGTTCTATTTTCTCTTGGCGAGAAGCCCCCTCGCGCCCCGCGGCGAGGGCCGGCCATCCGCTCGCCAGCCCGCCCTCCCCGCCTCCTCCTCGCTGCTGCAACCGCTCGAGTCAACAACCGGCCGCCACCGCGGACGCGGCCGACGCCGCAACCACCGTCTCCAGCGCCTAACACCTCTTCGTCCCTGCCTCTGCCGCACTCGGTTTTTTCTCTAACGTTATATTCACGTTCTCTAACGAAAAAATTTCAGCCAACTAAAAATTAAAATGTGTATAATGATAAAAATATATACGTTGGTCATCTTGTGTCGTTCGTAGTGTACTTTCCTACATTTGCATTCATATTTAGATCTAACGTAAGATACCCTAAAATGATATTCCCATCTCGACCCATAATAATTTAATTGCATGTGCCCATTTATTGTGTTTCATGGAAAAATGTCTTCTGTTATGATATGGACGTCACGTTATCCTGATCAGCAGAAAATGATAAGATGTTAAAAACCACAATACTTTGTTCTCTGACAATTTGAAGCCCCTGAAGAAGTATTATTTACACTCGATTGTCACTAGCCTGTCACCTTGTAGGATACGTAATGAACCCGTCAAAAGTACCCCACACAGAAAATGTCTTCCACGTTATGTCCTTATAATGTAACTGTTTACATTCCTATATGATTAAATTATGTATTTAATAATTTCGCTTTGAACAATTTTAAGTATTATTTATACCATCAATTTCCATTTGCCCTTTTCACAGAACCGAGTTTCACCTGTTTGTCTACCGATCGCCCCGCCCGTCCTGCCGCCGGGGCGTGTGGGCGTGAGATTGCGGTCGCGGCGTGGGGCGGCGCGGGGCCGGCGTACGCTCGCCGGCCGTTTGTGAATGAACCGACGTCACGTCGGTTTCCCGCCTCTCCCCGCGCGCCGTGGTCAGGGGAGGGGAGGGGAGGGGGTGCCTGGCCGCGAGCGCCCCGCGTCACGCCGTCGCACCCGGAAGCCGCGCCGCGGAGCCGCTCGGCCGCCGTGCGGGTGGGCGGACCGGTGGCGCGGGTCGGAGCGGGGCGGCCTGCTCCTTGCCACGCGCAATCGGGAAGGTCGCACCGGAGCGGAATCCCACAAACATCTGGGAGCCTGGTGACCGCCGCTGCGCAAATTCCCTTCCGCGGTCAGCGGTCAGCGGTCGGTGCAAATCTTTTGGAGCCTTTGGAGCGCGATTTCTTCGTTTGGAGTGCACGGTAGTCTTCAAAGGTATGGAAAACAGATTTCTTTCACAAATGTGCTTGTTGACCCAAGGTACATTCGCTTCTCTCTCATCTCCATGCCGAATGGCATGATCAATTATTTGGTGATACACTTACTTCGAGGTGGCAGAAATAATCATAATCAATTAGACAAATATTACAGAAACTGGAGAAGGAAGAGCAGGTAAAACGAAATCACAGCAAGCGAAAATGGAATATTAGTGGAGGTTTATAAATCAGCAAAATTGAAATAAAATACAACGATAAAGGTTGATACAGGAAGCAAATGAAGAGCAGTTAAGAAGCCATAGTAACACAAGGCGACTAAACGAATAAAAGCAATGTCTGTTGAGCCTATCGATGTGAAGTCCACTGTGAATATGTCCCTCTCTGCGTTAAGTATACTCGTATATTTGACACGTTCACTGAGGAGCACTATCTCAAAAAGACTGGAAGAAAATGCGAGTAAATGCTGTCTTGGCGATGTGAATGAGAAGAGAGGAGGAAAAAGGCGGGCGGGCGCCTTCCGGGGCAGGCCGCCCCCTCCCTCTCAACTGCTGTGCTTCTGAGCGCGAACCTGCTCCCGCCGGCGACGCGCCCCGGGCCGGGCCGCCCCGAGCCGGGCCGCGTGGGCGCAGGAAGCGGCCAGCGGAGTGCGGTGGGTCGGGGAGAGGCGGCGACACTGCTTACGGCAGTGGAGGTAGCGGTGGCGGTGGCGGTGGCACCCACACGTGGGAGCAGAGGCGGGAGAGGAGGCAGTGGCGGGGGTCGCTGATTGACGGGGCCTGGATGCGCTTTCCGCTGGCGGAGATGAAGCGAAGGTCGCATGCAGATGAGCACAAGCCCGTCAGACCACTCGCTTGGAATCCACGCGTCGAGACGTGGACTCGCGCGGTTGATGGCCGATTTCCGCCTACCAGAGGAAACGCTTGTTCCTTTATGGCCACTATTAATGATCTCTCAGAGGATGAAGATAGGACAAGAGGAGCGCCGATATTACCTACGAGGAAAAACTTGAATTCGACATTTCAAGGAATACCCTGTGCTTTTCAATATGCTAATGAAATGAAATCTAAATATACAATTTATGTTTTCTGTCCCCCAACAAGACGTCTAACAAGACGTCGAACAGAAGTATTTCGTGTCACTTTTATTGCTGATAATCGGCATTTTTAAAAGAAATGTCTACGACAATCCTCGACGACGACCAGAAGAAATTCAGAGTGTAGGGAGAAGAATGACAATACATTCTACAAGGATGGCAACAAAAAAATGGCATATTATGTAAAAAAAAAAAAAAAAAAAAGTCCCTCGAGTGTATTAAGTTAAACTGAAGTGCACATAATACGATACGTATGTACGTTAATGAGCAATCGCTTCTTACGTACGGCATTTATATATTGGAGAGTAATTCATTGAACGGAAATATTACATCATAGTTCGACATCATAAATATTTCGAACCAAGTAGATCCGTCCCGGCTATCACAAGGTCAAATCTTATGGAACCCAGGGAAATATCCGGGATCTTCCACCACTACACCACTCTCGTGGACGAAAGCAAATGGCAATGACGGGCGCGGGCGCATTTGAGAAGAAAGCGACTAGCGCTACGGGTCGAGGGCTGACGGCAAAGGAAATGCAGCGTGCCGGAGCGGGCGGGGACGGCGAGTGCTGGGCGAGGGCTTGTGGGTGAACGAGCGGGCAGTGGAGGACACGCGCGAAGTGAACATCGCGAGGCGCGGTGCGGCGCGGCGCCGCGGGTCGGCAACGCCGCCCGGTTCAACGCCCTGCGCCCCTTCCCCCGCCCTCACCCGCCACTCGCGCACTTCGCACCTGCTCCTGGAGCGCGGCTGGGCGCTGGGCCGCGTACTGCTCCTTTTGCAATTGGGGACCACTCGCCTTTCGGCGAGGCCGCTCCACGGTTCACGGCGGGCCCCTCTTGCTCCCTTTCGCCCATTCTTTAATTTGAAATGAAAATTTAGTTATGAGCGTGATACTGGTATGATGTATGCAAAGCCAGTTAACGTCTACCTCAATTTTTTGGGACCAATTTTAAAAACGTTTCCCACGATGTCAGAATTCATAGCCATCAAACTCAATGTCCTTATTTTTAGTGAGAGTGGTCTGTTCACAGAAGTTTCCGAATTATTCGCCATGAAATAATCTGAATATGGGAGTAATGGGGTCGTTCGTACAAACGAAGGAATTAGCCCTTAGGCTTTAAAGGAGGACCTAATTCTGTACATCGGGAAAGTAAGTCACATTTATCAAATTTTACAGTTAAAATAAGAGTTTAAAGATGTTTTTGTCCTCGTTTGGTGCTACTTTTTGAAAATAGACTCGATTTTCTGTTAACTATTTTTTCTTGTTTATTAATGTATTTTGGTCTTAAAGAGTTCAATACCTCCCGGAAGAGCCATAAAATTGTAAGAAGCATTAAAAGATCCCATTTCAGCAAACCATTGACACAATACCTTCTTTCCTATGAACAGCATGATGTAAAAAATGAAATTACACGATTTTCCCGACTAAGCAATTAATCTCTATTACAACAAATGAAAGTGAGAAAGTATTATTTGCTCATCTATTGCCAAGTGCGTGCGCGTGCGTTGCTGGCAAGGTCTGCGAGAGATCCTGCTTGAGTAACCGCCCGCGCGGCAGTGACACCGGTCTGAAGACGGCTCCATCTCATCAAGCCCAAGCGGCCGACGGCGCCTTCCCGCGCCGCGGAACCCAATTACCCAGAGAGCGGAGGGCGCCGTCGCCGGCCAGCGCAGGCCGCCGCTGCACTCCAAACACCGGAAGGCAAACGGCTCGGCGGCGGCGGCGGCGGCGGCGGAGAGGTGGAGGCGGAGGTGGAGATCGAAGTGAAGCTGGTGACGGTGCCAAAGGTGGGGGGGGGGGGTGAAAGGATATAGAAGTCAATGGTAGGAAAGGTATCGGTGAAGGAGACAATGTTGCCAACTGCGAAAGCTCTGGAGGTGGTGTTGGCAAGACAGGTGCAGAGGCTTGGGTTGTAGGTGATATTTGCAACAGGTCGAAGGTGACGGATGAAGCTGGGAAAGGTGGCGTCATGACGTAGTGTGTGTGTGTGGACTAACAACGGCAGTGACTATAGAAATGGCTGCAAGAAACTGTCAAGGAAAGAGGCGGCTAATAGAACATATTTGTTGTTCCAATGACGGTAACGACCGAGTAGTCCCCATTGCCAGTCGACGACGGTGATGGCGGATGCGGCAGTGCTGGCGCTGATGGCGTCGTCGCGACGGGTCGAGGCTACGGGACTCCGAGGCGGCGGCAGCGCGGGGAGGGCGGCGCAGGGCGCCGCTCTGGGCTGTGGAGCACAGGAAGACGGCTAGCGGTACCGCGTCGCTCCGCCCACCCGTCCTCCCACCCGCCGCCCGAGGGAACGCCGTCTCCCACAGGTTGGCGAAATCGATACAGCCAAAAACACACACGGCGAGGAGAATGATTCATCCGATGGAAATAGGACAATGTCACACAAGGACCAGACGTTTAAGGACTGTCAATATTTCATGGTAATGAGAATTCCAAATTTATGTTTACGCACTATGGCATGGGTGAAATGACAAAGAACAAAAATGTTAATCAACAGTTCTAGATGATTCCTACTCGTTATATATATATATATATATATATATATATATATATATATATATATATATATATATATATATTTTTCCTATTTGTTATAATACTTCCAAACGATATCATTTCTGATAATTTCAGTAGCTAATGAAGCGAAAACTTTAAATGTGCTGTTAAACACTGAGGAACATTCCCAACGTAATTTACCGGTATATGGCAGAGTAACTACGGGAAACAGGTCCCTAGTTTTCTCAGAAAATAAAAAAGACAGGGCCTTTCATTTCGTTTCAAGATTTATCCCCCCAAATTTCTGAATTGTATGTGATATTCTCCCTAAACCTTAAAAATAGTCTCTTTTTTCGTCGACTTACAAAGATTTTTTCCATAAACAAACTTTTTCTTCGAATTACACTCCCAATGTCAGGTAACTAGCATTGACAGCAATTGTTTAGATCACTCCTGTTTGCTGGTGAAAGATCATTGGTGGTTTGCCTCTGCATTGCAATGGATAGTGGGTGATCATGAGGGGGTGAATGATTACGGATGGGATGGAGTAGAGATGGGAAGAAGTGGATAGTGGTATAAGACACCCTCCACGCCCAAACCACACCGTAAAAATACCCAGTCTTTCCATAGGGCTGGATCTCGCAATATTCGGGTTTCCATAGTTCGGCGCAGTTACCGCCCCGGCGCCACGGAGACGTTATGCATGCGGTAGCGCTCTGAATTTCAAGCGACCGCAGATGACGTAATGCGGTCGCCAGCTGAGTCGGGGGCGAGCAAAGAGCAGTGAAGGCAAGGCGGCAAGCGACGGAAGTTTACACCGCCACGCCGTGCCGCGGTCACAGGCTTCTGAGGAGCCGCCGAGAAACGACCACCTGTCTCGCTTGTTTAACGACCTCGGTGCACGGCGAACACGTCACCAAGTTACAATGCGCAAGACTGCTTCCCACTCTCAAAATCTGTTGAGTACTGTATACTAATTTTCTGTTTACAGTTTCTGTTTACTCATTTAGAAGACAACAAGTATTACTAGGAAAGGGCAAGATAATCCTCCAATATAAATGAAGTCAAATTGAAGGTAAAAGATTTGATTGATGAATCTTAAGCGCACAACTATTTTCATTAATACGCTGAAAACAGCTTATAAATGGATATTCACATAATGATTTAACAGAAAAAAAGTTGAGGAAAGTTAATGTATTTTGGAACGCTATTCTACGTCTGTCTGCCAATACTAGTTTTACAATCTATATTCCACAATCAATTTCAGCAAGAGAGAACCACAACATACAGAAAATCATTACAAATAACGTATGAATAAATCCGTTCTCAAATGGTCACATACGCAAGCGACCATTCTGTACCCTGCCGTCACCGGAATTAATGGGAATCCAAAAGAACTTTTACCTACAACATATGTTCACAAAACAATATAAATCCCATGAAGTTCATCAACAACGGGGGAATTTCGGGCAAAGATTCAATTTGCGATTTTTAATTCTTACAGTACAAACAACACTCCCCAGTAATTCGTTTAGTTTTACGTTGTTTTGGCAGTTTTTATTAAATTGAGAGGCAAAACATGATCTAATTTTTAAATGATTGCGCATATTTGGAATAACACGAAAAGGAAAGCCCAATAACCAAGTGACGAGTTGACAACCAGCACATGACTCCGGCCGTGCCCTTGAGGTGCGCCGCAGCCGCTTCTGTCGAGAGGGGCGGGAGGGGGCGACCTTGCTGCACCGCCAGTGCAACCGGGCCCAGCGAGGCCGATGGCCGCAGGCTGCGCCCGAGACCTTCACCCCGGGGACGACCCACGGCGGGGCGGAGGGCGAGGAGGACGAGGAGGACGGGCGGGGGTACAACGCCCTCGCCGGCGCCCGTCCTCCCCCCAGCCGTTTCTCCAGATCCGGCAACCGGTCCGCGCAATGACATATGGAAAGACTGCGAGTCGAAATCGGGACAGGTGCCAACTGCAGGCGTGGCGGCGGAGGCGGCGGCGGCGGCGCGGGAGCGGCGGTCCATGAGAACGACAACCGGTTCGGGAGCGCCGCTGCCGCCGCCGGGCGCGCAGGCGCAGCGCCCGATATACTCCCACGTACGTGCAGCGCCGAGCGTCGAACCCCGCCCCGCCCCGCCCCTCGCGGCCCTCGCTCGCTCCGCGCCAGGAAGAGGGCGGAGGTGAAATTGGTGGCACGGCCCGCCTGGCCAACGCTCCGAGCGCCTGCAGATGTGTTCGCGAAGTGCAAGTTCATAACGAGAGGAGAAGAAATAATTGAATTACATACGCGGGTGTTAAAGTTCAACTGAAAACATTCTTCACAAGTAGAAGTAATAACTTCAGGAATTACTTTTTTCTTGCCATAAATATTGGAAATTCTAATCGAGTATAATATGAAGGAATAAATAATTTGAATAATAAACTGAAACGTGCAAAGAAAAGACACTTATATTACAATTTGATACTCAGATATATTAACATCTCTTCCACACACTACTAGTTTGGGAGTGCAGAAAAAATGATCTAACATTTACATTCGCTGCAACTTCAGTATTCAAAGCTGACGCCTGAGGTTCAACGCAATTTTACAAGAGTGGGCGTCTAGTTTCGAATATTATTCCCAATTACTGACGGACATCGAAATGCAAAAATCCGTGTCTAAATCTCAAACTGATTTTTAAGAGAGGGTATTTGAGGTTGTTAATCCATTGGACTACCCCCGGTAGGTTCTGAAATTTCCTCCAACTTTCTATTCGTCACCCTCGTGGATTCCCACGTTACTGGCAGTTTCTGGCTCCAAGTTCCAGCGGAAGCCACAACAATGTTGCAGTAACTTTTATCCTGTATTTGACGCGTCCACGGTTAGGGTCTGATTAGTTTGGGAACATCCGGAGGATTTAATTTCACCCAGTATTGAACCAGGTTCTTTTACACGCTGCAAGTACGATTTGGCAACTAGGGAATTTCCAACCGTTCTGAAGTCCATGCCCCTCAGTGGGAATTAAATCCGCGCACCAGGGGTTTGGAAGGCAGTAAGCTAACCAATCGCCTCCAAGATGCGCGCAAGCTCAAATATTCGAGATGGAATCAAGAGATCGATAAACTTGGTTGATCTTCGTTTCGAAATTCTAATTTCGAAATCACTTCTTCACATCAATAATTACTCACAAAGAACGCATTATTAGATTTAGAAAATAAAACTAGTGCTCTTAGACCATTCGAGAGGTTCTTCCAACTCGAGAAGTATTTGGAATCGTTCAGAAAAAAATCCCAGGGGCTCAAATAAAGTACCCCCTCCCCATAAACTATCCGATTCCAATTCTACGGTCTGCATCCAATTCTAGGGGCTGCATCATCAGCCAGATCGATAGAGAAATACCAAATTTGATGAAAATAACTCTCGTCAGTTTAGACGCTATTATTGTTTACAGACACTCAGAGAGCACTTTTTCAGACGCAGAAGCCTTCCACGCGAGAACTTTCACACTAACACAGATAAAAGGAAAAAACACGTTTCGATCTCATGGACCCAAGAAACACATTCTTCTACAAAAAATCGACATTTTCTCCCTGCAGCACTACATAACTTTCAGCAGTATAAGAATTGATTTCTGAGAATAGCACAATTAACAGAATTTGATACATATGACGTTCATTAACGCTTATCTCAACAAAATAACATAGAATGAGTATAAAAGTACATTATTTTGTACATCGTTCGTCCCTTTGTTTGATACATTCTTAGATCAAGAATTATTATGATGTACGACGATAGCCTGACAAAACATTTTTTAAATTCTTTCATCACTATCCCAGCAACAAGTTCTCGCACCGTGTGACAACTCTTGTGCCAGAGCAGCATTAACCACATCAATGTTTCACCACAAAGCCCCAGTGTGATTGACAGGAGAGCGGGTAACAAGGTATGTTCTCGGAAGTGGACTTCGCCATGTCTAGAGACCGGAAACTGGACACTCAAGCCAGTCAAGACTTGAGAGAGCATACAGCTCGTTAAGCGACGACTGGGAAAATAGTTGAGAGAACACTGAAGTATTTTTACGGAGAACAATGCTTAAATATTTATTTATTTATAATTTTATAAATATTTATTAAAAATTTATTTAAAAAAATTGTACAAACGCGTTATTTGTACAAAAAATATAATCAAGAGAACTCACAATAAAGATGAAAAAATGTGTCAAATAAAATACGACAGCACACGCAAATATCGGAATGAGATTAATGTTTTTTTTTTTTAATTTATTTCTTTGTTCTTCGTTTTGATAGATTTATAACACAAGATACTGATATAACCATTTAACAAGATATTTTTCGAAGAAATTATTCTTATTTGCTATTTTTCGTGTTCGAAAGAATCGTCTTCGAAATCAGATATTAGGCAGTCGTTTCATTTATCAAAATGCCTACAAATTGCGGCCGCAGCGAACGATGCACATCGTGCAAACTACTTCCGCTGCAAAGGCATTCGGAATCTCGGACTTTCTTTCATCTTCCACCACTCGATCGTGTGCTTCTATAAACCAGATTTAGACACGAGCAGCCATAAAGTCACGTAATTACGACCGGGCTGTATTACTATATACTGTTAACGTGTCAGACCGACAAAAAATGAACAGAAAATGTTATTTAAGACGCCTCTGTAACAAGCGAACGAACGAGAGCCTTGGTCTCAATATCTACAACGCAGGAAACATTAAAATTGATTAATACGTCCTTCCTGCTCGAGTAAATTACACTTGCTTAAGACTAATCTCGCAGTCCGCCAACAAAAAAAATTGCATTTATAACTCACCCTAGAACTACGATGAAGAAATTACTGACTCTCCTTAGCTACACTAAAAACATGTCGTACCGTTCGTAGAAACTAACTACTTCAAACTAATGGATTTTGACTAACAGTGGTGTCAGTTCATGAAGATAAAGAATAAAATATGAAACAAGTTTCCAATGCAACTATTCTAGTTTGCTTTTTTTATTAACTCTGCACTTTGTATATGATATAACGAATTAAATATTATTCTGTCATAATGGGAAACAATCTCTTTCGAACCTAACGAGTTGTGCACAGAAAAGATAGCTTATTTGCACATTGCTTTGTTATTACAGAGATTCAACCTAAAAGAATTTTCTCAAAAGTGTTAACTTCAAATGAATAGAAGCACTGAACAATCACTTTAAATTCAATGGAATTTCCCTCGATCGTTTTTTCTGAGAGACTAGCTACATTACTTCTAACGGAACCCTTCAATACCAAGTAAAAGGACACATCTAAATCCGCCAAACGAATACTCTGCGAAGTTAAGATAACTGTATAAAGAGTGTGGAGTTACACAAAATAATGAAGAGCCATTCCCGTCTTTTCCTCGACAGCTCTATGAACTCTCTCCCGGTCTCCCGATTTAGAGCGCTGAGACGGGCGGCGCCTGTGGAGGGCGGCCAACCCGCGGCGCAGCGTCGTTCGGCGGGCTGCCTAAGCGCGCAGGCGCGGGCCGTCGCGCGCAGGACACGCGCATGCGTGGCGCTGGCGGAGACGTGTGCGGAAGCCCGGAAGCGGCGCCGACGCGACGCGGCTCAGCGCGGCGTCACGTGCCCCCCGGCGCCGCGCCGCCCACGCGCGCCGCCCCGCGCCAACACGGGTTCGTTCAACTGAATGCACATTGTCTCATGATTCGGAGAACGGGTTTCTGTCACCTTGCGGACGCAAATAGTGGTGATTTAGTGAGAAACGACATATACAGTAATGTAAAAAAATTCTTAATATGGTTAAGTTGCTTTTAATTGAATCCTACAAAAGGTTTGGGAGAGTAAAAATACTAATTTTTTGTTAAAAAAAAAGATAAAAACTAGAACAATTTGACTTAACGATATTTTGAGGACAATAAATGCAATACTAATTTTCTACTTGCGAATACACTGAGTTAATTTTGAAAGCTTAAACCTTTAATGGTGTTTTATGTAAGTTTACACGCTTTCTCGCTGGGAAAACCTCGCTGGGAAAACAAAGGTCACAAAAGGCAGGATTAAGAACGATGTTTCTTTTTATAAAAATATCGATAAAAAATTCATAAGCGTCATAAACAATCCTATACACAATTGCCGGCCATTGTGATCAAGGAGGAGCTCTCCAAGACAAATAAATAAATGTACACCAATACAACACGACCTCTTTCTACTTGTAGCTTAATGAGCGAATGCTGTCTCCGGTGCTGAGCGCGATTGGGCTTCGGAGGCGCTCGGGCCACGCAGCCGCAGCGCGAGGAACGGCCGCTGCCGCACCGCGCCGCGCCGTTCCATTACGGTAAATCCTTCAAATTGCAGGGCTCAGCCGGGAGGGTTTTTGTCGCGCGCTCCTGATGAGCCCACGGGCGGGCGGTGGGCGGTGGGCATCGCCGCGGGCAATGGGGAGGGGGGCGCTGGCTCGTTACGCCCTCCGCGGTCACGCGCTCGCTCTTCATCACCCGACGGGAGGCGTTGAACGCGACGCTGCCCCGCACGTCACTACGAACGGCCTAATAAGGTTAGTGTGCGAGGGTAACTACAGGTTCAGAATGCGTCCCTTCTCATGACATCTTTTGTTCGCTGTAAACATCCTGTCGTTTCTTGTAAAACTCATGTTCACTGTAAACCTCCTAATGACGTCTGTTGTTCGTCGCAAACATATCCGCAAAGCCCAGATTGAAGGAAGATTAGTGAAATCCACCAAAAGCAAATTATATGATTTTTATATATAATTTTAGAAGACGTACTTACAAGGAGGTTGAATTTGCAATAATAGTAGTTTATGCAGTTGGTATATAATGTTAAGCTTTATGGCCTGAGTACATGTCTTGAAAACGAGCGACGTTGGGAGCGACATTTCAAATTTGTACAAATGAAGCAACATTATAAACGAGTTGCATACGCTGTTTTTTGTAAAACAGCATTATAAATTTGCAGGAGAATCTAACTTACTTTTGGTAAACAACTATTGTGACGTCACGGGAATTTGACATATGAGCGCGAGAACGGTGGTCGCCTGTTATGATTACCGCTACCACCCCACGATTCTCTCACTGCGATTGGCTGAATGTGTAATGACGCAATTATTTTGCCATAACGACAAATACGTCAGAATCTGTGCCGAAATATGCTCTTTTATAAACGAACTTGTGAAAAAGGTAGTTTATAACGCTCGAATACCAAAAATAATGTACCTTCAGTCAAACGCACAAAGCATAATGTTCTAAAGAAGAGTGTACCTATCAAAAATGAACATAGACATATAATGACAGTTTGAAAATGTGCGTTGTGTGAATAGTATGTTACGAATCCAAGTAAAAATTGTACACCAGTATTTCAACCGAATACGTTTCATTCAAGAAGTAAACATTTTTTCACATTCTGCATTATGATGCAAAAAATGAGATTGTCGTATCTTATTCTGTAATGCTAATGCTAAAATTGCTAATCAAAGTGAAACTAAGGGTTGCGTCCATTGTCAATGTAATTATATGCAATCAAACGTAATGTACAAATACTATTTTTGACCACACAGCGCCAATATTACGTGCCACAACTTCGCCCAAATCTACATCATTCCTAGTCGCAAAAATAGAGATTTTCCGCAAGCTGGCCGCCTCTCGTACTTGCCATTTCTAACGAAGAGTACGTCATCCCTTTAGAGTATTTGAGAAAATCCCAAGTGTGCGGATGTTCTGTTCCGTCGCTCAAGGCTAGACCACTTCCCATGCAACAATCGAAACGTATGAGAGGTCATTCTACACGTGGGGTTCTCCTGATGTGGAACTGATCATTTATTTTCGGATCCGGCCAGAATATTGAAATAAATTACCAAAACCCTTTTTTTGCGGGTTTTAGCGCTGCGAGTGTGGCACTTACTTTTAGTGAGTATGCCGAGAATAAAACCAACGCCACCTAAATACAAGGTCTTTGAAGGTGGCGTTGATTAAACTCCAGTAACCAAAGGCATTTTTTGCTCAATACGCAATAATTTTCTTTCATGACGAAGACAACACTGATGTTGACATCTTTCAGTGAACAAGTGAATCGTGCATCGTATTTAATTTTAATTTTTATCCGTATATATATATATATATATATATATATATATATATATATATATATATATATATATATACGCAAGAAACCAACGAATAATATTTCCTGGGAACTTATGAACTTTGAAGAATTTCAAGTGAATGCGGTGAAAACAAAACTGTGAGTAGTGTTAGACAATCAGTTAACGTTCTTACGTTCGACTTCTCACTTTCACATTCCTAGGTGTACAAATACCTATTTTCAAATGAATGGGAACCAGAACTTATTCTTACTAAATTTAACTACCACCTTATTCACATAAACATACAAAACAGTCGCCCTTTAGTGATTATATAGATTCCCATAGAAAACGATTAACAGAGCAATTGTAGAAGTCAAAGTGAACAAAAATTACTGATTTTGTGGAGTTTAAATCGCTTCAAAAATTAGGGAAGAAAATATGGCAGTGTTAAGCAAATCCGGGAAAAGAATCAAATTTAGTTACATAAGATTTTGCGACATAATGTTCGGAACAAATTGAGAATGATCTTATATTAGAATTAGAGAATCACGCAGAAGAACATCTTTCAGGTTATTGTGCATATCAGCAAAATTCGTAAAAAAATGTTGTTGTACTAAACTCTAATTATTCCCATAATCAATACTTGTATTTTTTACGGCGATTATAGTTTTGAAATTGCAATATTATCAGTTGATATTCTGTATGAAAGTAATATACAAGGCCATTGGGTTTTGGGAATTTTTGAAGGTGAGTATAATATTGTCAGCAACTACGATTCATTTGTAAGTCCAATGTCAGATAAAGTAAGAACATATTTGAACAAAGCTATGCATGAAAGAAATTAACTATGAAAGAAATTTTCCATACGGAACTGAAAATTCTTTTAAAACAGTTTACAGCGTCGGCGACGTGACATTCAACTAGTGATAACATAAGCGCGCACCGTTCTTCCTGTCATTTAGAACTAAATATCCGTTAACAAACAAAAATTTACATATAAATTACTATAAAAGCAAAGTATATTTTCGAAAATCTTCATCAATATTACTGTTTGTCGGTTTAGAGACAGTGAAATATCTCAAAATGAACATACAAGAATAGGATCCACTCCTTTTTATTAAGTACTTTGATATATATTTTTCTGAAGAGTAGAGCTTTTCTACTCTTAAAACACAATCAACGACCGACCAAGTGCAGCAGCAAATTGAAACATTTAGTCACTGATATGAGCAATAGTATACTTGAAACATTCATTATTCCTAGCTTGTCAACGTTCTCTAACGTTCGATCTATTTAATGCACGAAAACTGTTCTCGCTTTGACTCGTCTCGCCTCACTGAGGACCAATGAGCGCCGATTCGTCCCCCCCCCCCAATCCTTATCCTTCCTCACTCTGCTCTGCTCAGCTCTGCCCTGCCCTGGCCCTCGGACAAACGAAATCAGACTCGAGCCAACTGGCTCACTTTGCGTTAGAATCCGGAGCGCGCTGAGTCAGTCCATTAGGGACGAGGGCCGTCTAGAGGCGGTGGCGAAACCGCTCTGCCTTGTTGGCGGAGCGAGAGCCGTGTGCTGTGCCGTTGGCGGATACTGTTAGCCGTTAATCGGTCCTCGCACATAAGAGCCATGGAGAGCAAAAAGGCACGGAAGGTGCCGGAATACACACGCAAGAGCAGTCCTTCAACTCTCCAGTGGATAAATGAAAATGCCGCCGTTGGTGTTCGATGGCCGAAAGCGAGACGTAACCCGTGACTGAGAAAACAGAGGACCTCTGTGTTAATTCATTTCATACCAAGCTCCGCAATGTTGGCATTGCCCTTGAAATCGAACAGCAATGGGATGTTTAATAATGACGACTAAGAGAGTGTGAAGTTTTAAGCTATCTTCCGCATGAAATGTAAATACTCTGTGTAAACATGTACGATTCGGACAATTATAAGGAAGCGACATAGAAAAAAATTCGGAGTGCTTATACCAGATGTGAACGAAGAGTCCTTAAACAGCAAGAGATATCTTGATTTTGACTCAAGATCGGTTATATTTTTGACAAAAATATTTAACGAAAAATCACCAGCTAAACTATTAACATGTATTAATCACAAAACACATTAGAAACGGTCCTACATGATTCGGAAGTAAAAGGAAAGACCGTGTATGTGCAAAGCTGAAAACATTGATCACTTATTGCTTTCAAGATCCCTCTTCTTTCAGACAGCTCGTCGAGGAAATTTTGTCGCACAGTATAGAGAATCCTTATCATTAAACAAAACCTCTATATGGATTTGGTTTAACTGTAACACTAAAGGTCACAAGGGCCATACTATAATTCTTCGTCATAGGGATATCTGCTGTTTTTGAAATGAGGCACATTACTTCAAACTGTTACGTTACGTAATTATGAATCAGCAAAACCGTACGTCTCAATTCGCCATTTGAGTCCCGAGGCAGATGGTCCTACGCGAAACAGGCGAAAATTTGCCCACCGTCTCGGAATAGCCTGTAATCTTCGTATCACGATTCCACCCACCATCCGCACCGAGATGGCCCGCGCGCCTCCCAAGTTCGCGTGGGACCTGCCAGATGCCAGCAGCGGCACCGCGGCGGCCGCGTCGAGAGGGGAAGGGGCGGGGCGGGGTGGGGAGGGGTCACAGGGACAGCGCGGCGCGGCGCGACGGGGCAGCGTGGAGGATCCGCTGGCGGCCGCCACCGCCGCCGCCGGAAGTGACGTCACATGAGGGGGACGCGCGTAGCCATTGCCGCCGGTGAACGCCGCGGAGGCGGGAGAGTAACCGACAATTGACGGCCGCCACATAATAAGAAGTTTTCATTCATACGAGTGCTGACGTCACGAGGCCCGCGCGTGACGGGCGTGGAGATGAGCTCGCCCCCGCGGAGATGCTGCCGCCGCCCCCGCGCTTCCAAACGCGAGGCTGGCTGCCTGGCGGCGCGGCCGACCGACGAGCGCGTTGCGATTCTTTTCAAAATTAATGAATATGTCACGACTAAGACCGAAGAGTAGCTAACGTTAGCAGACTGGCAACTGCGCGTTAGCTAGAAAAATTTTCGCTGTATAAATGACGATAAAAGCTTCATTTAGGTCCTCAGCCTGATAATGTTGGTATCCGCCGCATGTCGCAAAGTAACGGAAATAGTAAAGTAACGTGATTGACCGAGTTGCGTCGTCTTGAATGTTCGCGAGAAGTATTTTGACATAAAAATGCGTTGGAAATGATGCACTACACAGACAAGTTTTTTTTTAAGTAAATCGCGGAAGCTAATGCCGGAGTCTGGTTTCCATCTCAGAAATGCGTAGCAGAACGTGAAATGAGGCGATGTTAAGTTATGGTGATGACGTGTAAATAGAAATTATCGACTCACATTGGAACTAGAAAATACACATTTTGTGTCTCGCACACCAAATACGCTTAAAGAAAGGCGACAAAGCAGTAAAAACAAGAAGCAGTTCGGATTCAAGGGCAGCGAAGATGTTCATAGGACGCAGAACAACATTACCCTACCCGTAAGAATGTAGTAGGCGATGCAACACAACTGGCGATCCCTTTACATGTTGTCGTAAATCGATAAACCACGCACAGGAATCCCAGCCATTGGGAAAAGCAAGAGCCCGTCTCTTCCGTACGGCACCGCAGGGCGTTCCCTCGCCTGCTGTCCCCACCTGTTCGTTCCACCTCACGCGTTCCCTTTGTTCCAGGAGCTGACGCGGGGAGCCCTTCTGACGCGGTAGACACGCCCCCCTCCCCGCCTGGCTCTTCCTTCCAGCGAGGGCTGGCAACCGAACAGCGCTGATTTCCGAAGCCTCGCTGCAGCATCCTTTCACTGCTCCCGAACCAACCTGGTCTACGCATTGTGGTCGCAGCAAAAAATTAGGTACACGAGGGAGGGTTCATAAAAGACAGCTGATCGTCCTCGGGGAAAGTCGTGAATTTATCGGCGTCAACTGCTGTCTAAAATAAAGAGGCGGTGGTATCCCAGAGTTCAGAGAAGCTAGAACACAAAGAGCTTACACTTACTTAGAACGTAGAAGGTTAGAATAAACAGGAGAAAAATTAAATGGAGCAATTTTAATGGAAATGGTTTAAACTTGATTAGATTCTAGAAGAAAGAAAGGCGGTTCAGATGTGAACAAAGCGACTGTGCGGTAGAGAGTGAGTATTCCTTCTGGGAGCATCGACTACTGAGATCGTTAATTCCGAAAATGCGGTGCATGTTATTTCTAGGGACGGGGCCTTCCCCGCCAGGACATTTATTCCTCGTTGAAACGTTATTTCCGGCGTGACCTACACGGCGAATTGCAGTTTTCCCCTACCAGGAATCTTCCTCAACGGGACACAGCTTGGAACCAACTCTAAAGACTGTGTCTCCCAAAATGTGTGGTTGTGTAGTGGATATTAGTGGAAGTGTGAAGGAAGCAGAGATGAGGTGACACGGATGGGGAACGAACATTCACGCTCGGTTGATGGGTCACTTGTCAGGAACTGCTCCGCTTCGGCGTTTTTATTGAGTTTTTTTTCTACGCATTCCACAATAGGTATCTATACTTAATCACGTCATTAATGACAACGTCATTCATTCAATCATTGCCATCTCCGGCCTATATCCAAAGATTAGATTCACAGGCAGTGATTCACAAGATTCAGTAGAGACAGATTAATGGCAATATCGTCAGCCTGCTGCGATGCCGTGGGGCAGTTGGAGCTTGGATGTGGAGAGGGAGCAGGTAGAGCAGCTCCCGTCCGGGGCAATTAGTCGCTTCACGGCTCCTTGGGGCGGGCCCCTCCGGACACGCGTACCCGCCTGGCTCTCGGGATTTATTGACCCCGAGCCGCGCGCCCTCTCCGGCCCTGCGCCGCGCTCTTAATGAGCCTCGGGTGGCGACAACATCGCTGGATTATGGAGGACACACGAGTTTCCCACACACAAAGTGGGGGGTAAATAATATGATAAGCTCTCGTCAAGAAAGCTTTTTAAAGCTTCGAAGACAGGTTTGCTTATGCTCTTTCTTCATAAGTAAATTTGAGTGAGACAAAACGTAAACAAGCGATATATACTCGTACAATTACAATATTCTACAATATTGTGATTAATACATGCCATCTCCGAGTGGCATGCAATGTCAGAAATTAGCGTAGTATCTTCTTAAAACATGAAAATAAAATTCCACACTCATTAATTTGTACTTACAGATAATTATCATTGTGGCGGATCATGATATATTACAACGATATTACGCAAAAATTACATATTCAATTTATAACTCACTTCATGATTCATTGAAGCCTCCGTTTTCGACACGTTGGCAACGCTGGTTAAACCGCGCGCGTCCTCCGCAACTTCCACAGCGAAGCGTTTCGAAGCGCGTTCCCTCGCACGCATAGTGACGCGTCCCTTCGCAGAAGCCGCGTTTTCGCACCGTGGGCCGGCCGCTCGCCCTCTCGCTCGTTCGCCCAACTCGCGCGACGCGTTTGCAGGCTTTCCTGGAAGGACGCCACCGCCGCCAATTCAATCGCATGGCACAATAACCGAGTGACCGCCAGGGGCACAGTACTTTCGCTGCTGCTAACACCCCCCCATGTCCCCACATACCTCTGCGATCACCCACAAACCTCCCCGTCCCCACAAACCTCGACAGCATCCTCCGCCCACACACCCATGCTATTTCGTGCACCATCATGAACGTGCAGTTTATTCTCGCTTCCACACGCCCCTTGGTTTCGACGTCTCCGCAACCCCGCTACTCGACAGGGACGAACACATCCGAGCTTCCGCGTCTTCGCTTGCCCTTCCCACCGCGCCCTGGCATACCAGATACTCGACTGGAATATACTGCCTTTCAGAAGACGTGTACACGCAAAGAGGTACGGGGGAAAAGAGACTGCATGAGTTATGGCGGAAACCGGTATGGCATCGAAGAGGCCACAGCGATTGTTTGCCAAGAGGCTACTTGTCAGCCGTTGTTGTAGCTCGACATGGGCGTTTTTTCGACTTGCCAGCAGATGCACGGGAGAGTTGTATTGTATTCTTCAAGTTTTACAATTAGACACTCTTGTATCGGTGTCAGAATACTGAAGTACATACGGAGCTTTGAAACTAGAAATGCTACTTGTGTTAAGATAAGCCACAAGAAGCAGAGGTTAAGATGCAAACGATGAGAGAGTAAAAACCGAGATGATACTTAACTGCCGATGGAAGTTAAGGAAGACATTGAGATGCATAGAGTGTGCACAATAAGGAATAAGAGAAAACTATACATAGCATTCCTTTGAAAATGACAGTGAAAAGGATCCCACAGAGGAAATGAAACGATAGCGCTACGTCCGAAATTAAATGCTACAACTGAGACGTTAAAGCCTGAAAATAAAGACAGAAACGTGCAAGGCAGTAATTAGTTTCCTTTGCTTCAACAAAGACTGTTCTTGATTTGACCATACTAGAGCCGATGTAATTTTTACTGCGTTGCGTTCAGGAGGCATGATAGGCCAGCACGTTAGAAAATGTTTATTGTAGATCTGGACATCTATTATTGGCATATTGAGAAGATGCACTTGAAAATGAAAAGTTCTCTCACTGTTCTACGTAACGACGTTCATACACAATTTGATTTTCGAAAGTAATTCTCCCAAAAACAAAATTTACAATAAATGGAACGTACAGAAAGAATTAAACAATGCGATTTGCATTGCTTCATGTAGCCAATAAATTCTTAGTCTAAATTTCGGAATTTCTGAAGGCCACATCCATGTCAGTTGCTGAGAGTAATTGAGATATTTCACACTGCTTTACATCAGTGTTAGTCACTATTTACAAAATCAAATTCATTGTTGCAAGTCGGAAAGTCGGACGCACAAAAAGATAATATGGACAGATGAGATTTTTTCCATACCCATGCCGTTTTTGCGAGCGCAGTTGATAGAGAACAGCGAAACGATTATAAACACATCAGGTTCACTAAAAACGTGTAACGCAAAAGCACAACGCCTCTCACAGGTAACAAAATATACTGACAACGCCAAGCATTTTCCTGACAATTTCGAATTCCCTGAAGTTTGCATGACTTCTCTAGTGTCATACCTTTCCTGTCGCCCTCGCTGAGCATCAGTAATCCACAACAAAGTGACCATTACTTATCACATTCATTCGTGGTCACATCTCTAGAAGATGGGCATGTTCCTAACGGCGTGTCCACACTACATAACATTAACAGCTACACTGGATGTATACTTGGTAAATTTATGTCAGTTCCGTCTTCACTATTAACATGTTAACTCCTAATACGTTGAACTTCACATTTTCAACAAATTGGATGTTTTCCAGGAGGAATGGGAAACGTAGAGTCCATCGTTCGTTGTTGGCTGAAGTTCGGGTAAGGTCGGGAGCTTTTATGGCAGGACCTGTATTTCCAACTGCTATTTTCGGTGTTCTATATTTAAATAAAATGAAATGATCTAAGGAAGGAACAACCGGCCCCTTACAGACTACAACAGTGGGCCTAAACATTATGTGAAATGAGCATAGGTCTAGGACGGAAATGTGAATGTGAGCATAGGTCTATGGTGCAACACATATCGGGAGGTAGAAGTTACACTCTGTGCACCAGGGACGCAACTGAATAGAAAATCGCACCAATGCGATCTGCTATATTTGGTAATTGGAGAAGACAAATAAAACCAAGTTCAATAATTCCAATACTAATATTATCTGAATCCATTTTACTCGTCAATTTCCGTGGACATGTGGACGCAATGTGTGTAACACTGAACATAAACATTTAGCCATGACGTACTACTCAACGTGTATGTGGGTCAGATTCAACATGTTGATATTAAACATGGTGACCAATATTTTCCAGAAACCAATTTTCCTGACTTCTTGCTGTTTCCCAGAGCATGTTTTTCACGGATAAAGTTTGTATTTTTCACACTATTAAAAAAAACATTAAAGAAAGGCTACTAATTTGTCAGCTCTCAGAATTCATTGTGATAAAGTACAAGTTAAAAAAACTCAATAAATATAAATGGAGTCACTTTTTTTTGCTGAATTATATGTTTACAGGAATAATATCTATTTATATAACAGACAAAAAACTTTCCATGACTTCTAACGATTCTTCTACAAAATCCGACTTTTCCAGAGCTATGAAATTCCCTCATTTTTCCCGATTTTCCGTGTTTTCCAGAAAGTGGCCACCGTGTTAAAGATCAAGTTGTGGGAGACGCGCCGTGACAGTGTCGGCTGCCTACTAGCAGGGTGGCTGTGTCAGCGGCAACAGAGCGGTGGCGCAGGCGCAGGCGGGCGAGTTGAGATCGGCCGAGTGGCGAAGGCGCCCCGAGTACCTGACGGGTTCTCACAACGCCCGCGCCGTCGCGTCGGCCTCCGCCGCCACGCCCCCTGCCGCCGCGCCGCGCCGTTCCGCAAAGAGAACACCACAAGCCTCCATAATGCAGCGCGGGATCCGCTTGGAACGGAGGTCAACTCTGCCAACCACCCGCTCAAAAAAGTGGTTGATTAGGGCAAGAAGTCTGTAGATTAACGGTGGGAAAATAATACTCAGATAAACGGCCCGATTAATCCGGAGGCTGATACCTATAATTACGATTTGCTACTTAGAACTACACGGGGAATGAATCACGAACGAGATGCTGCTGGTACACAGTAGTTGTTTATTAATTGTTTGTCGTAAAATATAGGAAGATTATCGCAAAGACGCAGCAACAGTACATCATACGTCAAGGGGAAAATGGGTTTCTTGAAGCCTGTTCGTTGAGGTGAATGGATTAATTTTCGAAGAAATAATAAAATCGTGTTGCTAGTTCTTTCTCCTCCACATCAAAATGATTTATAAAACAATACAGTTGATTAACAAAAATTAATAACAAAACTTTGAAAATTAGAGATTTAAATATTAACTTTCAAAATTAGAGGAACATTTAACTAGTGGTGCTAAAACAGCACGTAATTTTCAGCCCGTACTTTCACGCAAAATTACGCGAAAAGTACTCAAATTTTCGAAAAAGTGTACATGACCTTATTTTAAAGTCTATCTTTAAGGAACAGATTTCATTAAGGGAAAAAGTATCTTTAATATTTTAGTTGTAAGAGACTCCGAAAAAAAATTGAACTTTTGCAATTTTTGGAAAAATCAGGGTTTTTAGAGAACATGAGACCTGCTCCATTCTTTTAAACGTCCTTTACACCTATCCAACAACAAAATTTAGTAAAACAACGATGGAACCATTTTTAAAAAATTGAAAATATTCCAGGGGCTTCAAGTAAAGTATCCCCCATTATTAGAATATCGGTTTCGAATTCAAGGGGCCGTGACATCAGCCAGATCGATTGGGGATTATCAATTTTGGAGAAAATCAACTGAACGGTTTAGCCGCTAGCGTTGTTCACAGACGGACGGACGGACGGACGGACAAACGTTTTGCCGTCTTTCGATTTTTCGGCCAGAACCCACAAAACAGGGATTCTGCCTACACCATGTGCTAGAGGATTTTTTGGTCTAAATTTGGCAACTGAGTTTATCCACTTTTTAGTAACCAGGGCCTGTAGCAAGAGTTTTTCTGCCAAAAACTCACTGCTTTTTCGCGCAGCATTACATGACTTTCTCTCCATTGAGAAACCGGTAGCGAGAAAGTAAATATGAGAGAAATAATTCCCTAGTATATAGTTCCCCAAACTGAACGACCTTTTTGCTCATTAAAATGTAGTCCTAAATATTGGAGAAGAATTGTTACAGAAAATTTCATGTTTATTCGTGTGAATACTTGTATTATACTCGTCGTTGCAAGTAAATGTAGTGATTACACATCCTATTCGATACATGTGGAGACTCGCTTCATGAAAGCAAATCTCCTCTCTGGATGGTAGAATTATACTCTTCTTCATTCAAAGTATTCAGTAACCAACTTCAAAGACAAGATAATGCAGCAAATTAGGTCAAAAAAAATATCATACATTTTAAAAATAAAAGTGTCCATTTACAATCTACGTAAGTTACACCCCCCTACTTCACCAACACAAGTGATAAGA
The DNA here is from genome assembly GCA_011170035.1 of Teleogryllus occipitalis. Taxonomy (NCBI): domain Eukaryota; kingdom Metazoa; phylum Arthropoda; class Insecta; order Orthoptera; family Gryllidae; genus Teleogryllus; species Teleogryllus occipitalis. Next base: position 365,213 of record BLKR01014753.1, read on the forward strand.
TCAAAACTTGTTTTCCGTAATTCATCATCTCTGCTCTTACATGTTAGGAAGTCCGTAATAAATGAGACCTAATGTCTTTATATAACTAGTGACTGAGTTAAACTTTGTCATGTCCGCGCTCGGTTGGACAAATGGTTCCTCCTTTGAGGAATCATCTTTCTTCTATGGCTTCCTCATGTGCCTATAGTAAAAAAAGAAACTGATCCAGAGATCGAAAAAAAATTATACACAGTAATTATGTATAGCCGACTGGATGGCCGAGGTCGCTAAGAGCAAGTACAGACTCAGCGCTTCGGTCCGAAGGGTCGCGGGTTCGAGTCCCGCCTTGGGCATGGCTGTTTGTCCCTTGACTTTGTGTGTTGTCGCGGAGGGCCTCGCGTTCTGCTGATCCCAGATCAGAGGAGCCCGCAAATGTGTTGGTGTCTAGTGTATGGTCGAATATGCGTCCCATCGGGGCGTAAAGGGTAACCGACTGTCGGCTGGATAAAAGCCCTAGATAAAAAAAAAAAAAAATGTATATCTCCACTAATCAGTTTGAAAATTTTGAATGAAAAATCACATTATTTTGATGAAATTAAAAGTCTCAACGAAGCAGTGTACATTTACTTATGCAAATTTATTTACCCTATAAAAAACAAAAATACATTATGTTCACCAGATTGCTAAACAAGTGGCGAAATCGATCATTCATTCAACAGCGATTTCCCATGACGCTATTTTAAACGTCAGTAATATCCTTAATTCTTTGTATTTTCCAACAATTCCAATAACAGAAACCACGTCCGCCGTAGAAAGTGCAAATACGAAAATGGCAATCGGAATATCCAGTAGCCGGCGTGAAACATACCGCGCGTTACGAGCGAACGAACCAATCCCGCTTGACGAGAAGGAATCTAAACACACGGCAGCACCACCCTCGGATTTACGACCCATACTCTGCTGCCACCGCCGCTCCTCGGCTACGCCACCGCACGAAAAAAAGTACACGCTCGACATGGCACGAAAAAAGCACGAAGGAAGCAAAGGAAACAAAAAAGTGACGTTAGCCGCCAGATCATAAAAATTCACAACGCTCACATCGCCCTTCATGACAAGGTGAACTAGTCCTCGCTCCAAACTAAAAAGAGCATTTTACAAGGGGTAATGCTCATTAACGAAAATATACCGTACAATAATTATATAATTAGGATTACAGATGAGATGTAGTACCATGATATACGGAAGCTCCGCAACGTTGTGTATGAAAAGAGGAGTCATTGGTGAGGGAACGAGTTTGATAGTCGCTGCAAGGTCTGCAGAGCAGGCGCGAGGCCCACATTACAATGGGAGGCATAGTCGTCTAACTTTTTCTCGAGAATCAGAGATAGCATCGCTGTTTCATTCATAAATCTTACAGGCATCGGTTTCTTCTCAGAATCCATTATGTCGATAACACACAAGGATGTATTTTATGGATTCACTCGCACAACGCGTGTGTGATATTTCGAACTTGACTAAAGATATCCATCGCGATGTGGTGTGGCAGCGAAGCATGCAGAGAAACTACTTTCAGGTAATCGTACAACGGTTGGGAATTTCTTTATCCAAATAAAATGTTCAAGCAGGTTTTCGGACATGACAGTCAAAAGCCTGAAGGGCAAGTTATAAATGCATGAATAAAAATATGTTTGTTAGAAAATACATGAGTGAAAAACTTTACGTCAAGCAAAGCAAGAGAAGAGCCCGGATATTCAGGCATATATTTTACCTAAAATAAGAGGGCAAAAAGGCATTTTATTTACTATAATAGCCCACAAAAGACTTATTTTTACTAAAATAGGCACGCAAAGGCATTTATTTTTACTAAAACATGCCATCCAACGTGATGGCTACGAATTTTTTTATTCGCAAGGTCGTCTCTTTGAAATGATATTGTGAACTCTCCATTGAATCTTGAAATAGCATCAGTGAAAACGGAATTGTATTTTCCGTACTTCGAATTTGTGTAATCGCCACCAGAAGTGTATATCTTACACAAAGAGCTCTGTCCTCAAAAGAGATCGGAAACGACACTCGAAAGTAGGATGGAATTCTTCGTGAGCGAACAAACCCTGTCGGCATCAATGAAAAAATAAAAAATGTTGACTCCTTTTCCATTTACATTTTTAACAAAGCTTTGCTTTCAAAGACAGACAAAATACTACCGGGTCTTCGTGTTTTCTAGGCTTGCAGGTATGTATCCAGCTTAGTTAAGATCGGTGCGAGGAGAGAGAAAGTGCAAAATAATGACGTAAAAAGCGGGAAAACGCAAAAATATGACAGAATGGCAAATATAGGCAATAGAAGCTAAAATAGACAAAATGAAAATCAACTAAAGCGACTCTACAAGCACAATTAAGTTATTCATCTTATCAAAAATCATCAAATAGCAACAGTAGGCTTCGGGGCTCCAGTAATAAGAAATAGTTTCTTGTTTGCATTCCATGATCCGTGCATGAGAGCGTCCGCGAGCAGGAGGCCGTGGCGCGCGGCGCCCCGTCACGCTCCAGCGCGTCCTCCTCCGCCGCCACTCGGCCGGCCCGCCGCCCGCCAGCGCGCGCGCGAGCGAGCGCGAGGCCGCTCGGGGCAAATTGATTCCGAGCTCTCCGCTTTTCAATTGCCGCGCCGAGAAGTCCCGTTCTTCATTCCCCTAATAAGCCCCTAGCCGCACCAAATGAAAACGGAGACGGCCCCGCCAATTATTCCCACTGGGAAAACCGATGCACAGAATTGCTTACGAGTGCCGTGAATCCCGACAAATGCCTCATGTGTGTTATGAAAACAATTCATTCGTGTATACTGTAATAGCATCATTCATTTCACAAAGAAGTACGAACTTCGTGGAAAGCACATCTTCCCCGAAAATGCAATGATCTCACAAAAAATTTTCGCTGGCAAATTTCCTAAGATTATCAAGAGAAAATTAAAAAAAAAACAAAAACGAATGTACGTCAGACTTTCAGACGTCAAGATAGAACTTTTTTTTTATTATTATTTTTAAGAAACACATTTTCAGGATACGCCATTTTTGTACGAGTGACGGGATCTGTACTTGAAATAATTAGTTGAAAGTAGCATTAGATGGTCGTGGAAATCTCACAACCGCAAACGATGAAATCTTGTATTTGCACAAGACCTCTTCTAGACCGCCTTCCTCACAGATGCCATTTGTGTCTTTTTGTTCACATTCTCCGTCCTTTCTTCACAATAATAATTAAATTCCATTGCACGACTTGCAGGCGCGGCGGCTAGTTAGATTTCAAATAGAGATACATAGGAGCGCGTTCGCGAGTCCACCGAGGCAAAAATTATAAACCCCCACTTTGGGGTGCTCCATCACGATAATTGCGGCGCTCGCCGCGCTGGAAGGCGCAACGCCTCAACGCCGTAGATCGCGCCGCCCGACCGACGGCGGCGGCGGCGGCCGAGGAGCACGTTGCCACCAAAGAACGGAAACGTGGCCCAAAACCTCAAATGACATCAATGCAACTGAAGGATTCCTTCCCCCCTCCAAAAAACACCCTATTCCAAATTTTTAGATTTCAGGAGGTACCAAAATCTTTATGGCGTAGACGTGCAATCAAGTTATGATTTTTCTCCGCGTCGTATCTTTCAATGTGTTCGGCACTTGCTGAAAGGAAATGTCGCAATAGATAGCGCCAGTTGTAGGGAATAACATAGTGAAATATCTTAAAATATGGAATTTCTGATTTGTTTGGTTCATGTAAGAAACTCCTCAATTATGAGCTACATCCGAGGCCTTTTTTCAGGTAGCTGATTACAAATTTGTTATTAAAACTCCAACAAACAACAAAGCACGTATAAAACTACTTTGAATGCTACAATTCCGTATTTTTTTTATTTTTATACAAGTCGAGTAAGGAAAATTCTTAAAACGTTAATCGTGAAATTCGGATCCCCAGCTAAACATTGAATGAGTTCAAATATAATTGATTAAGCTAAAGACTAATATTGACTCTGAATTTTTCTATGGCGTTTAAAATATTTTTTATGATAGGTAGTTGAAATGCATCTTATTCTTTTAATGAAAAATCGCGAAATTTACTTTGCACTTTCTTTAAAAGAATCGTACTTTCTCCAGGAGATGTATTCATTATAGAAAAAAAAGAAGAAAAATTACACTGGTTTACAAATACGTAATCCAATATGTGATACTTCGTCCTCAACCGCTACAACCGCACTAACAGCGACAGGCAAGTTCACAATGTCTGTTTGCACAAGCAGATACTGCAAGCGTTTGCCTTGGAGTATCACAACTGACGTACGAAAGATTCCTCTACCAAACAATGATAGAAACTTTCACTTGCGAAGCGATCGCCACGTTTTCGCCATTAGGCACACCGTGGGGGTGTGGCGGGTGCTCCGGTGGGGGCGCGAGGCGGGCGGACGCTGTCCCTCAAGTTGCCACTGCGAGGTGCTGCGCGGGCGGAGCGCCGCTCCGGCAGCCTCCCTTCTCCCACAGCTACTGAGCTACCCGCCCGACCATATGTCAATTCAACGGTCATGTGGTTCCCAAACGTAATTTAGCTACCACAAGTATGTTACATTTCTTGTGATTGTTGTTATTATTATTGTTGTCATTATCGAACGCGTTCTTTTTTCTTCAAAATATTTGTTTACCCTGAAATAGACTGCAAGAGATAAATATTTTGCATGTGGAGTTCCAAAGTTCGGGTATAAAATGTTCAAACAATATTAAGGAACGGGTTGTACAAAAAAATAATAAAAACAAAGATAAACCAAAATTCATAAATTCTTTTACGAAGGCATCGATGTACAATTAATATATATATATATATATATATATATATATATATATATATATATATAAGCAATTTCTTGTATTATTTAAGACCAGCCAAAAAAGGGATACTTTTAAGGTTAAGATAATTTTTATTGTAATACGCCAACTGTTCTCAATCGCTGCAGACAATCTCCACATTGTATTTAACAGCCCGTATCAACGCTATTGCTCACATTACAATCTTTGAACAAATGTATATAGATCGCTACTTGGCTTAGTTGTTAATAGGATCATTAGCATGGGCCTCTGCATTTTAGTACTCATGCCAAAAATGAAATAAAATTGTACTGAGTAGAAGTGTAAGGATTTTAGTATTATTTATTGTATTAGATGTAGTATAAGTGTAAAGAAATTGCCTCCGGGATTAATGCTGAAAGCAAATTAAATAAATTATCTATCATAGAAATAATAATACACACTAAAGGAACCCACCTGAATACGAAAATTTTATTTACCCGTTAATAGTTCTAATAAAAACTCAAGAGTTATTTGGAAGTGATCATTTACTGAATATTAATTACAATGCCATTTGTTCAATCATAGATGCACATCAACACATCCATGTCGCCAATAAATCTTGGGTAGGCAATGCTCGGCAGGATGCACGGAATCATTATTCTGACAGCTTTCATTGGCGAGAGCCACGTCCCAGAAACTCCACGAATTCAAGAACAAGGCCCGGCCCATCAGGAGAGACGTGCGACCTCCACAATATCCGGCCAGCGGCGCAGCGGGGAGCGCTCGCGGTAGCCCTGGTGGCGGACGCAGATTGGGGAAGAGAGGACAGCGAGGCTGTGCAAAAGCTCTGAAGAGCAAACAACAGAGACACAACACGCGGCAAAGAAAAATGTCACTAAGAGAAGTTCACGGAAGCGGAGGTAAGCAATGAGTAACGAAGAGACCCATGAAATGTGAAATAAAAAGGAAAGGTTTATTCAGCGAGGGAAAAATAAACAAGCACCGAAGACAGAAGAAGATTAAACTTATGAGGCACGAGGAGACGGAAGAGAAACTTTACAATTGATAAAAGAAATGGTAAAGCACTAATAAAATAAGTGGGGTGCACAGACGAAAACGAGGGCAAACGCAAAAACGAAACGAAACGTGAAACGAGACTCACATATAAATAAAGACACAAAGTGAAAACGAGAAAGTAAGTGAATGAGGAAGTACATGCATTAGGAAGAGCCACATCAGTGAACAGATTTGGGAGCAAACGACATGTATAGAGCCTGCATCGAGGTCACCCCAGTGCCTAATTCGCCTTGAAGTCCAGGGGTACACCTGCGTGTGGGTGGGCGCGCAAGGGCAGGGCGAGGGCAGGGCTGGAGCAGGGCTGGAGCAGGGCTGGAGCAGGGCTACCGTTTCGCGGGCACGCTCCGCCCTGCGCCGCCCTTGTTGTTTCAGTTGCGCCAGCGTGCGCGCGCCGCCGCCGCCGCTGCCGCCACCCTCGAGGCGAGCCATCTGGCGCGCCGTCGCCCGCCGCCGACCGGATGTGGCGTCACCGCCGCGGACGCACGCGCCCGCGCGCGCGCCCGGCGCCCGCGGCCGCCTCCACCCACGCCCAGGCCCACCAAGCGCCCCCATAGTGCTTCCGGACGCGGCTACCGATGTGGTCAATAGTCCTGGAAGTGTCGTGCGTGTTATATCCCGAATGGTGGCGGTGTTCTCTTGCCGGAACGTTCGATCAGACGCCGACCTACCCGATTGTGGAGTTTTCCTCTTCCAGCTATCTCCGCAGGCAGTACACCGCCCCCAGACGGGACAAGCTCTAACTCGACCTCCCGATTGGTCTCCCAATGTGGTATTGCAGTGTATGTATGTGTAGAGGGGTGTGGTTTGTGTGCGCGTGTGTGTGTGTGTGTAAAAGGGGATGCGAAAATAAAAGTCGTATACGAAACGCATATTGTATAACATTAAAAAATATCCCATAACGAGAGGTGAGGCTCATCGACGAATTTTCTGTGTGTGTGGGGTGTATAGGTATAGTCATAGATCAACCGACCTGAGGTTTTCAAATAAAAAAATGTTTAATTATGCTGAATATAAAGTATATTTTTATTTGTTGACTTAAAACGTAATATATAATCATTATATATAGGAATCCTAAAGAATTCGCAAGTACGAAATTAAAATTCCCACTCTTTACTACTAACAGTGTGTAAGGAAGGTTTTCTACATCCAAATGGTTTTAACGGAAACCAGAAGAGCTCTTGGAAAATCTTTGCTAACTCACTTTGTTCAGAGTCATTTTGAAAAGTATTACTGAATTGTTTTCCGTTCATACGTATCCAGGACTGACAATCAATAAGACACTTTTTCTTTGAGAACAATTTTCTAAATTAATATTTGTTAAAGAATAAAACTAAAACTGATTGAAAACAAAAAAATTTATCTCTCCCCACAAATGAAAAGTGCAATACCTCTCTAAATCTTTATCACATTTTCAAAGTATGTCCCAGAAACAACAATCAAAGAGATTTATCTGGTTATATTCATGAAGCAATACTCCATTCTAAAGAAGACTAAGAAAGAATAATTAAATTTTGTAAAGCCATCAATATCTTTCTAGACATTTAATTCCAATGAATACACGTCAATTGTCACTATTGCTTTGAATTGTTACTACTGTAAGATGACTGCAATTTATACTGTGTATATTTCTACTGTTGTATTGTATTTGTAACAGAAATAGTCGCGAATGACCATGTTATTAATGCGATTAAAAAAACTAAAAATATTTTTAAACCAAATGATCTCGGCAATATCGTATTATCAATGTCGGAAACATGACATTTCGATATTTTGAAAAAGTACGAACGTTTTCTCAGCACATGCGAGTACATACACAACCTATTATATTAAAGCTCTAGAAGTATATTACATTATTTGTTCTTGGATGTAATTACATGAACATCCGACGGCCTTCAACTTACCTTACCGACAGGTCCATAAGTTACAAAACGAGGCTCATGTAACTTACCTGAAACAAAGAGAAAGCATCAGCAAAATAATTTCAACAAAAAATGCATACGTTGCCCAAGTAAAGCATATAGTGTACGTAATAAACAATCTATTTTAATAAGGCAGGAACGTAAAATATTTCGCTTCGTTATTGCCGTTCTCAGTCACAGGGCGTAGCGTTGTGCATTTAGCAGGACCAGTTGAGAAAATACTACCTTTTAATAACTAAGAGTCCAACTTTTCTGTCTGAGACTTGACAACACGTATTCAGAAATCGGTTTTGTAAAATAATTTATAAAAATGGCGAATTGATTTAAGTTTCCACAGCCAAAAGCAACGTTTTCTCAAAACCCTCATCAAACTAAGCAATATGTCGGCGAAACACTCCTTTGTACTATCATAGTTTTCCATCATCGAGCTTCTTCTCCAGAGAAAAAAGAAAGTAAATAGTGAAAATATAACAAAAACGATTAGACACCTTTTCAAGCAATCCATCAGAATCTGTCGTAGTCAATCAATCAAGAATTCACACTCATCAACATTTCTCACAAATCTTTATCAGCTATTGTTCGAAATACAAGCATCCAGATAAAACAAAAGGAGGCATGAAGAGAAGCATTGATTCACGCGTTTACACGGCTGCGTGCATCTCCTGAAGTTTATGAATGGATCTGCTTATCTCTCTTGACGTTCTTTCCACACAATAGAACTATGTCGCCATTGCCACAACGTGAATGAAACACCAAACGATCAAAACAGTTACAAGAATTTTCCGTAAAGTTTATCACGGAGAACTATGTGATAGTAATAAAAGTTACAGCATTAATTAAAAGAATCTAAAAAAGTATTCTTACCTTAAAAAAGACACTACAATTTTATTTTTTAATCTAATTATTTTATAATTTTGGCATTCGACCCTAATTTGGATCTTTTAAAAAAATATCAGATTCACAATGTTAAAATGACTAGGTAAAAACTTTAAAACAAGCAGCATTGTATATAAAAAATGGACAACTCAACAATTCAAACATAATTTTTTATAAAATAGTACCCGGTTTAAAGTTTTTACCACGTACTTGTAATTTTCGAAAATTTAGAGAGATCAACGCAAATTGCACCAGCACTATTTTTATAAGCGTACTTCGCACTATGCGAAGAAAAAATTAAGAAAAAATTTGCAGCCTCTTTCGAGAAATTGTTTTTAAAATTATCATTTAAGATAAAACTATCTTCAACATTGTAGTAGTAGGAAGACGCCGATTTTTTTAAATTTTTGCCATTTTTTAAAAAAGTTTTTAAAAATTCGTCTTTATTGATGGCAAGAGATTCGGGTAACAAGCGACGATTATGTTTGAAGGATTTAAAATGATATAAAACATTGAGTTGTGTTAGCGCACGATCGCAGAAACCATTCAAAAAACGTTATTTTCCTAGAGCTGAAAAATGAGCTGTCGATGAAAAGGAGCCGAACCACGTGGACCTGCTTGCTGTGCACCGGGTCTTGAACGCAGCGCCCGGACGGCGCATGAGCAGATCTAACGACGCCGCAGGTGGCCACGGCTCCGAAGGGCAATGACGCTCGGCGGTGGCCGCGGGCACAACGTGACGGGAAGTGAACCCGGAACCCCCTATGCACCCGAAGCAACGTCCGCGACTGACCCATGGACCTCTACCGGCACGCGCTGCCTCCCACACTCAAACGTTCAGGCGAGTGTGTGTGTGTGTGTGTGTGTGTGGGGGGGGGAAATCACACCAATTGAATGTTATGGAAAGAGATGATGGCCTAGTCGAAAGGCGGCAATAGTCATCCTGCAATTCTCACCGCTACTGAAACCGTCAAAATGTGCGAGACGTCACCTTCGGCTTCTTTTCGTGCATACTTAGGTGGTGGAAGAGTAATTACGAAGTGAAAGACTTTCGGCTACTGGAACAAACAATATGTTAAACTGTTCTTATTTACCCGTCGCTTCGTGTGAAGATTAACAATTCATGATCTTACGTAATCTTTTCTCCCTTACGCTTTCTTGAACAGGTCATTTTGTTCAGTTTCTTTTTGTTGTACACTGGTACCTCAAAATAAATGTTCTATTCTCAAATCAATACAAATACTTGCTTCCCTATGGGTATATATACAAGAAACTTCATACATTGTCCATCTAATTTTTTCACGACTCAGGTTTTGCGAATGACTTTCCAAGTATGCAAGGTAGCGTAACAATACTAATTGGTCGGTAAGAACCGTGATCAATACATCAAGGACTTTGTCCTTGCAGGTAAATGCCTATCGCCTAAAATACAGGAATCACAGAAGAAAAGCGATCCGTATTACGACACTTCCCCGGACTTTTACAAATAAACCACGTTCATGGTCGTTCCCTACGTTTCCAGGGAGAAAACAAGAATTTAATTACGCTTGTAATCTAACCAGACTCATACAAAACGTGAATCTTCTTTTTACCAATGATCACAGATTCAATTATTGAAAATCACAACCGCCCTCAATGGAAAGGTAAGGCAAACTTCCGCAGCTTCTGTAGTATCGAACAGTTACTCAGCAACTTCTAGGAAGCGTTCATTGAGGGGAAGTGCTTGATTCCGCGTTCGAGGAATACGCGTTAATACTTTTACTTTACGGTGCTTCTTCTCCGGTCACACAGCGGGTCTCCGTTTCCGCCACTGGCGTCGGAAAGCTTTCCCACGCCTCATTCGACCTGATGACAACAAGGGGCTGGACGGTCTTGTGATTATAAACGTTTCGGGGTCTTCATTTTTTTAAGAAACGTCAGTAGAGAGACCAATATTACACATTCTTTGGGGGTTAATGAATGACGATAAAAAGGGCTATGTTCCCCGATGTACGTCAACATTTTACTGCACCTGAATTCAATTGTTGCAGTAATCGAAGTACTCTAAGTGATTTTGAAAAACAAAATTTCTTTTTTCTTATTATTTCGGCATAAGTCTCTTTCCACGTATTTCATCAAAAAATAAAAAGCAGTAATAAAAGGACCATTATTGCAAGGAATTAAAACGTATCTCATGGCTTTTTCTTAGACTACCCAATTTATTAGTGTTTTTAGAATTTCTTCAATAAATAAATTTAATAATATAAATAATTATATATTCAATTATACAAATTTACTTTATAAACCACACTCGAAAATGAATGTGCGTTAGCACGGAGACCAATTTACCTGTACTGTTATAGGAAGATTCAAGAGACAGCACTTTGTCGTATTGTCTTTGCTATCGCACCATTCATTCGTCCTCGGGAGTTCATAATCGAATCGTGATCATAATGCCGACGCCAATGGCCACGCTGTACCAATGTCTCGCTACCGCTTCCACAGTTCTCAACGAAGACTGGCAATGGAGGGAACAGGGAAAGGAGGATCAGGAAGGGGAAAAGAGGACTGGAGAAGCATGAGGAGGAAAACGAGTACTTGTGGAGAAGATGGAGGAAGCCAAAACGAAGGGGTAAAAAAGAGGAGGAGGAGTAGAAGAAGGAGGAGGAAAGAGGAGGCTGGCGGAGAGGCGGCGTGAGTCATTAGCAGCGCTGCCCTCTCGCGGCCGCTCGCCCACTTAGCGTTTTTGTGCGCCGCTAATTTCGAACCTCCGGTGACCGGTTTTTGCGCGCGGCGCAATCTGCTAACAATGATCTGCGGCTGCACGCGGGAGCGGCGGTACCCTGCGCCGAGCTGCTCGCGTCGGTCGCTCGACTTGTTCTGCCACCCACCCCTCGCCCCGCCCCCTTCCACCTCCGCCCCCGCGCGCCCTTGGTCGCAATCGCCCCGGGCCTCCTGAGCCCTGCGGCCCGACGCCTGGCACCGCCTCGTGCTCTTCGTTCAAATTGCGGAAGTGAACTCAGCCCCCGCAGGGCATCCTGCCGCTGCTGCTGCAGCGAACGTCTGTACCTGCAGTTGCACTCATGTTCCAGCTTTCTTCATTTCTTGCGAGCGAACCATATGATTCTCTGCTCTTTCGTTTGGCCTTCAACGCACAGCCTCGCCAATGTAACACACGCAAAGTAGCGTTTGGATGCGTGGAACGAAAGTCATGCTTAGATCAACGGTACTAAACCAGAATCCTTCCGCGGGGTGGAAGAGTTTGCATGTTTTAACTGTCCTAGAGAAATAGCGTCAGCTCAATGAATTTAGCACCTCTTTAATAAATGTTTTGTTCAAAAAAATTCCTAGTTTGCCAGCATCCACTTTCCATTGCTGGGACTTATTTAGTCTTGAAGAAAGTTTGATTATTTAAAGTTTCTAATCAATTAGGTGAAAGTGTCCAAAATAGATTACATATTACTTGTTTCACAAATAACCCATGAATGGCATTTCATCTTCCCGTTCTGCAGATGCATTTCTCTCATCTGGAATTTATTTTATATTATAGCATATTAAGTGTAGAATTCTCCCCCAAATTATAGGGAAGCTCGCTTATTTATAAACCGGAAATAAATAACAGTGTTTGACTTTATTTACAATAAAGCGTATATTTGTGTTCCGCCACAACAAACGCGGAAGGCATACAAAAATAGAGCACACTAAGACAGCAAGAACCGATTTTTAAAATAGCGGATTCTAGATCAATCAGAGCGAGCTCATTACAGTTCTCATACAAAAAGAACATTACAGGGAGCACATCGAACCCATGCACACTAGACTAGTGCATTGCATCACCAAGGGAGAGTTCGATTTGCACCGCAATTATATCGACTATCACGCATGTTCAGAGGAGCGAACTAATGACCGCCAGACACGAAACCTCGCGTAAAAACAGTGCCGTTATATCGTCCCAACGTCGGCGAGAATACCGTCGCGTTACTAAAGGCCACACGTGTTATCTCGTACATTGGCGAGAAACTTAACTGACACTCTGTCTTTCTTTGAATCTCATCAACAGTGCAGTGAAAGATAGCCTACATATTACATCTCTATGTGAAGTACCTCTGAAACAAACTTCCTCTTAACAATATTCAGGATACCTATAAACCGTCTCTAGCAATATTTCCAAACGTCAGATACAAATTGAAAACCCTCCTCAACCCCTTCACTTTTCCGTTACTTTTCTAATCGCCTGCAAATAGAAGTTTCAAGCGCGTCGAAAAAGAAATCGGATCGTCCTGAATGTCCACGGCAGAGAATGACAAAAAAATTAAATCGTCGAACACCAAGCAGATTTGCCTGTCTAAACATGTTCTAGAGAATTTTAAAAACATTCACCACAAATGGCAAGACTATTGTTTGTCATAGCAACCAATGTTGGATTTCGAAATATTCTGAATGAACTGGATATTCCAAAAATATACTTTCCCACAAGAAAGAACCAATTTTTAGACTTCTGCAAAATTGAGTAACCAATGACTTTTTATAAAATTCAAAAATTTCCAAACATTTCCTCAAATGTCAAATTCTCAAAATTTGAAAATATCTAACATTTCCAGAAATTCGAATTCCGAGTGTAATCATTTCCCTCCTGAACTAACAAACGATCATATTTTCTAATTTCTCGACTTCCTCAAAAGGGCGAAATCGCTTGCATCTGCCTTCCGGGGCCGACTCCGCAGCCGGCTGCGCACCGAGCGGCGAGCAAGGATGCCCGTTTGTTGAACACGCGCGTTCCCCGAATGCGCTTGTTAATGTTTATGTCTGGCGTGCCAAAGACACGCGTTTATTTCGAGTGCACTTGCAGCGCGGGGACGGGAGCGGACGCGCCGGTCATATGGGTGGGGCGGGTGAGACTGGCAGGGCGCACAGGGAGAAACGGTCAGGGACGAATGTAGAATGCTCGGGTGTAAGCGTCGCAATCATTTATTGCCAAGTAAAACATATAAAGTAGAGCGAAGGTTCTAGGAATTTTAATGTCTGTTTTATTATAATGAATTCGCATCGATCACTTAATCAGTACCTCACTAAGGAAACATAATATATGCCCGAAATTTAATTTGTAAATCTAAACTGATGCTCTACCGAAAAGCTGTCATTATCCAGGATTCCATCTGGTTACTTTTTTTACGATGATAATAATGGCCTCGGGGAGAGTTTCACAATTGAGCGATTTATAATATTTACCTTTAGCATATTTCGCATTGACATGTTTTGGTTGTAGAACTTTATTCAAATTTTCCAGTGCTAACTACCAGCTGTGAATTCGAGTTCTAACAGTGTTTTCTTTCTTTGCGCGGGCGTTCATACGTTGTGAATAGTGACTGTAACGGAAGAATAATCTTAGAAAGTAGCTGGCGAAACTGAAGCCATTTCCGAAAAAGAATCGGGATCAAAAGCAATGATGCACTAAACAATGGGCCGAAGACAAGAACATGTACAACTACAAGGATGCAAAATTCTGTTTTCGCATCCCCACACAACTCCAACGCATTTCTTATTTCGAACAGTAGTGTGTTTCAGGAAGCTTTGCACACAGCGATTTCCATACTTCCAACTTCATTTCGGCGTGTTTGCTGCTCGATTGTACATTTCGCCTGTCATTGAGGTACAAGTCTGTGTACCTTGGGCCAGGGGTCGGCGGCAGCGTCGAGGACAGCGGGAGGGGGCGGGGCGGGCGGGGCGGGGAGCGTTCCGAGAAGCCCCTTCGGGCCCGCCTGCGCTCCCGCTGCACGACCGACATGTCCCGGGGTAATAAGTACGAGGCGTTCGTGAAGGGGGAGCTGGACGTCCATTAGGTGCTCCTCCGCCAGCTCTTGTTGGAGGCGCGAGCATTGTGCGGCAATGGAGACAGGTCCCTTCATGCAGTACATACGTATGCAAATGTACTCGACGACACCGCTCAATGGAATTCCAGTAGATTGACAAGAACAGAATTATGATTCATTAAGATAATCTTTCTTTCGCTTCCAGCAATTATCTTCTGTGTTTCTCGACATTTTTAAATCCAATTTAATTTCATGTATACAGAAAAAGGATCAAACGAGAGTTGGTATAAATAGCAACCCTCCATGCAAGTGTTCCGGCAAATGAAGTCTAACTTACGGTCTGTTTTTACACAATTAGAGATTATACTGAGCATCAAAAGGAAAGTAACATTAATTTTAACAGTCATATTAATGTATTACTTACCATTTGGACTGTATAATTCTAAACAACCTGTATTAAGTATTGTATCGCAGCTTCTGGATCAATGACCACCATCTCGCTCAGGTTTTTCGTCCAGTTTCCTTGGATCCTTTGAGCAAATGCTGAGATGGCCCCTTTGCTTTGATGACCCCCTTTTGCTTCTGGACATTAATGTAACTTCATTATCTGTGCACGTCTTCTAGAATTCAGGGGGAACAGTTATTCAAATGATCATTCTCCATGTTGTCGCCGCAGAAAGTATCTATTATTGCTTGACGAAGGGCATGATGAGGGATAAGAGCCCAAATGTTTTGCTTATTTACCCTTGAAAATAGATTTTATTACATCGGAGGGAATAGTTTGTAAAAAGTCCATGAAAAAACGCTGATTTTCTTTCTGTATTCAAAATTCAAGTAGTATATGGCTTAGCGTAGGGATCACAGAATTTTGAAAACGTGCACAGGATTCACTTCTCCCCATAGCACGTCATACACAGTTTTTGACTGGTTTTGACTTAAAATAAATAAATAAAACAACATGATGCTGACAATTACGCACTAGTTATTGTAATGAAGAGGAGTACGAATTTATTCGAACTTCTCCAATATTAAGCGTCTTGTTTACGGACAATATTGTAGTATTAATGAAGTCACTTTCCATCACGACACAATCTTTGTTATATATTTTTCGGTATCCTTTAACTTTGTACAATTTGACGTTTTGTAAGCGCACAACGAGCGATTTTCCTCGAAGAAACGCAAGCGTCATGCTCCAACAGCGGGGCGCATAAACGTCGCGAACTGCGCGCGCTCGTCTCCGCCCCCACACGCCCCCAGGGCCCCCGGCGCGGCGGTCGGCTGGACGGACAGGCAGACAGGCGGCAGGAGCGCTGTTCCTTCGGCGCGCTGCTGCTGCTGCTGCCGGCAGCGTGACGCAACTTCCGGCGGTGAAAGTGCCGGCGGCGGAGGCGAAGGGGCTGCGGGTGGGAGTGGAGGTGGAGGGGTGGGGTGGGTGGAGAGGGGCGCCGCAGAGAGACGTTATGCATCGCAGATGGAGCGAGCCTCACGCGCGAATGTGCCGCGAACTCGCAGCCCAGAGCGCGCGCCCCCAGCGGCGTCGGTCAGAAGCAGCCGCCAATATTCTTTGGTCCATACGCTTTGCTTCCGCAAACGGGTTGCATCCGATGTAGAGCAATGAAAATGATTGATGTGGCTTGGGTGCATCAGTCAATGCTCAAATCAGTAAACGAATCAAAAATTACTTTCACATGTGTGACTTACTACAGTAATGTTAAAAACATCTCTTGTTAGAATATACATCTGAAAGGTAGTGTGCTGAATTTATCTTCTAGAACACTTTAAATTAAAAAAGGATAGGATTTTGGAGATCAGTTTAAAAAAATACGCTATGTATATTTTTGAAAGACAATAATAACACCTCTAACTTGAAAAATAATTCAAATATGTTTAAATAGCACTTCACTTCTCATTAAATATCAATTCTTCGTTTCACCTACCAATATGTTTAAAATGGAATCTAAAAAATAGCCCACTGAACTTGAAGACGGTCCAAACGTCAATGATTCTGTGAGAAACACGTTAAGCAGCACACATGGCAGACTACCGACAACAATCCAGAAGGCGTGAGAAGAAACACCCAAAACCAATAACCCTCTCGGGGGGAGAAGCGGCTTCCGTTTGCGCAAGAGGGCTCCTGTCCTGTCGAATCTGCCAGGCGACTTAGCGGCCAAGTCGAAGTCGCTCAATGGCAGGCGCAGGAGCAGCAGCAGCCTGCTCGTTTCGTTTCTGGGCACGGGGCCGGGGCCGGAGCCGGGGCCGGGGTCGGCAGGCGCGTTCCCAGCCCGCGCACGCAGCGACGCTGGCGCGTGAGGGCGCGTACCGATAGCCCACGCCGACCCCCCCGCGCTACACAGTGGGCCGAAATGCGCTATCGCCATCCAGAACAAACGTCCTATGCTTCTCCTCTACCGAAATAAAAATTCGTCGGAATAACGATTAATAGAGACTGAAGAGAGGGACGGTGAAGAAACTGAATTCTTCAAGATATTGAGAGTCAAAAATGTGTATGTGTATGTCTATTCTTTAGAGGTGTGTGCGCGCGCCCTGGTGTGTGTAATATTCGAGCCATATGATTGGGTTATTAAATCTTCACTGCACTGACTGGATTCAAAGGCAAAACTTATTTTATACAAAATATGTATACCTCGCTCTCAGAAAAATGGTGTATTTATTTTCTCCATTTTTTAAAATGCACTGATGTTATAAACATTCGCTTCAAAGTATACATTTATGCAATTCTGAGTTTTTTTAACAGTATTCTTGAAGTAGAAAATTTAAAAAAAATTATTTACAAATTTATTTATTTAATTTTTCAAATGAATGACTTTAAAATCACTTAAGTTTTAATTTTGTTGCTGTATACTTCAGTTGAAACGTACTACCATCCATTCGTTTCGTGGGTTTCGGCACATTGCCTGTCGCGCCGCGTGGCCTCCCGGAACGATCTGAATGGCCGCGCCTTTCAGGCGAATCCTTCGGCGCCCGCGGATGCCTCCGCGTCGCACAAAAGGAAGCTGCACAGCCCAAATGGGCCCAGTGACAGACCGGCCGATACGGCAGTATTTGGATCACCTACTTTTGTCGCGTGGGAATCGCATCTGCAATGAATGTCGGGAGCGTTCTTTGGGAAAGGATGTTCCCACAAAAGTTGCGAGACGTGACCAGCATTCATTTTGGCGATTTAGAATGCAAGTCATATCCAAGCAAATTGACTCAATTTCTCCGAAACGGATCTATGTATGACGTTCGAAGAGTTAAGACGAAGTCTATTCTTACACCAACACTGACAACGAATATTAAGTCTCTCTCTCCACTTAAAAACATTCATGGTGAGATATTTAAATTTTCTACAACTGAAATGTTAATTAGTTCGTATGATACTACTAGTATTTGACTTTCAGATAGAAATGCTAAAGTAGTTCTTATCATTTACATCGCCCTGAGAACAGTTTTTTATAATAGGCAGCTGACACGTACTAAAATCAATTTATTGGACAATCACGAGGTTTGAACTTTTCGAGCTCCATCACAACCAAAGCAGTGGTTTTACAGAAAAACGTATGACCGAGAAAGCGCTCCTCGCTTGGACGTCGCCCTGCCTGTAGTATCAAGAATTTCGAAATTGGCCAACAATACCCAGCTTCAACTCGATAAACCTACAAATGACCAAATTATAAAAACTATTTCTGTGGTCCTTCTTCACACGTATCTCGTCAAAGCATATCGCTAAATCAAAGTAACAAATGACAGTGTTTTCGTTCACTGAGCCAATATATTAGACTTGGGCCGTGGAGGGCGTGAGAACCACGAAAAAGCATCGCAAACACAATCAAGAGCGGTGGCGGCCGTGGCGGCGGTGGCAGCGGGCGGGCGTGGCGCATGTGGCAACAGCGCGGAGCGTCCTCCGTGAGAACGGAGCGAGCGGCGCGGCGCGGCGCGGCGCGGCACAGCCTCCTGCGCCGCCTGGACCGAGGAGCAGGTGATCCGCGCCGCCCCCGCCCCACCCCGCCCCGCCCCCACCTCACCCCGCGCCGGCTACCTGTCCGCTCGCCAGCGCCTCCGCCGCCCGCGAATCGCGCCCCCGGGCTCCATTCACGGGCGCGCATTGTGGTGCAGACAGCCCCCCCCCCCCAGCGAGCAACGTTGGAACCGATCGATAAGGCAGTAAGGCGCCATCACTATCACGTCTTAATCATACTTAAGAGACAAACTTGTCTGGCTTCTGTGTATGAAATATTTAAGGGTGTTATTTGTGAGTTTTGGTTATGAGGCGTCAGGTTGTTGTTGTTGTTGTTGTTGTTGTTGTTGTTGTTGATGTTTATGAGTCAATTAATAAATGAATGACTACGCTCCATAATCTTACGATTCGTGAAAATGAATTAAAGCGGCACCCTACTAAGCATTTCATCAGAGTCTGATTTTCTGCGAACAAACTATGGCATGATTAAAATTTCTCAGTTAAAAGTTCCCAAACAGTTTTTCATTGACTTGGAAGGATTCTTGACGGGAACATGTAAACTTTAAGTGGCTTTGAGACCGAAAATATTGGTCGCTCTTCTTGTGTAGTTGGTATATTTATCGTGAAGCTAACGCCATATACAGTTTTTACTGTTCATTGACTAAATAGATCATAGCAAATTAAAGGCAGTCAACGCATGCCTACACGTTAAAAGGGTTCCCAATTTACATTCGAATTACAATTCCCAATAGGAGCACATAGATAGTGATGTTGGAACATAAGAAAAGGAGAAGTTTGTCACATTTTAAAGAGTGGGTGGAAGAGTAAAGTCTAAGCTGGTGAAAGTCGTTAATAAACAATATAAACCTATTTCTCCTCGCGATGGCACTCGTTTCAAACTCACGAACACCGAATGTAGGATATAAATGGGAATAAGTAAGAAGTCCAAAGGGAAGGGAACTAGTACTTCGAGACAACATAGAAGAC
The DNA here is from genome assembly GCA_011170035.1 of Teleogryllus occipitalis. Taxonomy (NCBI): domain Eukaryota; kingdom Metazoa; phylum Arthropoda; class Insecta; order Orthoptera; family Gryllidae; genus Teleogryllus; species Teleogryllus occipitalis. The sequence continues at coordinate 384,620 of BLKR01014753.1, forward strand.
CAGAGTGATTGGATTTGGGATGGAAAATTACTGGATTGCAGTATAAAGCGAAAAACTGCAGTATAGAAGTTGAGTGGAATAGATCGAAGAAAGCAAATTAATATGAAGCAATTTGGCCACATTAAATTAAAATGAAAAAGAATTATCTAAAAAAGAATATAAAACAAAATTAATTTTACGTTTCTGCAAACCCACTGATAGCACAAATCCCTGTACTTTGTCATTATGAGTCCCTATATGACCTTGACCCTAAAATTTACAAGTTTTCCCCACGATCCAAGAAAGACGCTTCAGGCGACCTGATCACCTCTTCACCACATCATTCCTCTCGCTCCGTGGCCATAACTCACGTCAACTGCCCACATAGCAACTTAATTCGCTTTCTCGACTCTCACCGCATTTAACGCACAACTACCGAACCGCAATCAACGCCCGTTCTCGCACAGACTCCTCGTAAATCACGTGAAACCACACTTCCTATGTTTATTTTATTAACCTTTTTCCATATGCCGCGAAAGAATCTTGCCGGAGTCCTCCGCCAGATAAGCCCCTCAAGCCCTAAGGCTTTCGGACGGGGCGAATCGATCGACCACTGTCATCGCCAGTGAGCCTGCAGATACCGCCATCCACACCAAGGCACTGGTTCGCAGTTCAAGCACAGTGGTCAAAAAATTCAGCCTCTGTAATCTCCTCACACATTTTGATAAAATTAATGAACTTTTTTGAATTTGGATTATATATTTGGAAATTTTGTATAAAATTAATTTTGTACGCGTAAGTTTTTTTTTTGAACCAAACAATATTGGAAAATAAAATATTGCATATATTAAAAGAAAACCAAGCGTGTAGATGTATCAGTTGAACGTGCAATACAATCTCTCAATAGGTATCCTCACTTCGTGTGCTAACTCACTTGCCTTCATGTCCCACGCTACAGAACTGTATTATAACAGTAAGATATGATTCCCCAGATGATTCTACATAAAACTGTATACTCCCAGAAATATCATAATTATTTGACAATTCCACGACTCCCCTACCTTCTTAGTTGTCAGCCACTCTCTGCACAAGAACAAGGCGAAGTTCCGCCAGGATAGCCGAGGGTTAAGAGGGGGAGGAGATGGTGCAGGTCAGGTAGCAGGTAGCGGTGCGTAGGCAGGTAGGCGCCGGAATGATTATTAAGTTAAATCAAGATTTGTAATTTTTCCATCAAATTAGGCCATTAGGAGCGTGACAGGCGAAAACGCTAGTGTAAACAAGTTCTTATTAAAAGTGGGAGTGAGCAGACAGGCGATGCGGAGAACATCCGGATGACGGGCGTGAGGCGGGAGATAGACAACAAAGGCCGTTGGGCGATGTGCTCGGGAAATAATCGACCAGTAAATGTGAATAAGAATGAAGGAAAGGCATTTATTCTCACAACGATAAGGACATCTTTTTAATAGGGACCTAATCTATGAAATCTAATTCGTAATTTTAATGGAGTCAATTAAAATGGTTGAACATTTATCTGCTACAATAAAGGACACGAGTCTAACATAATTTATATACTAGTTAGTCCTATCACCAACGATCTAAAAAATAGTACATTTAAAAGGTAAACTACGGTAACATTGCGGAAGCTTGCTATATTTATTTTTTTTGGAAGTCGTCCATTAACACGTACAATTTTTTTTTAATTTCTGGCCCCTGACTCCATGTCCCATTTTCTTTTAAAAAAATGTTTCCACCCCCTCCACCACCATCTCAAGAACGGACATCCGTGCTTATGCTCCGATTTATTTTGCGGGGGGGGGGGAGTCAGTTAATCTGAAAAATATCATTATGAAATGTAAAATTATATTAACAATACACATTAAAATGTTGACTCATGAATATGATTTTCCGAAATCCAAAAGCAGATGGAGGTATTTTATGAACGCAATTTTCTCATTTATTTCTGTTTATAAAAATTGATGTTAGTATGTAGCAGAGAGAGAGAGAGAGAGGAGAGAGAGAGGAGAGAGAGAGGAGAGAGAGAGGAGAGAGAGAGGAGAGAGAGAGGAGAGAGAGAGGAGAGAGAGGAGAGAGAGGAGAGAGAGAGGAGAGAGAGAGGAGAGAGAGAGAGGAGAGAGAGGAGAGAGAGAGGAGAGAGAGGAGAGAGAGAGGAGAGAGAGAGGAGAGAGAGAGGAGAGAGAGGAGAGAGAGGAGAAAATAGAGAGGGAAACACGAGAGACTCGAAAAAAAGAGGGAATAAGAGAGAGGTAAAAATAGATGAAAAAAGAGAAAAGGAGAGGGAAAGAGATGGGAGGAAGAGAGAGACAGAAGAAAAAAAGAGATAAGAAATAAGAGTGAGGCAAACAGAGGGAGAAAGAGAGAGGGGAAATACGAGAAAGACAGGGAAAGGGAAAGGAGGGGAAAAGGAAAAGAGAAAGTAGTGGGAAGAGAGGGAAGGGCGAAATGAGAGGGAAGGAGGAAATGATAGAATAAGATAAGCGAAAAAAGAGAGGGTAAAAGAGAAAGGGAAAAAGAAAGGGGAGAGAGAAAGAGGGGGAAAGAGAAAGAGAGGAGAGAGAGAAAAAGAAAGGGAAAATGAGAGAAGGGAAAGAGAAAGAAGGACAACGTCTGCCGGTTTCTGTTAGTACGTACCAGAAATGGAACTTTAACGGTTTAGTTACAGTTGAAAACCGGGAAATTCTTTTGGCAACATAACAATGAGTAGTTCTTAAAACAGATTAATTAATAGTTTAAAACATAAAATTGACTTTGCTTTCAAAATCCACCTTTCCAGAATATCTTTTCATGTAGCCTGACAGAGACGTTGCTGCCACTATTCTTGGAAGGTAAGTTCCAAGGCTATCTTTGAGTAGATAACGAGCCACATGTTGTGTCTCCGATAAGCAGCAATATTAATGCTACCAGGTCAGTTCCTTACGTACCAAGTACGTATCAGCAACATAGGTTTGACGCCAATCAAAACAATGCGTGAGTATACTACTAGGCATCTCTTTCAAACGCCGTCTAGAAACGAAAGTACATAATCCATTCACTGTAAGTCAGTGTATCCGGTCGTGGACAATGGACGGGGCATTTATGTATATAAAAAGGGCAACAAAGATCCGCTGAAAGCACTACGTGTAGTCGCCCATGTTCCCAACGGAAGTGCGTTTAACTTTCTCGCTAGGGCCATTAGAAGCCTCTCCGAGCTGCGGTAGATCTAGCTGGGGTCAGCGGGCATTGTGCGTTACAACTGAGCGGCGCGATTTGAACTGAACCGATAAAAATAATTCGAACCTGGACGATAACGGTGCCTTCAATCCGCGAAAGAAAATTATAAATTGCCACATTTGGGGATAACTCGTGGCTCAGTCTGATGGCCTTCCGTTTCTGGAAATACGTTTCGAATATGGATGAATGTATGTGGAATTTGTGCAGTGCGACTTTTCTTGGCGTAGCTTCCACACACGTTAATTCACCGATCACTCGCCCATTCTTCGTTCGTTGCAAAATGGAATGTCCGGTAATTCCTCCGATATTTTTCGGGTCACAAGAGTCACATCGACCAGTCCGTACAAATATGAAACTAAGAAAGAAGTGAGAAGTGGAAGAGAACTCCAGTTCATAAGCCACACTTGAAAATATACTTATATCAAGTGATCAATTTCAAGGGCCTGGGTTTGTAGGGGATGTAAGCATTGGCTTGAGAGTGGACAAGTGCGTGAGCGGCAACGACGACGTGAGCGTAGGGAGAGAGTGGGTGCTATTATGGTTGAGGACGAGGGCATGAGGATAGGAGTGATCTCGCGCTGACTCTTACAGCATTGTCCCCCACTCCACGAATGGCGCCACATGCCTTGCAACCCGAGCTGTCGAGCAGATATCAGCAGCGTGGTCCTCTTACATCGACAGTGGACACACCCAGCGGTACGAGGGCAAGAGGATGAAGTGGGTGTTTTTCCTCCATTAAAGAAACAATAACTTGACAAATTATCTTCAAGCAAATGCACTTGCAACTCAAGGCAGTATTATATGTGTATGCATTATATGTATTTCATGAACTCTGTTACAATAATGAATGTGTAAAGTAATAATACCTACATTGCATCATTAATAATAATTTATTTCAGTAAAAATATCAAATACAATATCAAAATCTACCCGATCTCCACAGCTCAATTACTTAAGTATTATATTGTGCAATCTCTCGGATGGGTGCGTGGATGTATGTCACCCCTCCTAGCAATACCTTACAGCGTCATCACATCCATTCTCAAAAAAGGAAGTATAATTTTGTGTGCAACCATATATAAAGTGAAAGTTACAGTATAAAATTAACAATATGCAGATAAATATCGTTTCCCCTCGTTCAAAAACCAAATGTAAGGAACCATCTTTTGAAGTTCTCGGAGATTTCAATTATCTAACAATGTGCGAACTGACACATTAAGTTGAGTGCAATATACTGAGTAGAACATCTATAAATTCGTATCTACAGCTTCCGTCGAAAGCTTTCAAAATACTTCGAGAGGTTTTACTATTGTACGAGTGCCCGGCTCTCCACTGCTCAACCGGTGGTTAGGGACTTCCCGCACGTTCCCGATTATGGAAATAAATATGCAACGCCCTATCTGCAGACAGCAAACAAAAGTTCTGCCACATCCTGCACAGCGGGCGACGCGTCTGAGCTACTAAAGAGTCAACGAGTTCCTTTGGGCCTGGCAGGCATACCTCTCTGCGTCCATGGGCCACAAGTCTGTACTCAGTAGTCTCTACTTTATTCACACCGTGTCCACACACTTGCCACAATTCACGAAGTTATTCTGGATACTGTCCCTTTAAGTTACTAATTAATTTTGCTCGCATTGAACGAAACGACGATCCTTAATGAAAATGAATCGCCTAGAAGGAAATATAAAAATTTCGATGATGCAGGAAGATTGCGGGTTTCCAAACGCGGCAACTGTCATAGTAACCATAAGTTTAGTAAATGTTTGATTTCGGGAACTCGTGTTCTTCCCCTGTTGGATGGTGAGATCCAACATCACCCAACACGTCGGCTTACGTGGGTTTTAGCAGTATCTCCCCACAGCGCCACCCCCATCCCCGCCGGGACGAGCTCTAACCCCCAGACTGTTCTCCCGACATGAGTGACAGTGTACTGCATGTACGGATACACTACATTTTGACACGTACTGCATGTACGTGCTTGTACGGGGTGAGGACAGAATAAGGAAGATGAAGGAACGATCGTGCATGGTCCATGGCCTGTTCCTTATGGTTCTGCTCCGGCATTCGCCTGGTGTTGACCGGAGAGACCTCGGAAAACTACTTATCAGACCAGCTGGCCGCAAAAATTCTTCTCCAGACAGCAACTGGATTTCACCTAGCTATCTTGCTAGATCTGCAAATTCTGCCAACGTCGGGACTAAGACCCTAGGGCCTCCCGGTCAGTGCCACTGCAGTAACATCAGTTGACAGCTTGAGCCACCTCAGCCGGTTGATGCAGGAACAAAAATATCACGATGTAAGGCTGCTTATTACTAATTGTTGGAATTTTTTTAACTTACGATGTACAAAAGATACACAAGTGCTAAGAAACTTACACAACCTTGTAAGTTGTGGCCACAAAAGGTAACGAGATCACACTAAAAGATTCATAAAATATGAATTAGTATTACTGAATAGTAATATACGTTTTGGAGTGCAAGGTGAGATAATGAAAAATAAGATAAACAAATCTACCAAGAATATTTCGAGACTTACCCATGCGCCAAAATCCATAACACCAAAATCTTTAAAATTTATACGTCGTGATACTTCATCCTCTACATTTTGTAGTATATCTTTCACTGGCAATTTTTATACCAGAAATGAAGATGGAATGAGGAAAATGTATGCGAAATGCAAGTAACGTTGACTTAGAGACTTTTTTTTCCTCTAGTTATCCGAAGCTACAGAAGTTATATATATAATTTTCTTTTCATACTTCAAAACAAATTGTATATCATTGTTCCTCATTTTTAATTTATTTGTCGAGAAGATAACATAGTTATCAGAAGAACCTAGCCAGCATAACTCCATATCCATTTCGATTTCCACCACGTCGAGAGTAGTAAAAATGTCGGGATGACATCTCCAACGAACTGCGCTCATCCCTCACCCTTGTTGCTCATCGCCCTCACCGCCACCGCCAGCGGGAAGGCCACACAGTCCCTGCCTCTCGCAGGACCCCTCATTCCACGCCCATTACGCCACCGATAAAATCAGCACATCATCGCCAGAACATATTGCTCTTGTTGAACAGCGACGACTACTAGGAACTCCCGGGATTACTGCCAATAAGAGAAAAAGAAGCCACGTTGCATAACATGCAGTTTGTTTCCTCGCAGCCTGGAACGACATCCACGGGCCAGCCAGACTCAGAATGTGGTGCTCCGATCCACTAAAAAGTTGGGCACGCACGATTTTCCGTGGTTTCCACGAAATATACGTTTAACGGTGTATCATGAACTTGCATATTATGTTAATTTGATTTCAAAATTCAGACAATTGTTATTTATAATTTAAATCAGGCATCCATAGAAAAAATGGTACGATAGATCAATATACTACACTATTGTGTTCCTCTTGAATAAGTGCATATGCAATAAGTAATTCTTGAGAATTTAAAATAAAGGTTTTATTTATTATATAAATGTAAAGGAACTTTGATGTTACTTCTTCTGATCATTACTGCTTGATATGTTGATGATTCTAGAGCGTCAACTCCTAAGACCATTAGTCCCTTAACTGTAGTGAATGTGTTTTATCGCGAGGAAGTTGCGGGGACCTTCCCAACTGCCTGACACGATCCGGCGCTGATGTACGTCGGCTTAGGGGTTTTCCCAAACCAGGTATCTCCACTAGCGTTTCACCGCCCTAGCCGGGACAAAGTCTAAGCTACCAACTTCCTGACGTTTATGGAATGACACTGGCCATACATTAAGACATAAAAGGCATTACGATAACTTCCCCGAATCGAAAACCATCAATCCCTCGTCCCAGCACAATTACCGCACCTTTGCAACACGGGGGGGGGGTGAAGAAACGTTCCTCCGAAGGCGCCACCGCAGGCGGCCGGGGCGGGGCGGGGCGGGGCGGGGCAGCCCGGGGCGGGCGGAAGGCTTGGTTCACAGCGGACGTCGGCGTAGCGTTTCCGCGTGGCGCGCAGCGGAAGTGGTGACGCCGAGCGGCGCGCCGACTGCGCGAGGTGGCTTCGCGCGCGCAGCTTCGCGCAGCACAGCGCAGCGCACACATTCCGGCACGCGGCGCGCGCGGCGGCGCGACGCGTCGCGACGCGATGCGGCGTCCTCCCGCCCCGAGGCCACCTCCCGCGCGGCGCCATTCGCACGAGGCGGAGGCAGTGCAGCCTCGCGCGCGCGCGCCGCAACCCGCTCGGCGAGCAGGCCCATTGCGCCCAGGCCGAAGCTACCAGGCACCGAGCGGTAGCGCCGCGCTGCAAGCGGGAAGCAGCGCCACGGGCGAGACGGGGCGAGACGGGGCGAGACGGGGCGAGACGGGGCGAGACGGGGCGAGACGGGGCGAGACGGGGCGAGACGGGGCGAGACGGGGCGAGACGGGGCGAGACGGGGCGAGACGGGGCGAGACGGGGCAGGAGCAAGGAGCGAGACAGGGCAGAGACAGGGCGAGACAAGGGCGAGACAAGGGCAAGAGACAAGGAGCCAGACAAGAGGGCAAGAGACAGGGCGAGACAGGGCGAGACAGGGCGAGACGGGGCGAGACAGGGCGAGACGGGGCGAGACGGGGGCGAGACGGGGCGAGACGGGGCGAGACGGGGCGAGACGGGGCGAGACGGGGCGGACGGGGCGAGACGGGGCGAGACGGGGCGAGACGGGGCGAGACGGGGCGAGACGGGGCGAGACGGGGCGAGACGGGGCGAGACGGGGCGAGACGGGGCGAGACGGGGCGAGACGGGGCGAGACGGGGCGAGACGGGGCGAGACGGGGCGAGACGGGGCGGTCGAGCTTCCCAGAGTGCGCGCGGGGGCCACTTGGGTCAGCCTGGACGGTACGCACCCCGCGGGCGCCGTCAACGCCGAATAAATCACGGCAACCATAACCTCTAATAACGCGCGCGGAAAAAAATCGGCGCCGGCCGCCGCCTCTCCCACCACGCCTTCCGCCGGCACCTGGCGCGGCGCCGCGCCCTGCCCCACGCCCCTCCCGCGTCCGAGCACACTGGGCCGAAACGGGCCACCGGCGCGGCGGCGCCGAATTAAAAATAGATAAATAAGTAAATAATGCGTTTGAAATGTACTGTGATTAATGAGCCGCTCACGGTAATTTTCACCTACAGTAAAAACCATTACCTTAAACTCATAACCTCACTTCAAACTACCATTAACTCAAACTGTATAACTCTGGGAGGTAAATAAGAAATGAATGCTTGATAACTCGTTTCCTCATGACGATGGCCCACTAGCCATACCCTGGCCCAGTGCTATCAGCTTTTAACCGGACGTGGCCCGTTGCTTGCTGTATCAATTTGGCAAGAGGGTAGGGTGGGGTTGCTTGGATGAGATCGTCTATTAGTCTAGGAAGGGGCGAGTGGTATGCGGGACACTATAGCGAACCTTTGCGGGCATTCTGGTCCCACTTGTTGCAATTCAGCATCCCTGCTTTAGAAGATGGTATTATTAATTATTCTCGACAAAACAATTAGATATTTCTTTCTGGCTGCTCATGGATCGACGATCTAAAGCCAATCCTTAAAAAGAAATTGTAATTTTGAATCCAATTTCATGAAAGATGCAATGAACCGTTTTGAAATTAAAACACTGCATGTTTCAAAATGAAATACTGCTGTACGTGACATTGAGATATTGCTCCTCTTGAAAACAACTTACATAATACCCGGACTAACATCCATGAAAAAATTAGTCAATTTTACTTTCACAATTGTTTTTATATACTTTATACATTTTTTTTCGTTGGTTGATCTGCTTGAAAACTTGAGGAAAATCCGTTATGCCCGTATTTGTTGTCTTTTCGCCCACTGCGCGCCGCGCCGCCCCGCTCGCCCGCCCGCGCCGCGCCCAGTCAACAACCGTGAGAAACCAAAGCGCAAGTCGAAACCCGTTTTATAGAGCGCCTGGGCTGGGACGCCGGGCGCCGCAGGCGACAGGAACGGGTTCAATTAATTCATTAACCGTTTCCTTCCCCCTCACGCCGCCCCGCCCCCCAGGGCACGTCCAGCGCAGTCGACTGGACTACCGATTTGGAAGCCACCACTACAGGACAGCGTTAGTGCACTTGGCGGAATTCCGGAGGTGGCGCTGCTGTTCCGCTAGCTAAATAGTGAAATACGTTTGAACTTTCTCACAGGAACTATTGGGATTTTATTGAGCCAGTTTTCCTTTCCGTACAATTACAATACGATTTTCAATTCTGCTAAGTGGTGAATATATTCAGGAGCATTTTTTTCGAATGTTAACACAGTAAATAACAAAATAGTATAGTACTTAAGATATAAAGGAGACCATCAAGGAACTTAAGCTTATTGTGATGACAGAACGTACTTAAATTCGAAACAACAATGAAGAAATAATTTACACTATATTTAACTTCTAACAAGGATTTGCTCTTTTTTATTTAATAAATTTATCATATTCTTGAAGTATTAAAACTTCACAGTACTCAGAAAATAAGACTTGAACGTAAACAGCTCGTTCGAAAAAATATAATTTGAAACAATCAGAGCGCAAGACGTGAAAAATTGAACGATAAAACATTTCACAAACTCTTCCAAGAGCTAATTTGCATTTAGAACATTCTCGCGTCCTAATAATGGTACGCGAGGCCTCGCACCAACAGAAGCGAGCATATTTAAAAAAATGACGAGATTACTGACAAGTACAACTCAACAGCACCTCCATCATTCACAGCAACATTACTCGTAGCTGTGGAGCCGCTTCGTCCACAGAAACGCGTCGAGAGGCACATAGCACGAGAGGCGACGACGAGTGGGAGAGGAGCGAGCAGCGGCAGGGAGGGGCAGCGGGAGGGGAGGGGGCGGGGAGGGGGCGGGGAGGGGTAGGGGAGGGGGCGGGGAGGGGGCTGGGGCCGCAAGTCGCGCTTCTCTCTTTGCCCCGCGCGCGAAAGATGCAGAGAAGCGGCATCGCGTCGCATCGCGTCGCGTCGCGGGCCTTAAAAATAGACGCGCCCGCGGGCGCTGCCGCTGCCGGGGCAAGGAGAGCGCGTCTCGCCGCAGGAAGCGCGCGGCTGCGACGCGCATGAAAGAGTCGCTGCGATTTCCTCGCGGCCCACTGGGCTACTTTCGCGCCCCGGCGCTGCGCTGCAGCACGGCCACACAAAAAGCTCATTTTATTACGATTTTTAGTTTACAGTTGAACAGCCCACGTGGTGCCGGAAAACGTACAAGAAACATTAGCGATGACGAATCGTAAAATCAGTGAAAATGGCCCAAAAAAGTTTCCACATTCGACACAGAAATTCAAACTGTTCTTGGGGAACATTTATAGTTATTTATATGTCAATATTCAATGTACTAGATGTTCTGTAGAAAAAAGCTGTTTTAGGAAGCTGTTTTTTTTACTCCATATTCTAATTTCTGTTCAGATTTTCCTATTTTTAGGGAAGCGCATTCCCGCCTGTTACACCGGCATATCGTACTTGCGTCACACATACTTCGAACAACTCATCCCGATCCAAGAGCATTAACACAATCCCTCCTATTCTCCTGGAACGCGCCCACTGACAAATACCCCATTGTGACCACGGGCAACTGCAATATTCTTACAGCAGCCAGCTGCGGCCACGGTAACGTTCGAGACAGGATACGTGCCCTCCCTCTGCCTCCCACTTCCACCTCCCCTCCCTACCTGCACCCCCACCCACGCATCCTGCCAATACATCGGGGGCTCGCTGGCCGCCCCTTCGCTACCTGTCGCCGCACAGAATCGCCTCTCTTCGCCCGCACTTGGCGACTAAACACCGCCGCCGCCGCCAGAGCTCTTGCAACCCCCTGGTTTACGACTTCCGTTTAATAAACGCGTGATTTACGGGCGCCGCTTCGCTTCGTTTCGCGTGGCGCTGCGCTGCGCTGCGAACGCAAGCTGCGCCGCGAGGGCCTCGCGGCCGCCGCGGTAGGCGCACGCGCGGAATCCCCGCAGGTCGAGGCAACACTCAAGGCATTATTTGGTGGTGCCCGGCGCGACAACTGCTATTGGTCCTTAGCCCCGTATATGTAGTGCATATCGTATCCCGGGTGGTGGTGGTGGTGGTGGTGGTGGTGGTGGTCTTCTTTCCCACCACTGAAACGCGGGATCTGGTGCCTATCGGACACATCGACGTGGGGTTTTGCCTTCTTCCAAGTACCTCCCACGCATTGCCCCACCAGAAATAAGCTCTAAGCGCCCGACTGGTTTCCCGATATATATGGCCGAGAGGGGCAAGTGCGTACTTGATGCAAGGGAACAGGAGAGTAGTGCATGTAAGGTATAGGTGTAAGGATAAGGAAGAATGAGGAAAAAAATTCCTCCGTCCTAACCCACATACAATTTTTCCATGACTAACTATTTAAAAATCTAATCCGAAACTCTCAGTGAGGGGTCCAGGCAGTGTGTTAGGGCGCGGGGGCTCCCCGCGCGTGACGAAGCCTCCCGGAGGCGCAATCGCTTTGCGCGTTCTCTTCTCTGTTCGTTAATGAACGGAGGCAGCGTGATCCGGAAGACGGGTGAGGCGCCGGGCAGAGGGGGCGAAGGGGAGGGGCGGGGATGGGGACGGGGGTGATCACTGGCAATGACGCCCCCTCTCCACCCCTCCCCCCGTCGCTTCCGGTGCCTCGCGGGCCACGTGTCGCGGCGACGCGCGCCCACCCGGCACCATCCACTTTTTTGGGCTCTCTTTTTACCCTGGAGAGCATCGACGACTTCGATTCTTCCTCGCCCTCCTCTTTGCTTTCAGTTTTTGTTAACATGAACATTTTCCACATCGCCTGATTTAAAATTAATTTATGACCTGGCAATAAATTATTGCCTAATTTCTTTCTTTCTCATCTTTCTCCTTTCTAATTTTCCAATTTCTTTCCTTCTCCATTTTTATATGCTCTGTTCCGTTTGTTTGTCTTTTCTATTTATTTTACTTACTTTCTGTTTGACCTCGTCTCAACATTTTCATTACATTATTACTTTATAATTTGCGATTCCCTATCATTCTAACCCAAAATGAGGAATTTTCAATAATTGTTCCACTTGTTTCTTTCCTTTTCAAAAGTTTTCTTCCTGCCATTTCACAAGAATAGAGTTGTAAACATAAGGTGAGATGCTAGCGAAGTGCCCCTCAAAAGACACCAAGTAATAGGACTCCTATGTCTAGTAGTTCTCTAGAAGAAAAGACATGAATTTTATAATCTTCGAGAATTACTGTCGAACAGAAACCAGAAAAGTAAAACGAGGAATCGAAGGATGCGCATTTAATGGTATATGAAAATTATGGAATGAACACATTATAACGGTAAACGTAAATAAGAAAAGAATAAAGACCAAACCATTTGTTATAAACATTCCAAAATGTGTTGGAAAATAAAACGCAACATTGAATCTGAACAATTCACTTCTCGCAACTCCATAAGAGAGATGCTATATTCGAAAGGAAGGAGTAGAATATCGTTCAACATAAAATATTATACAAAAAATAAAATAAAATATAATATAATAATAATAATAATAATAATAATAATAATAATTATTATTATTATTATTATTATTATTATAAACATGTTATATTAGTAGGGTTTTTTGCTTGCCTACTTCTATATTCGTATTTACCCCAACAGGACACGTCACAGTCTATTTTTAGGCTGCATAAAATTCTACAAACAAATTCTACAACTATCATGATTCTGATTAATCATTTGTCACGTTTGTAGGAATATTATTTTCATAATATATTTTCTAATAATGTATAATTGTAAAGTTGTTTGATTAGAAAAAATGATTAATAAATATGAATTATGGTACCTAATAATCCCGGGGAAACCCAAGAAAGCAAATGCATCTGATGCTCACACGCTATACCTCTCACGAGTGAGAAAAAGTAATTTGTAATAAATAATGGATAAATGATATTGTTAATATAGTTATTTCATCGTAAGAGCCCAGATAAGACAGTAATCCAAATGCTGATACGTAATGTTAGTTTTTTTCCCTCAGTACGAATCTCCGAAATCTATTCTACCCCATCCCAACGACAATTACACTCCGCCTATGAATCTTAAATATCAAAGAAGGCTCATTTCATTCGTTAAAAAGACTGTTTTACAACATTGCTTCAAAGACTTATTTTCGTCATTTAACGTTTAGGGAAAATTATTGGCAGTTACGTAGCACAAAATGCAGCATTTAATAACATACAACTTTCGAACAGCCTAAAAAATATTTTACGTTCCTGGGAAATTACGATGCAGGTCGGCAGCGGTGAAGTTAAAAGGAGGATCATAAATCTTGTCGCCACTCTGGTGTGCCGCAGATGCCAAGGATAGCAGCCCTACCAAATTTACGACCTGTTCGAATGGTTAACCAAACAAACTAATAGCATAATATAACAACATAATACGAATCGAAGAATTCCCTTCAGCCCTCGCATCAGCCTCCGGGTAAGTGAATACCTGGAAATTCTCTCAGGGTACTTTATCTTACATTTTTTAAGTAAAAAGTAATGGAATCTTAGAAGAGGAGGTAGGATGTGCATCGGAATTAAATTAAGTTTAATTTAATTCAAAGATATATTTGTAACCTTGTGAGACATTATTATTTATTCTCCTCTCATTCAAATTGAATCTATGGCACACAGGTTTCTAAAAAGTGCAATTGCTTTTGAGTCTAAAATAAAAATAAAAATAAAATTGAGAAATCACTTTTATTCTGAAGTGCAGAAAGGCAAAGAGTTGAATTGCCATATGATTGCCCTGTCAGCAATATAGGGACCATTTCGCTCCAGAGGTGAATTTCAGAGGATTCCGTCGTCACGTAGGAATTTATAGGAGAAACGAGGGAGACGGAGGAAGAAAGAGGAAATTGTGATTTTAAGAGCAATTTGCGAGAATCACATGAGCACGAGTCCCAGATCTAGCAAATAAACACTGGGAATCTACACGGGTACCATACTACTACCGGATGTGGGCTAAATCTCCAGGTCTGCTCTAAAATGTACCTAAATTTAAATTCATAATTTATAATTCATACGACTTCTAATCACCACTGATTTCTAAATGGGACGCCTAGGACAAAAGTTTTGCAAGGGCAGGCGAGAGGGCTGACGAAAGCGTAGGCGAGGGCTGAGGAGAGGGCAGGTGCGAGAGCGGGCCAGAGGGCAGGCAAAAGAGCCATCAGGCGAGCAGACTGAATACACAGACGGTCGGAAATGCGATCTGCAAAATGGTAGGCAAGAGGAATTGCAAGAAGGCAGGCAAGAAGAGTAGGAAGAAGGCAGGCCAGAAGGCTGAGAAGAGGACAGGCGAAACGGTCGGAAAGAGGACAGGCAAAAAAAGAGAAAAGGAGAGTCATCAAGGTAACAGGCAAGAGGAATGACAAGAGAGCAGGGGAGAGGGCTGAAAAGAGGGTAGGCGAGATGCCCAGCAAAAGGGTAGTGAAAAGGAATGGCAAGAGGGCTGGTCAGAGCCTGCAAGTGGGCGGTGAGGCGGGCGGGCGGGCGCAAGCCATCGGAAGAGGCGATTTACGCGGCGCCTGGGCGAAGGCGCGCTCGCTCTTGCACGGCGAACACGCGCCACCTCTAATGAATCGGCCTGGCCGCTCTCGGCGCCGCGGGCCACGCGCGCATCCCGCGCGGCGGGTTTCTTCTCTGACGGACGCCTTCCGCGCAAGCCTCGTTGGGCACTAATGAATCCACGCGAATAGGAGATGAGTGGACCCAAGAAGCACGAAAGCTCCAAGACCTCCCGAAACCTACACTGATATTATGGCAGATTCCTTATATATTACACACTCTCCGACCTAGCAACTATAAAGCGTTTTTAGATATTTCTTCTTCTTCTTGCCGGTTTTTTAACCACTACTTCGGTCTTCCGGCGCCTAATCTTCTTTTTCAGTCTTCTCTGTTCTTCCAGAAATCAGGAAGTAATTTCCACTTCTCGATTCGATTAGCTTTCTGATCTGGTCGTTTCACCCTGACCTTGGTCTTCGTTTTCTCCTTTCACTTGGTTGCCATTCAAATGATCTTTTGGGGAGTCTTTTGTCATCCATTCGTTGAACATGTCCATACCAAGTGAGTTGTTTCTTTTCAATTTCCTATAAAATATCTTGTTGCAGATTTATTATCACTTTAACCCGTTCATTTCTAATTCTTTCCCTTGTACATACTGCTGCCGCTCTTCTGAGGAAATCCATTTTCAAGGCTCTCAATTTTCTTTTCAGTTGTTCTGGAACTTGCCATATTTCTGCTACATACAATGTCACACTTTCAATCATACATTTATATATTATAATTTTCGTTTTCTTGCTTATATTTGGATCCCAGATCACTGGATTTAGGGCTGCTTACATTTTTCTTCATTTAATGAATCTGGTTTCACATTCTTTTTCCATAAAAACCCTGTTTCCCTATTGTTGTTCCCTAGTACTTTTTGTCTTCTGCTGTTCATATTATTTCTCCGGTTTCCATAGTCAATACGTCATGTGTATTGCCTGGTGTCCAGTTTTTTCTAGGTTGAGGCTTAGTCCCCATTTCTCATAGTTTCCTTTCATCTTCCTAGTCATATATTCAATATCTTCCTGGTCTTGCGCCATCAGCACCTGCTCATCAGCGAATTGAAGGGTATAGAGTGTTGTGTTATCATGAAGTTGTATTCCCATCCCAGCACATTTTTTTTCCATACCTGTAACCGCATTAACATATATTTTAAAGAGGGTAGGTGACAAACAGCATCCTTGACGTAGCACTTTTGATGTAGGAAATGTTTGGGTCATCTGTTTTCCAACTTTCACTTTTCCCTTTTGATCTATATACCTTCACCGCATTTATTAAGATTTTATTTACATTACTATTATTTATAACTTCCCATAACTTTATGATTGGCATACTATCATAGGCCTTTGCTATTTCAAGGAAGATCATATGAAGTTCTCCCCCTGTTTGCCATTTCTTTTGCATCATCTGCGACAGACAAAACAGGTTATCTACATACGATCGACCCGCCCTAAAACCACTTTGTTCTTCTTCTTCGTATTCCTTGCAATCCTCTTCTATTAACCTCTATTAATCCTCTTCTATTAATCCTCTATTCTCTTAACATTCTTCCATATACCTTACTGCTGATTGTGTTTTTCACTGCTATCCCTCTATAATTTTCATACATATCTTTCCTTCCTTTCTTATATATTGGTGTTATATAAGCTATTTTCCAGTCTTCTGGCATATCGCCTTTATTTATACACCTATTAATTAGCTTCGTCATTATCCGCACTAGCTTTGGTGTTCAATTTTTGATCAATTCGCTTGGGATATCTCCTGGACGCGGAGCCTTACCTCCTTTCATTTCTTTGATTCATCTCTTAACCTTCCCTTCTGTTACTGTAATTTTTCTGGCCGGAGATATTTTTTCTCTCTCTCTGGTTCCAATAAGTCTGAACTTCCTTCATTTAATAATTTAGTAAAATACTCGTCCTATCTCGTCCTATTTACTTACAGATATACTTTGTATGCGGACTTTTTCCATTTGGAGAGATTTGACCTGTTTTATGAACTTCCAAATTTCGCATGTTCCACCTATGTACATTTCTACTTTGCGACATTTACGCCCCCATGATTGTTTTTCTTTCCCTATCACGTTTCTATTTCGTTGGATTTTATATTCCTCCATACTTTCCGCTTTCTTGGTACTCAACCATTTTTCATACTTTATTTTCTTCACCTCTATTTCCCACCCAAGGTCTTGAGTAATCCAATAGCTCCTCCCTCTCTTTTTCTTATTTAGAGGTATTTCTCCAAGTGCTTCTTTAGCCGCTTGATTAAGACTATCTTTGAGGTGTTCATATATCTCTTTATTTGATTCAACTATGTCTTCATTCAGTAAATTAACCAATCTGTTTTGAAATAAATATCTTATACTGGGTTCTGATAGACCCTCTATATTATATTTTCTACTCTCACTATTTACATTTTTGTCTTCCTTATTATCTCTGATCTCCATTTCTTTTTATCTTGGAGGTAGAAACATAATTTTACCCTTCACTAGATAATAGTTAGATCTACATTCTGGGCCTCTCTGTGCCCCGACATCTATTACTTTACCAGTTAAATACTGACTAGTGATTACGTCATCGATCACAGACCTCCTTCCTCTTACCTTATCTTCCCATGTGGACATATGCTTATCTTTATGTCGAAAGTGATTGTTTCTAATTGCAAGTTCTCGCTGTTCACATAGAAGAATCAATCTTCTTCCATTCGAGTTTTCCACCTCTTCTCCATGTTGTCCAACGAGAACGACTTTTGAGCACTCAGATTTTCCCAATCTAGCATTAAAGTCGTCCAATAAAATAAGTTCTCTATTTACCCCACATTCACTGATTACCCATCTATTTTTGAATACAATTTCTCTAAAATCCTTGCATCTTCATTTTCATTCGGCGCATACACTTCAATTGATTGATTGATTTCTTCGCGTTTCCGGGTACGTCAACTGCTTCGGTCATCAGTCCCGTTAGTATAGTACATGTCTTTTTCTCGGGAGATGGCGGTGATCTTTCCTCGCTGGATGGCGAGATCCGGCGCCGACCTACCGTCGGCTAGTGGGGTTTCCCCCTAACCAGGACTTTCCCACCAACGGGGCACCGCCCCAGCCGGGACAAGCTCTAAGTTCCCGACCGGTCTCCCGGAATATGTGGTAGTGTAGTGCATGTTAATGTAAGTGTGTGTGTAAGGAGAGAGGATAGGACAAGGAAGAGGATGGAAAGATCGCGCGCGGTCCATGGTCCGTTTGGTAGGTTACTGCTCCGGCATTCGCCTGGTGTTGATCAGAGAAACCACGGAAAACTACCGATCAGAGCAGCCGGCCGCTAGAATTCTCCTCCAGACAGCCACTGAATTCGACCTAGCTGAAAAGCTAGTGTCGAAAATCCTGCCGCGGTCAAGACTCGAACCTAGGACCTGGTCAGAGGCGCTGCAGTGACATCAGTTGGTGCACTGAGCTACCGCTCCCGGTGCATACACTTCAAGAATCGTCATTTTGTATCTAAAACTTTCTAAATTTACTTTAATCAGTCTCTCATCTATAACTTCCCAAATTTTAATATGTTTTCTGAACTTATTTTTATGACTATGGAAATCCCTTTACTACCCCTCTGATCTTTTGGTACTCCGCCCCATATATGAACATAAGGGATCAATCTCTTCTACACCCGAGCCCTTTTTCTTCGTCTCACTTAAACTTGCAATATCCATATTTAAATCTTGAAGTTCCTTAATTTCCTCCTTACCTTATTCCCCAGACCTTGAGTAATCCATGTTCCAATATTCATTATCCATTTCCTTTGCCTAGTTTGTCTCCGGTTGCCGTCCGTTTTCTCATGATTGGGCCTTTTAGCATGTATAGTTGTTTACATGGACGATGAGGAGCTGGCCCATGTCCCAACCCGCTACTAGGAGGCCCAGGATTTTTTTAGGGTTTACTCCCCTTGGAGGCTGGCTTCACCGCGCCTTTGAGCTCCTCCTGCCCAGATCTCTTTAGGAATCTCCTAGTTCCGTTGGCGAGATCTTACCCGTGTCCTTCATCCCTAGGTAGACGTGTAGGCTAGGGGTTTTTGCCTAAATCTTCGAGGTCGTCATCGTCGTTCCAAGATCCTCTTCAGCGCACTGTACTACATGTTCTCTCCTTGCGCCCCAGTCCTCTTCTGCACTGGCGTTTTTGGATAGGATTAATAAAAACGCTTATATTACAATTAAAAATTCATCTTCTTTTTGTTAATTCTAGAGACTTTTTTAATAATTAATTTTAATTGCGTATTTACTATACATTCACATGCCTTGATCTCACGTTTAGTGGACCTCCAGGTTATTGAGATTATGGGAATAACGGTCCCGTTTTTCAATATTCCTTTCCCTGTTGCTTTATAAAGAATCATCGACTTTTTTTTTGTAATCGGAAGGAGCAACTTTAGAATTCATTAGTCGTGTTATTAACATGACAAGATATTAGTTATCCATTCGTTCCTCCTTTGGAACGTATAAAAAAGTTGGAAGATAGATTGGAAAGTTTTGTCATCCTACACCCATAAAATATGCACGTAGAGTTCCCTATGACAAACCACTGAACATAACACATTGTGTAAATTAAAAGTATTGTTTCAGGTCGCTATAATTATCATGTTGTTTTTCAAAGTTGTCTTCTGTCAAATTTGAATTTCTTTTAAAACTTACGGATATAACGATTTAATATGGTTCAGGAAGGAAAGAAAAGACTGTCTGGAATAACAGCATATTTTCTATAATACCACTAATTTCGCAGATTAAAAAATCAAAAAAACAATATAACGAAACGTATATAAGCTCCCGCAACTCAATGATTCTTAAGAGCAATTATTAACATAAATCTGACGTCAACAGCAATATTTCGTGAGAAATTGGAGAGAGGAACATTACATGAAAACAGGGCTCTGAAGTTCACTTCTAGAACACGCGCGTAGAACTACGTGAGTCAGTATTCACATCACACTGCGATAAAAAAAGGATCTGGCTACTACCGCGCCTAGCATCGTTAGCCGCAACTACGAAGTCAGCTCCACTCTCCCCCTAGCGGTCATGTCGACAACTACCTCCGTCACACGAAACCGCCTGTTACTGCGCTCTGTTGGCAACTGGCTGCAACTTCCAGAGGTCCAACCGTTCTTCTGCACGCGAAAACATAATTAAAATAAACAAAAACGTTTACGGTTGCAAAAAAATGCCGCTTGAGAGCTGCAGAAGAACGATTCGTTTATGACTGAAATGCACAATGGACACGCCCTCGCAGTGGGAAGCTGCAATGTTTGAATTACAATTCGACTTTTAACAGGGCTAACGAAAGAAGGGCACAAAAGCAGTCATTAAGACTAAATAACTGCTAACTAGAACAACTATACAAACAACGTAACTCAAAAAAGCTAAAAATTTAACGAAAGAGAGGGATAAAGACAGAAGTAAAAACGGTCCGGAACAAGGGGTCAGGGGAGAAGGGTCACATTGTTGACGAGGAGGTAGTACCCGACAGTTCTAAGGACCACAGGATATAGCCTCGGCGTTTGGTAAATAAAAAATATGCAGATAGAATATATTGATTTGGCAAAGCTTTTTTCAAAGTTGTCTTCAAGTTAGAGATTTGCAGATTACTAAATACTAATATCATATTTTAAAATAATATAAGCGCACTGTTGTAAACATGCGAAAGTGATACCCGATGCAGTACCTATTGTGCCTAGTGGTACAGGAAAAATTACTTTAGTAAATTCGACGTACTTGTTAGAAGGCATTTAATCTCACTAACATTAGATTAACAGATATGATCTTTGTGAACGAATTTTTGGTATAATTGCCGAATACTTCGACGAAAAATCCCTATTAACGGGCAAGTATCCTGTACTTGTCGCCGAAACGATGAATAGTATCTGAACTGAAAAAATAAATTAACCTGTCGAGACAGTAACTACATATACATTTATGGTCACTTGGAAAGTGATTTTGGAATTACTAGTTTGAGAGAATTCTTCTCAAGGTAATGTATAAATAGGCATACCTTATCGTAAATTCATTTTAAACGTTTCTACGATTTCAAAAACACAGCCCCATGAATGTGAGAGGCTGACATACACCTGAGATGTTTCAACATGTGCCAGTGCATAGTCTGCAATTTGATTGCTTCGATGTGAAAACAACGCGTTTTTTACTTTGACAGCAAAATGCTTGTCGGGCCAAGCGACACTGGGAGATTCTCCACTTCTCTTGCCAAGGAATGACTCTCTCAGAGGGCACTAATGGATGGCACGCTCTACTTCGTGACTAATGGCACGTGCAATAGCCCTTCTGACCACCTACAAATTAGTAGTCAATTAGATGGCATACCGAGTAATTGGTCCACGGACATTAATAAGATGAAGTGAGAGTACAGGAAATCGTAAATTGTCAGTACGGTATATCCAGGATGTAGCTTTACTTATTTTACGAAAATAAATTAAATTAAGCTGTTTGAAACGACACAAACGTTAAAGAATTCTGTAATTACTGTAACATAGTGTATGCGTTAATGGATAATAAGATCCCTTGAGTCGGATTCAGTTGTCACATAATATAATATGTAATTATTTCATAATAATACCACCATAATAATAATAATAATAATAATAATAATAATAATAATAATAATAATAATAATAATGTTTACTTTCTCGCAATACTACTTACGTTGTATAAAGAAAGTATTGTAATGCAGCAGTAAAAAAAAGCTTTTTTCGTCAGAAAAAAATCGTTTTGAGAGTTCGTAATCGCAGTCAGGATGGGGATAATTATTATTGCTGTATGTAGTAAATATTTTCCTCTAAAACATTGTTTAGAGTCCGCAATTTGTTGGTCCTTGATACTGAAAAATCTGTTTATATTAAAACGTACGTCAGCAATAGCTGCCAAACCATTGGCATTTTCACGAAAACTGATATTCCTCGATCACATCCACTTGAATTTGAAACAAATAATTTGTATTTTTGGAGACCCTTTACATAGCCTCAATAACACTTTCAAAATTTCTCAAAAATAGCTAAAAATTTCCTGTTTAATTTTTGTTTTCCCTAAAGCAAAAAACGCTTAAAAAAAAATAACGCATGCCTCATTTTCGTTGAGTTCTCTGAATTTTAGAAAATTGGAAAATTTAGAATTTTTTTCGGCGTCTTTCTAAAACTACAACACTGAAAGTAAACATTCTTTTCATAATGAAACCTATTTTTCAAAGATGTATCTTGAAATAAGGTCATGGACAATTTTTCAAAAATGTTAGTATTTTTTTTAGTAATTTTGCTTGAAATATAAGCCATTTTAAAAAAGATTTTATCAAAAAGGATCAAAATCTTTTCTTAAAAATTATTTATCGGAGAGAACTCAGCTGTCGTTTTTGTTGAACACTGAATTTTCGAAAATTGGGAAAATTGCCTAAATTACAAATGATGCCAGAAAGTGTTTGGTGTTATAGCGTCACTACTTTACGTAGAGAGGGACTAAAATGAATGACCGGGACTGTAGTTCAAAGTGCATATTTATTATCAGAAACGTATATTACACATTATAATATTGATGAATTGGCAATTTTCATTTATATTGTTAGAAGAAAATGATTATGAAAAAGTCCAAGAAAAACTTTATAGAAACGAGGAGTAGGAGGAAAGGGATAGAGAGCAAGAGAGATGGAGGGATGCAAGGCGAAAGGCGAGAGGAAGAAAGGGAGGAATGGTGGGATGGAGAGGAGTGCGAAGGAGAGAGAGGAGAAAGGGGAGCGGATGGGGAAGGGCGAGCGGGCAGAGGGTGGGCTGTGAGCGGGGGGAGAGCGCGCGCGCGCGGACAGGTGTGCTGACGGGGCGTGGCCCGGGGGGGGGGGGGGTCTAGGAAGAGCAAGGTTCGAGGGCGTCGCGCGATGCGGTCTGCCGCTGGCGGGCGCCGTAATTTGTCATTTCCGGAGCCCCAGCAGCGCTCCTCCCCGTGCGGGAGATGCGGGGGAGCGCCCCTGAGCCTATTTCTAGCGAACATTATATTTAGATTACGAAGAAGCCGCATAAGAAGGTGGCTGCCGCCGTCACCGATGCGCCCTCCCAGAGGTGAGAGCGTCGCAGGCGCCGCCGTGAGGAGGAGATCGCAACCAAGGGCCGATTCCAAGAAATGGAAGTGGGTCAGAATGAAATTACGAAACTAAGCGGGGGAGACAGATACAGAAAAAAATTGAATTTGAATTGAAGGAAAAGAGTGTTTGCTAGAGAATGAGAGGTTTGCCAAAGAGAAGGAAATGGATACAAAAATTGACCGACACATAAAAGACAATACAAAGTTATGTGTAAATGCGTCAAAATTTCATAGAATGATGCACAACTCGTAATAATAAACCGTGATCTTGCCGTTAGTATATGGCTTACACATCGGCAGATGCGAAAATAAGTACAAAAAATACTTAAAGAGACCGTCTGATGTTTAAGAGGGTAAAAGCATCGTGAAATGAAATCCAAGGAAATTTAGTTCTGTTTGTACTAAATTTGTAATTGTGAATTTGTATTTGTACTGAAATAACCAATTCAACTGCATTTGGTAGCGTTTAAACAGAAGCACAAACCGAATAAAAAATTATTAATGTAATAATATTATAAAAGAAAATGAAAACAAGTAATATAACAAAATCGAAAAAATTATCATTTTAAATAACGGCATGAATGTGAATTGTTATAACAAAAAATTGTATGTACTTATAGTGAAGTATTATTATTATTATTATTATTATTATTATTATTATTATTATTATTATTATTATTATTATTATTATTGTTACCAATTATCCCCGACATAGCAGCGCTCCTGGACGTAACTGATCTAGGTTTCACGCTCAAAGTTAGACTAGTCGGTACTCGAGTAGCAAACAGATTATCCAATTCAGAAGTGCAACATTTCTTGATATTATTATTTTATCACATCATTTTCATCGGACAGATCTCTTCACGAACTTTCTCCAACGAAGCTCGATATCCCCCATCTGAGCGAGACGAGCAAAGGCAAGCGTTTTCCACCGCTCCGCGGTCCACTGGCCGTGGCACAGCGAGGCGGGGCGCGCCGGGACGCGGGCGCGGGCGTCGGCGCAGGGCCCGCGGAGGGCGAATGGGAAGCTGCGGGGGCGGCCACGGCCACGGGGGGCGGGGGCGAGGGGGAGGGACGCGAGCGCTGCGTCGCATGGAGATGAGTGCGCGGCCGTGCGCGCGCCGCCGCGCATGCGCAAGTGCGTCGCGCGTCTTGGGGCATTGTCTCCGCCAGGAGGAGGAGGATGAGGCGGCGAGGAAATGCAGCGCCGAATCGCCACGCCAAAGCCCCACGAGGCAGGACGCGAGCACACAAGAAAAACAACAAACGAGAAACTACGAATTTACGAAAAGCAAAAGAGATGTGCGAAACGAAAATAAACAATGTTATTATTGAATTTATTATTATTATTATTATTATTATTATTATTATTATTATTATTATTATTATTATTATTATTATTATTATTATTATTTCTAAACAATTTTAAGTTATATTAATATATCGTCATTTTAGGCAAGTTATAGTGTCCTGCCGCCAGGTTTCCAAAATCCAACGGGCAGAAATAAAAAATATATCTGTTTAATGGCCAGAAAACACAAGTATGGAAGAACAATAATTGTAAATTAGAAGTTAAATCGACAAAAAACGGAAATGGTGTGAACTAAACCCAGATACGTATCATAATGACGCCTGCATAACATGCAATTACCAAAGTTAAGTTCATACTAGATTAAAACGACGAAGAAAAATAATCTATTAGGAAAAACACGAATACAGGAAAACAGCAACGGCAAAAAGAAGCAGAATATACTAAGAAAAACTTTTGCGATGAGATGTGGTGAAATGATATGGGGGAGGGATGTGAGGGGGAGTGAGCGTGTATAACTGCCTCAAGTGTCTGCCGGAGGTGGGCTTGGGTGCGTCAGCATGTGGGCAGGCGGGGGAGCCTACGAGGCGTCGACCTCGCGGCCGATGCTTCGACACGCGAAGGGGAAAACGCCCACGAGGGAAGAGGATTCCGAAGGAGTCGCCCAGAATGCACAATTAACTTACTTGTACGAACAGCATACTTCATGTCATTCATATAGTCAACTAGATTCGTGAAGTCCGCGAAAGGACAGGTAAACAAGGTGTTTCAACATTCCATTTTGTTTTGGTGTAACATGGTTAGAATACTTCCAAGAATAACCATATCACTGTTAGGTTTAATTGTGATTATTAGGGTCCAGTTGATGCAACAAAACCTATCACTGTCGCATAGACCAAGATGCAACAGTTCGCTGCCCCGATGTCCTCATGTAACGATCAGTTTCATAACACTAGGCGAAGATTTTTCGGCTCACGAGCGATTGAAAATGCCGCAATACTTGTTACCTAGGTATTTGCTCATTGTCCTTGAATCATTTATATGGAACAGGTAATTATTAGGTAATGGATTATTTTGAGGTCTCATTTCCCGTGTTCCTATCATAAAAGAATATTTTACAATTCGTATTGCTGCTTGTACACAATTGTTAATCACTGATTTATTCAAGCAGTTTTGTGGGCTGGTATAATGTTTTCGAATTTAAAGATTTATGTTGCAACCATCAACCAACAAATCTTGCAGAAATTTGCGAAAACAGAGCGTAACGTATTTTTACAACGTCACAATTATTGTCATTTTCTAACATAATGATATATGTTTGTTCATTTTAGGGAGCATTCACAAATTAATTGCATACTTGACTGTTGTTCTCACTAAACATTGGCCAAATCAAATGATTTTTCAAGTTGGCACCCTAGATATTTATTTTATCATATATTACAACAAAGACGAAACATAATAGAAACATTACATTACATAACTATACCATCGGATATACTCGTGCCAAGAATCCGCGTATCAATATTTTTCAATATAAAACATCGTTATTCCGATTAGCGAATGTACAGTGCCGGCGCCTCGCTCCTCCGACGCGTGCTTCGAGGAATCCGCGCACGCACGGGCGCTTCGTCACGCATGATGAGAAGCTTTTGCTGAACATGCGGCGGCGACGGCAACGCGCGGAGGGCGAGCGCCTGCCGCTTAGATACACCCGCAACACACAAGAGTCAGGCGGGCGGCCTACCTGACAGGCGCAGCCCAACTGGTGCCAGAAGCAGTATCGCAACGATCTGCTACATAAAAAAGCGGCAAAACCTAAAACTTAATTTGTGAACAAAGAAATAATTGAAGGATAAAGAAATGAACAAACAAAACCAACCTAAAATTCTATTCCTGTTTTCCACAGATATCGGATAACTATTATTAATCAAATATTTACAATAAGATTTGTAAAAAGCTATTAAATATTGGAAGTATTATTAATTTAGAATAATTTTTTAGTATTTTTTCACAATTTGTAAGCAGTTTTCTACTTGTTCAAGACGCAATTATAAGATATTGAACAATGAGTAACCCGAAGGAGCTTGCTATTTAACGAACCGAAGCAAAACTCATCGCCTTGCAAATACCTTTACTTCATGAACTGGATGAAATTATTGAAAATCAATGGTAAAAGAAACTAGAGTGCTCATTGCAATGCTAAAATCACAGAAGAAAATACAATGCATAACTACGTAACCATCGCTGCTTCTTATCGCGGCTATGAACTACCCACGCTGCTACAGCCGAGGATTTATCCTTTGTGCCAGCATCAAGGAATAATGCAAGCACCTTCTGACTCATCCGAACGCCCCCGACCCATTTACCCCATGGCATGCGCGTAAAAAAGCATTGCTACAATTCGTTCCAGGAGAGAGCAGCCTGCGACGTCATTGCAGGAGCACCTGTCAAAAGAGCAGGCTGAAGGCGTAGTGAAAAACAAAGTAAGCGCTTTAGCTGGCAAACACATGTCACGAGAAAATAGTAATAAACTTGTATGAAGAAAACGAATCCGTTTTAAGAGAAATATATGTAAGTATTCTTATTTGGCACACACATTTGATGTATGGCACACACATGTTTGATGATGATTGATGACAGTACATGGTTTTATAGGTTTTTTAAATTCGAGATAAGGGAAGTTAGTCGATCCATAAGAGTGCTCTGTGTACCCCCTAGTCGATTAAACTATTAATGTATTAAATTAATAACCATGTTCAAGCAAAACAAGGAACCAGGTAATTCCCTTTAGTTACTACTAGTTCAAAATATTGCCACATTAAGCAAATATTCGAGATTCGAAACTGGAAAATTTTTTATTGAACCGCATCTCCCCGAAGCTGACAAATGAATGTTAAAATTTTCCAGCCAGGCCCGGCGGATAATGGGGTACAATGGTAAGCTATATCCACACGAAAAATTCCGAATGTTTACAGCGACATGACCGACAAAATCGATTTACAAAAATTGTTACACGTGTGTACATAAAAAATGCAAAGCGCAGCGCTGTATTGCATTGCAAAAATGAACTACTGAAGTCCATTAAGCTTAAAATATAAAACAATTTAATGATAAACAAGACAATTTAGACCAATTTTGTTTCTTCACACACATTTTCTGTGGAAGATGGAGGGGGACCCCCACCCGAGCAACTACCCACTCGGATATAATACCAACGGCCGGCCCTGTTCCCATCGTGTGGAATAAAGCGGCGAGCGATGTGCCGGGCGGGGCGCCGGGCAGCAGCGCAGTGCTACGCAAAATGCGCGCGCCGCGAGGCCGCATTCCGCTGAGGCGGCAGCGCCTCTCCGCGTGCGGCGGGGCGCGCGCCGCACGAGCCGCGAGGCGCACCGCCAGCACCGCGCGGGCACCGCCTCTGATGAAATGGGGAAAACGCGACCTAGGCGCGTCCAAAACTCTTTTGGCGTATTACGGTTATTTATTTTAAATTTATGCTAATTGTAGCATACTACATTGTATCATTTTCACTGAGATTCATTTGAAGTCTCTAAATATTCATTCACTAATTCTTAGTTTTAAAATTTATGTTAGTTTAATAATTTATTTATTACTAATTCTAATTTATACAACGTACTTCCTAATTCATTTATTGTAGGTATAACGAATTTTCAACACTATTTTTATAATTATATGTTTCACATTACTTCGTCTCTAATATTGGAAATTTTTGTATTGGGGTCGAAAAAGCATAAAATCCGCAATATTAAGGAAAGGGTATTTTACTGGTACTAATAAATTACAGCTGTGACCAAGAGCGATCCCGGACTAATCGGACAAAGAAAAATTGGCAGGAGGCGTGTGAGCACAACGCAATCGATTTTTCCACACAAATATTGGATCTCTTCTCGTCGAATTTGCAGGAGCAACAAACTTCACCCATATGTTGCCTTACGCCTTTCAAATATTGATAATTGGCACCTCTTTCCTCACATTATATAATGAGATTAGTCTACAGGTTGTGGATACATATACAGTAGGTATAGAAAAAACGAAATTCCGAAAGCAACTGAGATAGCAGCCATCAAACTGAAATTATTCTCCCACCAAATGAATCAACGCACACTATTTATAAATGATTTGAGTATTAGTATTTCTTTACTCCTCTATAAATAAATGTGACCCAGGTCACAAATTACCCTTGATTATCACAAAAGTGTAGACATTTCCCATCAAAATAACGCACGAGACGCATTACCCTGTAACGTTTTTCTCGCCATCAATTATACAGAAAAACAACTAGTCAGGCGGTAAATTTGCTAATCAAAGAGAACCTTATTTACCAAAACATTTTCTCACTACAGAACTCGCAGTAGATGATGCCAGAGAGTAAGTGATGCTATCGGGGCTATATGTTGCGTAGCGTTGACAGAAGGCAACACGAGGTAGCATGAACACAATCGTGATAAGAGCCTTTAAGTTAATTACAATTAATGACGTACATAAGATATAATTGGTTTCACATTTGTTTGTTTCTACAGTTAAAATTTAAAACATAAGTTCTGCAAAGTAACAAAAGTAAAACTTAAACAAATGAATCTACAATTATTATTATTATTATTATTATTATTATTATTATTATTATTATTATTATTATTATTATTATTATACATCCCGTAAAGGGAAAAGGCCTCCTGCTTTAGCAAGGTTACAGTAGATTGAGATTTGTAAAATCACTAAAGTAAAATCAAGACAATATATAAGCAAAAGAAAACAGTAGCTATAAGAACCTGTACAATAAAACAAACTATGAGACAACAAATATAAGAGGGAAACAAAATAGTAGCTGTAAGAAACACTACTTGCTCTGGGTATCAAATGCATTAAACGTATTCTGTATATATATATATATATATATATATATATATATATATATATATATATATATATGTATAGCTTAATAAAGATCGAGCTTAATAAAGATCTCGTACACAGACTCGAAAAAACATCATAAAATTGCGGAAATTGATTGAATTTCTTCCCTTAAGTTACGTACCATTCCCAAGCAAATCGTTTTCACTATGTTCCCTTCCTTCAGGTAATACTGTATGAAGTAACGTTAAGAAGTGAGTCAAGCGATCGTGAACAGAAGTTATTGCAAGTGGGTACAATCAGATCATTAAATACATGTTTTCTAACGTACTCGATAACTGAAAAATAATAAATCGGGACAATCTTTCGCCAGTAGTCACGTACTGATGTGACCGATTCGAGAAATTCGCGTCGGAATCGGGAACCCTGAACGCTAAGCTTCACACCCACGTTAACAGCGGCCAACCGCCGATTGGAAAGCTGGCTGACCGCTCACAAGACGACCGCCACAGCAACCGCGCCCCGCCCGCCGCCCGCTCTCCCTGCAAGCGCTATCTCCGCGCGGCCGAATTAGCAATAATTGATATGCGATCGTCATTTACTCCCTGGCCGAATGAGGCACGGCGAGCGAGCACGCAAGCGCACGCGATGCCGTGATAGCGGCGCCCGGCGCACGCAAGGCTCGCCGCCCGCGCCCCGCCACGTCCCGTCCCGTCCCTTTCTGCCCCGCCCCGCCCCTCGCCACCTCTTGAGCTCTCCCCGCCTACGCCTCGCTTCGCCCCGCCACACCCCGTTCTCTCGTCCCTCTCTGCTCTCATTGCCCCAGACGGTGGCCTCTCACCGACAACGGGTACCCGCCCCCAGTCTCATTACCCTCGCCACTCTCTGCCCCGTCCCTCCCCGCCTCTGGAGTGGCAGGTGGGAGAACGACGTCTACCCCAGTGGCTCTCGCTGTAGATGGATCATCACCCTTTAATTTCCCCTATTTGAGAAGGTTATAAGCCTCTTAGGACGACCTATTATCGATGGTTAATTGGACGGCTCTTAGATAAAAGGAACATAGCACCAATGAAAGGGAATAGTAAAGTCCTTGTTACATGACTGTCTGAAGCGGAGAGCTTGTATGCAAGGGCCAGCACAAGTTAGATGTACCTTGGGTCCTATTTCTATAACAGATAACGCTCTAGTACGGCCGCATATATGAGCACAACTAGAATTTTAGGATTTGTTTTTTTATTTATTTTTAGTTCACGGATTTGATATTGATCTGAAAAGTTTTAAGGTTGTAAATAAGAAAATATCTTGAACTTAAACACGAGCTAATTACTTATTTTCACCTAGTTATTATAAAAAACACGTATTATAAAAAACAAAAAACACATAAGACCTAGTCATTATAAAAGAACACGTAATTTACAGTATGTAATAAAATAGTTAAAATGAGTTGAAACCACCGAAGACAGGTGCAACATTTTATGGTGCAAAAAATGTAGAAAACGTGTTCTTAAAATGTATTAAAGTAAGCACCTTGCGCGGAGAGACCTTTATTTGAGCTGACCAGTGGTATATAACGGCAATCGCAAACAAGAGCGAGTCACGAAGGGGGCTAGGTGACGCCATTCCATTGCGTGCAATTTGGTACGATACGATCCTGCACGGCTCTGAAATCTATGTTGAACTCTTACCCGCCATTTTAGTGCAGCGGAATAGTACTGTGTTGCGACTCTCTCTCGAATATATGAATCGGGAAAATGGGTCAATGCAACGATGCATTTCGCACCAGGAACGTCTTTGGAGCATGAAGGCGCGTGAATTAGCTATTAATTCTACTCGATCTGTGTAGTACACTCCAACTTTAATCGTGACGTCTCTGGCAACCTCTCTTAGATGGTTATTCCAAAGTAAGAATCCTATTGAGACTTCTGTTGTATTTTATCTTGTAGCTCGAATAATACATTTGCTATTTATCTACAACAAAGTAGAAACTACATCCTAAAGAAATGTACAATTTTTATTTGGACCACACTTATTTTTATATTCATTTGCGCAATGTCACTATTCCTTAAGTTAGCAAATATTATTTTGGCACGTGTATTGACATTTAACCTTTTTTTAGCATATTAGGAAGAACTGTACGTTTTCGAGAACTTATTCATAACACTAACGAACATCAAACCGTACAGCTGACCAAGAACCAATTCACACTACGCAAAAACTTACTATACTCTCCCAATACATAATAGCCCATTGGTGTCGGATCCTCGAGATATTGTAGCACGGCCAAGGGCACGGCACAGGCAAACGCAGCACGCAAAGGCAACGAGAACGGAACGAAAGCAGCGGGGGCACAAAAGGCAACCGTTGATGTCACGCGACACAACGCGCAGCGAGTAAAACGCACGTCTGCACTCACGCATGCGCACGCACCCCGCGTCACGGTGACCTGCACGCAACGCGACAAATTCCCATGCATATCCCTGGGCACACACGGTGAAGTTACACAAGGATTACCACACACGAGATTGTAATATTTAATGCTTTCGCGGTTCTAAAAAATGTAAATGTAACTTTTCACCAAAATTTGTCTTAATCTACATAGAACGCTCTCTGAAATAAGAAAACTTTAATACCTTTTAGTGTTTTGCAGAAATGTTTGCAGAAGTTTACCTTGTTACGCGATTAGATTTGTCTTCTGGTGTTTCGAGAAGCGCGATCCCAAATACAAATAGGTCAGCAATTGCAATTTGTTGCACTTTTTTATCGACTGATATATTGTGAAGTTCGAATCATATGTTCGGTAAATTAAACGTAATATATTACATATTGAAAATCGCGATCTATCACATGTACAACGAACATTTTATTAACAATAGAGATTTTTGAGTAAACTGATTTTTAATATGTCTATCCATTTCCCTGATTTTTATGAACTGAAAAACGAAATTATTTGCACTGGAATATGCAAGAGAGAATCTATGTTGCAAATATCACATTAACGCCTGAAAATACTATATTATATCAGAGTTATTTCATGCAATATTATGAATGGCAAGTAGTGAAACGAGAATCATTCCTTAGATTGAGCCCGGCCTCTGAGCGCCGTCGTCGCTCAGCGGATTGGATGGATCAGCTGTCCTTCCCGCGTCCCCGCGCTGACCACAGGCAATAAGAGCGATTGGGAGGCGCTCTTCGTCGGAGGGGCGAGGGAGGCAAAGGGCGCCAATAAATCACGCTACACAGGAGTAGGGCACTGGGGCAGGCCATGCGAGGCGAGCGCACTCTGGGCCAGCACAAGCCACTGTACCTCGGGAAACCACTTCCCTCGTTGCTGGCAAGCACGTCTGTTCTTGTTGTTGTTGATATTGATTTTTTATTTTATTTTACTTATATTAATTTTTTTATCAGAGACGTCTCTCCCTCATCCCAGTCCGCGGGCGCGAGACCTCCGCGAGGAGGAGAGACGGAGAACGGTGGAAAATTGCAGGTGCCGCGTCACGTGATAATTAACCGAGACAAGAATTAGCTGAGCCACGTTAAAGATTCGTTGATTAGGAGATGTGCGCATCAATCAGAAAAATCACCCGCACATATGCATATGAGAACCATTCCTTCGAAATCCCTAAACATAGAGCCAGGCGAAACGTATTGTATTGTCCATCGCCCTCGCTGGCTTGCTTTCGCAGTCTCTGGGACGGTGAGCGCGCTCCAATCTGTGAAATCTCTCCGTAGGTCTCAGTCAGTGATCGGAACAATCGATATCACCAATTCTCGACTGCTTCCGGGAGCTTTGTGCGCAGTTTTGCTGGAAGTTTCAGTGTATTTCTTCTGAGAGTTGCACCATGAGCTCTCTTGCAAAGAAGAATATAATTTAATTTCTTAGTACAAAACGGAAAATCATGTATTTTCCGTTTTGTACTTAATGTTTCGTTCCACAAAATTGCGAATTGGAAAACTGCCATTTACACAAAGCAGCAATTACATTTTTGTCAGAGAAATACTATGTTAAAACGTGTTGCAAAGTAAATAGTAGTTCCTTAATAGTTGAATAACTGCCAAATCCGAAGTATTTAATTATAAGTAAATCTTATAAAATTGATACGATATTATATTCTTCAATTCTTTTATCACTATACTTTCCTCTAGGTCTCACGCTGCGCCCCTAGCTGCAAGATTTGTGAGAAAGGACAGTCTCAGCTTGCAAGGTCTACGAGTGTGGTCCCGCGCGCCGATGCGCCTGCGGCCGCAGCACGTGCGGCCCCGACTGCACCGCGCGCAAGAACGCGCAGCCCCCGCGGCAAAAAGGCTGGCAACGGCCATTGGCTCTGGGGCAAGGTACGGACTTTTGCACCTCTGCACTACTTCCATCGCTCACGGGCAGTTTAAAACAAGCTGCAACTAATCACGAAATTTCCATTATTCATGTAAAATATGAAATGGGGAACAACTGGAATTCGCATTTTTGCTCGTTTATTCAGCTTCCCCAGTTCTGTTCACTGGTGAACTATCAGCGGTTACTCCTATTGTTAATTTGTTTACTTCAGAAATACGATTCTCAATTTTTTCAAGATCCTAGTTACGAGTTACACAAGGCCATAATGTTCTTCAAACCAGAGTACCCCAGAATCACTTATTATGGTCGAAAAAGGCCACGTCGCAAAATTTAATGAACAATTGTCACATTTCATCAACGTATTATTTCTAGCATTACCAGGAGGGGGGGCTCTAAGGCCCGCCGATTAATTTTTGTAAGCTTTTTAAAGGTTTAAATTGTTTACGAAGTTAAGAATAATTGATATTCTTAATGATGTGTTTTTTATTTAAATACTGCGCATTTTGCAACAAATGTTGTTTGCAATTGTTCGCTGTAGAAAAAACTGTAAAAACGAACTATTCACTCGAAAACTCAAATTTCAGAAACCTTTTAGTAAATAATTGTAGCATTTTAAGTCTTTGTAATATATATTTTAATACATCACTATGCCATATAGAAACATACACCATTATTTGACAAAATACTGTAATGTGTTGTGTCATTTAATGAAAATATTTACGCAAGAATTTATTTTTTTGTTTAAATGAATGCGCTTATATATTAGTAGTTATCAATTTATTAATTTATCAAAATGCTCAAAATGAAAATCAAGACGTTGGAACTGGGATCCCCTCCCCTGGTAATGCACAGAATCCTTTATACCTTGATATCGTAAGGGTTAAACATTAGCATGTAACTGACAGAAAATAAAGTGCATATCCCCATTTTCTTTATTTCGTTACAATACATTTACAAAATATAAACCCTGCTTGGAATTCCGAAGCTCAACGATTTGGAAACAAATTGACTCTGTCGATAACAATCGATATTTCTTTTAAACGAATAAACAACCGCAGTCTGCATTCAACCGGTTGTCGCCAGGACTGCCAACGGGCGACGATCGAACATCACGTCTCATGACTCGGCAACCTCACATTTCTTCGGTTCGAAGTCCTTGCTCTCTTCTTTCTCGCCCCCTTTATCCATTTACATGGGGCGCAAGTCACAACCAATGGTGTAGTCGTAGTGGCTCGAAGAGTCGAATCAGAAAAAAAAATATCCTAGACCTGAGGATTTTTCGTATTCATTACCAGAAAGCAAATAGCGTCTCTGCTCTACATCTCCGGACAAATCAACCATCCCTGACCGGAGGTGAATCAGTGTACGTGAATCTACAATGTCACTACGGTATACTGCCTGCCAGTGTTTGCACAACAGAACAGATCCAGTGTAGGATGGCCTACAGTAAAAAGGCAGGATAATGTAATTACCACGAACCCGTCGTGAAGGACGACGCCTAGGAAAGACAGAACTAACACAAAAGCGCTTCGGCTAATCCTTAAGCAACGCAGGTCAGCTTTGATAAGCAGGCGCCGTGTGTGAGAGTGGCATTGATGGATGGCCTTGCTCTGCGCACACCTTCCTATGGGGACGACGGAAAAGTGGAAGTGGCGGTCACCAGACATCGCTGTCGGGAAGACCAGGTGCAGGCACCTCTTTGTTTACTTGGTACTGCTTGTTTTTGTCAGTTTCCTTGTGGAGGGTCGCTCATTCTCTTGTCGTGCTTGGAAGGATCCATACTTGGTTCTGCCTCGTGTCTTCCCCGACGATCTAACTCGAACAGTGCACTCGAAAGAACGAAGCTCTTTTCCTGATGCAACAAGAGGTTTTCTAAGGGTTCTCGTGCCTACCTCAGACGAATGTTGGTTTGCCACCTTAGGAACTTTTAGACTCATCATCTCCCAACTCTTATCCCTACCATTAAATTATGTTTTTCCTTGACTGGTAAAAACTTTTGTCTTCCTAGAAAACTAAACACAACTCAACAAAGCCACAAGTTGCACTTCAGTACACGAACGTCTTGTTCTTCAGAAGTGTAATAATAATAATAATAATAATAATAATAATAATAATAATAATAATAATAATAATAATAAAGAATTGACGTATGCGAATCCAAAGATTTATCGAATATAAAGAAGCGTGCTCAACCGGAAGCTATCAGTGTTTTAAAAACTCACATTTATAGGTATTTATTATAGGAGAATTGGCTGTATGTATTTTATAAGTGTTCTTAGTTAGTAAGGTGTACCTGGACAATGGAAGTATGCAAGAATTATAAATTGTGAAAGATCAATGAGGGCACTCACAAAGGAGGTCATCCATGCCCTTTCAAACCTGTTAAAACGCCTTTTCTTATCCCAGATACCACCCTTATCAAACATGTAATATGCGTTCATCATCCATTAAATCGTCAAAATACCATTGCTAGGCACACAATAAAAAGCTAATCTTAAAGAATCGGGAAAATTTTTCCGTCGAGAGTTCCTTCGCAGTCACGCAAAACAGAGTTAAACACTGTAAAACATTCCTCCAAAGAATTCTACACGGGTAATATTAGTCGAGGGAGCGGAGACAAATGAGCTGCAAGCGAGCGAGCGGGGGCGGGGGCGGGGGCGGGGGCGGGGGCGGGGGCGGCGCGCGTGCGCAAAGCCCGGCCGAGCGGCGCGGTACATTCCCACGCACGCGCTAATAAACGCCAGCGCTGCGCTGCCCTCATTCGCGACGCGCGCTCGCACAACGGAGCTCCGCGCCAGCACCAGCGATGCCACGAAGGCATCCAGGTTTTTAAAACATCGATGTTACAACATCCATATTTTGATTTCCATGTTTTCTTAAGATCGATGTATTTGTCCATAAGCATCGATATTTTAAACAAATCTCATGATATAAATAAAATTTCAGTTTTTTGTGGATTGCTCGCAATCAACAGCCATTGACAGTAACTGTCACTGTTGCCAATGACAGTAAGTTACAGGCAGTGATAATTATTACCTGTGTTGTCATTCCCCAGGCGGCACGAAACCGTTTGCTAGTAGCAACCTTCCTCCAGTGTTGTCACCTTACCTGTTTTGCTTATTTAGTACGAGGTAATATCGTAAAACTGCATTTTGGACCTTGACTACATAGAAAATTGATTAGAAAATTAAGATGACAGTCAAATTTAAGGCAGTATAGATTTTAAACTAATGTCGACGTATATCACGTTTGAACCAGGATTTTTACTCCGAGATACTTCATCATGCATAAGACATCGTTAGTTTGAACATCGATGGTTTTGTCGATGTTTTCATCGACATCGAAACCTTATTGGTACTGTATCGATGTATCGAAATATCGATGTTTTGCTAAAATTTCAGCTCTAGTCAGCACTCTTTCTCTCTCTCTCACCCCCCCCCCACACACACACACAATATGAAGTGAAAATGCTCTAGAAAAAATACGGACATCGATGTAAGAGAGCAGAACCAAACTAAAGAAAGAAGAGCAAATAAAAGATGGCAGACAGTAAAAAAGAACACAAAGATTAAAAAGTCAAACGGAATAAAAAAAAAGAAGCGCTGTATGAGAAAATGAAACAAACAACCAAATACGACTAATCAGAGAAAAAACGAGAACCAGAAAATTGGAAGGTGCACAGCAATAAAAAAAAAAAGAAAGAATGATAATCAAGAACGAGGTCTAAGAAAATATCAAAACAAAATACAAGAAGAAAATACGTTGAAACGGGGTTTGAAAATAAATACTTTAGACACTGCGTACACGAATAGCTCGATGTAAACGGGATTCCTGGCACGGGTGATATTCGACGGTGGTTCGATGAGATCCTCACTCTCTTGTTCGCACCAACAAGAAAAAGTCGAAAGGGTGTAAGGGTGTTCTGAATAGAGCAAAGCCCATTCTTGAAAATTACTGACACTCGTCCGAAATTCGAAAGAGTTGTTACTAGCGTCCGTGCTAACATTTCCCTTTTCAAACAAAACAAGCGGAAAGAGCTTCATATAGGACCCCATCTTTGGACGTTTCTGACAACCCTTGGGAACCTTCCAAATATGTAAGAGAATATTCAATTTCACATTTTGTAGGTAACCAAGTAAAACCGTACCTAGTGTTCCTCGTCTTTCGCGTCCCTCGTACGGGTTGACGTCTGTAGCAACGATGTCCGTTAGGGTTGCACGCGTGCTTGCTGTTTCTCTCATACCATCGTCTGCGAATTATTTTTTTCTCGTCTTAAATCTGCTTGATGCCGGACTGGGGATAATTCCTTATTCAGCAGAAACAGTTACGGAGTATGTTATGTCGATGGTGTCGATGGTTATAAATCACACACCTGTTATCTCTCCTTAGCGTTTTAGATACATAACTTATAGAGAGATTGAAACCAATAGAAAGGCAGGGAGGGTTGGTGGAGCGGGTACCGCCCCGTGGAGTCTTCATGTGCTTAGCGCGGGAGAGAAGACAGGCATGCATTGCGGCGGAGCGGGGCGGGGCTGGGCGAGGTGAGGCTAGTTGGCGACCCGCCCCTGGGCGTGTCTGCTGCCGCGTCCACTCGCCCACCGCGCCCCGCCCGCCCTCCACGCCAGCACACGAGTCTCGGCAGCCGTGCTGTCTCGTGCGCTGTACTTGATGACCTCCACTAGCACCATAGGTCACATGCCCCGCGAGACACCACCATTAAATGAAATCGCCAACGTCCAAAATTGTCATATTTCGATTTGTTCCTGTTAAGATAACCGTCTATTCCTACGTGCAATAAAATAAACAACTCAGTTTAAATCATTAAATGTATCACAACCAGGGTAAATCGGGATATGAACTGGATCTAAATTGTGTCTCTCTTTTGAAAAGTCCGGAAAAATCAATCTACAACTAGGGTTAAATAGTTAGAATATCACAAACGTGCGCATTATAGACAGTAAAAAATTATTTCTGAATAACCGCGAAATTATCTAGTATTCATTCAGGTATGCTTTCTCGTTTACTTTTGTCATAAATGATTATTCGATCTTATTCGGTAATCACTTTCACTCGATAGAAATCACTTCTCAGCAAGAGAGATATCCTCACATGAAATGTTCTCTCAAAAGACAATACAGGATAGGTGCGTGGAGAGGTTTGAGCGACTAGAACGTTCTATGAAGCTGTACTTGCAACAGGAAATGAAAGATTCAGAAGATATTCGTAAAGGAGAAGTTTGAAAGGTACGGATCTCAAAACAAGGAATAAGATCATTTCGAGAAAATCATTTCGGTGCAGATAACAACCAATTTTACTTATTACACACTAATGATTCTGGGAATATTTCAAGAGTTCTTCGTGAATTCGTTGAAAACTGATCATTTTAATTACTGACTATCCTTCGAATGAAAACTTACATTTGAGCAAGTGGTGTCTTTGCACTAAGCTGCAAAAAGGGAGAGGGGGAGACGGCAAAGGAAATAACTGTCTAATTCGAAAACCTACGAAAACAACTAAGAGTTTTTAGTTGTTTATAATAGGACATTAAATAATTTTTTTTAACTAGGATTTTCAGACAATCGGAAGAAATTACCAACCTCGAAGCATACAAACAAGAGCAGAATAATTTGTGCCAAAGACAATGATAACAATTAACAAATATTCCACCTTAACCATATGATTCCGGAACGCCCTTTACGCAATTTATTACTTTGTAACCAGGAGCGCGTTAGGCACGACGGAGTTGACAAACCATCTTCGCATGCAAGTCGCCGCCAGCTCCGTCCGAGAAGTCTCTTCCGCGGAGGGCAGCGCCGCCGGGGCGTGGGGGGCGGGGCGCAGGGCGAGGCGGTGACCCCGCGGGCGCGGGCGCGCTGCTTAGCATTTTCATTTCCCCCGCGAGGCCCGCGCCGCGCTTATCAACTCCCCGGAGCGAACCGCGCCCTGCGCCGCCCGCCCCGGCCGGCGCGCGCCCGCCGCCGCACGCCCACTCGCAATAATGCGCCCAGCCCAGCCCAGCGCCCGCCACGCGCTACGCGCCGCCCCAAAGATTTGTGGGACACGCAGACACATCGAGGAGCGGGGCTGCATGAAGGCAACGGCAGTGTTAGGGTCTCCGCCGCCATACAGCTCTAATAAGAAAAGAAAAATGCACAGAATACTAACTACAAAAAAAATGTAGACATTTTTTTTTCAGTAAAGCGTGTAGCAACCATAGATGCGTTGGAAGCGCTGCTCAATGCACAATTTTTATATACGACTTAAAGATTTGGTATTAGAGCTCCCGATTGGATGTCAATGTACCCCTCTTCTTCCAGCTCGTGACCTTGAAGTGCCTCTGTGTTAAAATCGGAGTATAAATTGAGAGTATTACTAGCGATAAGAAGACCTGAAACTGATACATAAATAAAATAAGGGTTTCTCGGAGGTGATTCAACTGCCGAAAAATTTTGTAAACAGCCAAGATAAAAAAAAAAATATTCCAAAATGGGATTATGAACGGACGAATAGGTATCTCACGCTCCAATGCTGAAATAAGCATTTTTGGCACATGTTTTTGTAACATTGTTCTCAAATAATGGAAATTGTTTAAAATTAATTACAGTATCTACGCTAAAAAAAAAAGTAAAACAGGAATTTACCTAAAAATCTTTTGTCTAGTCTTGAGTCGACATCTAATATTTGGGTACTTTTCTCACCTCCACAATCATTCAAATTTCATTTTTTTTTATTTGGCAATCCTGTAAATTCCTATCGCAATTTAAGAATCTGTCATCTGTGCGACCTCTGGAGATGGGATCATGCGGGCTGCATGGGAGACGGGGGTGTTACGCAAGGGAAGGGAGGTGGCTGGTTCGTAGGCTGTCTGGACGACCGGTGCCCATTTGCCTTGGAAATGGCGAGACTGGCAGCCTACGTCCGTCCCCGCCGTCGCCTCCCTGCATCAGCTGCCACAGCCAAGGGCTCGCATCTCCTCTGCAGAACGTTCCATCATACGCTTTTTAATGCGCAAATGAACGCAAGAAAAGTAGCATTCAAAAAACTACTATTTAATTCTTTCTAAATACAAGTTCTTGAAGCAAACACGCACATCGTTTAAGGCCCCGCAACTTGTCACAAAAATCGAATATACCGTATTTGCAGGTGTATAAGGCGCACCTCTTAAGTTCGAGAAGGATTTCATT
Source organism: Teleogryllus occipitalis (assembly GCA_011170035.1). NCBI lineage: Eukaryota > Metazoa > Arthropoda > Insecta > Orthoptera > Gryllidae > Teleogryllus > Teleogryllus occipitalis. Next base: position 425,180 of record BLKR01014753.1, read on the forward strand.
CTTTAGTGTTTAATTTTATACTTTATTTTATGAAAGGAATGGGAATTGTGACCTGCGAAAAGCAATGATCTTTTCTTCATATTCCGCCGGGAGTCTTTATGATATTTTTCTAGTACGGATGGAAAGACCGGGCCTTTTCGTTCTACATCATGACGTTGACACAACGAAATTTTGAGAATTTTTCCTTCTTGCAATACTTTTAGCTTCTGTAATAAATTTTGTAGAAATATAAATTCCTATTTTTCAGTGTGCAAAAAATTAGATTTTTGTAATGCTATATACTAAAAATTCAAACACTTACAGACATTCCTATCCGTTGTGTAAGGCGCATCCCTTTTCTGACGAGTTACTGCAGGAAAAAAAGTGCGTCTTATACACCGGTAAATACGATATCTCTCAATTTGCGGAAACGAAATCACAAACTTGTCATTTTCAAGACGTTCACTTTTCCACACGGCATAAAATTAGCAGTTGGGAGTTTTAAGTGCGAATGTGGTAGGACGTAATGAGCAATGAACAAATGAGTCTTAAAATTGAACATCGTTTCTAAACAAATAATAAGAAGAGCTAAGTGGTAAAATGGAGTAAACTACAGAATGTGAAATAGTTCTACCCAACTTTCGATATTTATATCCTTCACAACTCACGATTAAAGGTTCACCATGCTGAATATTGGCTTTTCATTCGTTAAATTACGAAGATGATTCTTACAACAGGATCCTGTGAGACCACTAACTACCATAGATCAGCGTTGCACATACAGAAACACCTACTCTGCACGGCCGACTTCAGATATTGCGTCATTATCTCAATATGGCAGATGATTTCAGTACGCAGATCATGGGTGCTGCACGAGCGGCGATGATTGGCGATACAATCAAGAACCTTGAAGAGTTTAACGACGTTCGGCTCTCCTGTTTAGGGACTCTAACACTTGCCGCACTGCGACGTGCTGGTAACTGTTTGAATACTCGATGATCGAAGCAGACTGTACGTACGAATTGCTTCACAAGCATCGTTCATTCGTCGTACACCTGAACGAATATGAGTATTTATATATGTACCAATCATATTCGTCGAAGCTGGCCATTCATAAATATCGTTTCCTGCAAAAGCATTCCGCGTCCTCGAAGATGAATTTATGGCTGTTCATGTAAGCAGTAATGCCGGAGAGCGAAGCGAACGTCTTCCTTTATTTAACATTTTACTGCTGTACGACGTCAATTTAAGTAACCTATATGACATTACACATATCTCCAGGAGAAGAGGCAGCGGTGGCAACTGTGGCGCCATAAAGTCGCCTACGAACGACATAATGATAACGCACACAACATAGTCTGCGTTGGCGGAGCGCTACTACAATGGTTGGTACGACCGTGCAACGACAGTAATTTAAAGTTGCCGATGACGAAGGTCGATTAATAAGAAAATACTCCGATAGCTAAAAAGGGAATACAAACAGGAATACAGGAACATTGGTAGGAGATCACGGAATAACATTCTCTGCGATAGCAACAGAGGTAGGAATGTGCTAGGCGACCTTCGATAGTGGTTTAGCAAATAAAGGAGAAATTCGCGGGGAGGTAGGGGTCGTTTGATCTGGTTGTACGCAGAGAGGACATCAATACAAAGAATACGGAGCAGAGAGAGCTCAGAAAATACGAGGACAAAGAAGTAGAAGCGGCGAACACGCACCGCAATGTGAATGTACCACACGCATGTGAATATACCACACGTGTCGACGCTTTCACGCTGCAACGTGTGGTGATTGCGTAAGAGGATTCGTGAGCGCTTCGGGGCAATGATACCTCAGGGTCAGATCAGCAGTAGACGCTGACCCTCATAGCAATTCTTATTGAACTGTTGAAACTAAGGTGAAAACTGGGAGCACACCGCAAAATTTCGTCCGTTCATATCCATGTTTCCAGCACAATTTTAATACGTCTACAATCTTGTTTCTGTAACATAAATTCCTTACAAAACTACATAGAAATTCACTTTACAGATGCAAATTATGATTGTGAAGTGTTTAAGCTTGTAAATATTCAAAAAGCAATGATTAAAAAGGAGGAAGACTCGGGTGTGGATTTGTGATCGGATTGTTCTCCAGTGAGTGACAGCAGTGAGTGACAATAGTTAAACATCCGAAATATATCGTCAATTGCAATTGTTAATTAGAATTGAAATCATTTTAGCAAGTTTGATACATTATCAATATTTTAATGACATTGATACCCTTTTCCATATTATTTAATTGGTCAATTTTCAAAACTTGATATAAATTCCTCCATGTACTCGTATAAATGTATTTCTTTCGAAAGGACTGTTTTGACGACGCAAAAGCGACGTAACCGTCCCCAGTGTCTGTCCCCGCTTGTCGCCTTCTCCTTCTCCTCCAGAACGTTGACAGGCATAATGCCTCACCCACGCTTGTCTCCAAGCCACCTGTTCTGAGACGTTTGTTTTGACGTCTCAAGATAAGCTCACCAAAGAAGCGAAGTCCGTCCGCAGCTATCTTCATCGATCACTGAGATAACAGCATTTACTGCGATCTTGTTTGTTCTAGGAATTGGCGTTTTACCTCACAGAATGATGTATGATTGCATTATGGAACAAAAGAGAAAGGGTGTAAATCCAGAAAATCTATATTCCATACGAGTATAAATAACAGCACACACACAGGACAATTCACTGACGAAGATAAATGCGACAAAATTGACTGGGGGTTTCTCTGTACACGAAACACATCCGAAAATTGTTGGTAAATTACTATTCGCCAATATACTCAGTGACGTTGAATATTGCCGTGTCAATGTTACTAGGGGCACAACTCAAAAATTCATGTACTTCTTCTGTTTGCTGATTTTGAAACATTCAAATATTTTACTACACTATTATCATGTATCGTTTTCTTCTTCTTTATTGTAATTTTTCAGCTTCATTTGTACATGGTGTCCTGGACAAGAAGCATTGACAATGTATGTGGATATTAGTTGAGATTTTCGCCTAGAGTATCTAGAGAGTCAAAATTAATTTACTTATTAATAATAATAACAATAATAATAATAATAATAATAATAATAATAATAATAATAATCCTAACTGAACGTCTTGTTAACTGAGTTTTACGATGAGCATATCCCATCCTCTTCGTTACCAGACAGCTAGCTATTATTTAGGAAGCGAAGCGGGGGTCTGCTACATTTTCTTCCCTCTTCACCACAAATTGCTTTACGGTTTTCTCCGCGACCTGCCCATTGTGCTCCACTACGGACCTGCCCGGACGGGGTGAAGATTCCGCAAACACTCCGAGAGGATCGCAGGAGATCGCAACGACGTTTCCTCGAAGCTCTGGAGCCTCTCGATTGACGCGGGCACTCGAGCGGAGCACCACCTTCCCAAGGAGTTTAAATAGTTCTCACAAACGCCTCTTTCTCTTCCCAAGAGGATCTGTACGGATACAGATTGATCGGGAAAGTTGAACGCATACTGAACACGCGATCTGAATAGGAGCGCCCCTCTCATTTTCTCTTTTGGGATACTTCTTTCTAGATTCGTTTAAAATGTAAAAGTCAGTAAGCACGGTTACAATTTCTATTTAAAGATACTTTTTCCTAATATCAGAATTTTACAAATACTCAGTGTCATGCTCTCCACCGTACAAACATTTTCGATTGATCGTTTTGTTTCCGAGCGTGTCATCTATGGCCATTAGTCCCATAAATCCCATGATCCTTCCCCGCTGAAACGACGGATCCGGCGCCGATATACACACGTCCGTTTGTGGATTCCGCCTTCAAGATCCTGCCTCTAGCGGGGCACCGCCCCAGCCAGGGACCAGGTCTAAGCTCCCGAGGTGTGTGATAGTGTACAGCAGGTAAGTTTGTGTGTGTATGTGTGTGTAAGAGGAAAGGAAGGTACAAGGATGAGGAAGGAAAGATTGCTCATCTACTATGTAGCTATTGTCAAAACTCCGCCACCGTCGGGGCTCGAACCCTAGGAGCCCTCCCGGTCAGAGACGCAGCAGTAGCATCTCTTGCTACCGCAAGCCATTTCAGAAGAAAGTCATTTCCGAGGCACCGTATGCAACAAGGAGGATATTCCACAGGCAGGAGCGGGTTCGCCCGGCGGCGCGGCGGCGGCGGCGGCGAAGTCACGCGGCGCTGAGGGCCCTACGCGAGCGGAGCCGGACCGCAGGTACTTGGCCGCAGCGGAGCGGAGGCGCCGCGCTCGAAACGTGACGCCGCGCCGCGCCGAGACAGCAGCGGTTGGCAGCTGCCGGCCGCAGACGCAAAGTGGCAACGCCCGCACCAGGAAGTGCTCGCGCTGGCACGCCCACCGCCTGCTGCTGCGTACGACGTGCGCACCGGGGCACGAGAGAACTTTTATAGGAAGGGGCAAAACCGCGAATCAAGAGATAATGAAGATTAAACAGCATGTCCACGAGAAAAAAATGGATAATCGAGAGATATAAAGCTGTAGCTCTCATTTAGTCGTCAAATATTTAAATGCAAAGTATTTTGGAAATCACAAGTGTTTGCTTAAATCCACATTTTAATTTTTTTTCTTCTAGTTTCATTTTTATCATGCTACAAACTCAAACGGTTTACATTCCAAGATCAGTTAACATGGAGAACGTCCAAGCACAACCAATAAGTGTATTAGTCTTCAAATTTTATTTCCGGCAGTTATCTCTATGGTGGTAACTACGCAATTCGGCCTCGACCCAGTTGACGATAACTTCGTGACAATAGAGATATCCAGCTACAAGGATTCGTCTAAAGCTGGCCACCAACCTCTGATCTACTATTACATGACTGTAATAGCAAACCGTGATGCATTCGATAGTTGATTGGAATTGCTCACGAAATCTGTTGAAATAGCGGTCTCCGCAATCACTTCCATCTCGAGCAGGTGCATGCGCAGAGACTCAACAGTTATTTACACTTTTCAGAAATAAAGCATTCAATTGTGCAATAAATGCAACAATCATTTTACTATGTTGTTATATCGAGCAGTCTAAAAATGGCCTCGAATTATCAAATGTGTGATCTTCGATAAGACATTTTCATAAAAGTAAAGAAATTTGTTCACACACTGTTCTCAAGCATACTAATAAATATTTACGTACATTCACATCCGCAACTATACAAAGTGGCATGAAATTAGAGGTGGAATTAAAAGCTAAGTGGACGTAAAGCGAAGTGGAAGCGAAGTGAAACTGAAGTGAAAGCTACGTGGACGTGAATCGGGTGGTGGAATCAATTTGGACCTTGCCATGTTTGCTAATTGCCAAGCTAACGGCTAACAGATGTAAACAGTTAATTATAAACCTAAATCACAAAAATGAACAATCGAGGGGACATAAATTAATGGTTAGCGATTCCGGGCGTGTCAACAACCGAGGTCATTAGTCCCGTAGGTGTATGGAATGTTTTTTAACGGGAGATGGCAGTGATCATCACCCTCTGGATGGCGAGATCCGGCGGAGACCTACCGTCGACTAGCGGTTTTCCCCAACCAGGTATTTCCCACCAAAAGGGCACCGCTCCAGCCAGGACAAGTTCTAAGTTCCCGACCGAACTCTCGGCATGTGTGCTATTGTAGTGCGTGTTAGTGTGTGTGTGTGTGTGTGTGTGTGTGTGTGTGTGTAAGGGGGGGAGAGGATAGGACAAGAGGAAGGAAAGATCGCGCGCGGTCTGAGGCCCGGTTGTTAAGGTACTGCTCCGGCATTCACCTGGCGTTGATCGGAGAAACCACGGAAAACTACAGATCAGAGCAGCCGGCCACTAGAATTCTCCTCCAGACAGCGACTGAATTCGACCTAGCTGAAAAGCTAGTGTAGAAAATTCTGCCTCCGTCGGAAATCGAACCTAGGACCTCCCGGTCAGAGGCACTGGAGTGACATCAGTTGATGCACTGAGCGACTGCTCCCGGTTGGGGCATAGAAATTCACGAAAAAGTGAAAGAATATTTGTTAAACTGTATACGAGTAATCGGAACGAATGAAAAAAAATGGATAAAGATTACGTGAAACTCGGAATATTGAATTCTGGAAATTTATTGCAAAGGTGACAATAGTTTATGACAATTGTAAAGACGCCCCAACAGGATTTCGTCCATTTTTGGTACGATGACACTTGGCAGAGATCTTTTCAGTGTGACTCGCAGATCAATAAAACCTTAGATTAAAAAAACTCGATTGTGTATTTATCACAAGATCTACCACTCTTTTATATTACAATTGTAGTTTCGGTTCCTAAATGACGTTAACTTGCTGTACCGAACTCAGGTGGAATGTTAGTTTTTTGAAAATAAAATTGATGTGTCGAACCTTACGTTTTATTCTTATGTTTCGTTTCGTCTGGTGTCTCAGTGTCGTGAACTGTGTCACATTGCAGCCAACTACCGATCGCAGAAATGAACAGCTGACCGCCATTACGATGTCGCAGTCTGAGGACCCTCTTGCATTGTGAAAAGCATCCCGCTCTGCCGCACTTCTTTCAGGGAAATGAACCCCAGCGCCCCACCCCCTCGTCCACGAGCAAGAAGGGCAGGCGTTCTGAGAATCGGGCCGCGCCCCCGCACCCGTCCTGCCCCTGTCCTCCGCACATCGTGGGGCGGGGCGGGGCGGGGGGGGGAGGCACGGCGCGGGGATCGTTCGGCGCCGATGACGTCCGCGAGGGGGCGGGGGCGGAGGGGGAGAGGGGGGATGAGGGCGCGTGGGCTGTGAGCGCGGCCGCCGCCGTCGCCGCCTGATGGAATAATCACCAGCATCCTCATTAGCCTGCGCCGCGACGGCGGCGGCATCGCAGGTCGCTGCCCACCACCGCCCCGCCACAGACCCCGCCGCGCCGCGCCGCACGGTGGGAGGAACGGCGCGCGAAGAGAAACTGCATCAGGGCGAGTCCCTTCTTCCGTCAGTCGTGCGATAAAAAATGATCTCGTAAAATGACGCAGTTAATATTAAGCAATTTTCATCGTGTTATTGCAATTCTTAAGTGATTTAATGCAAACCATTAATCCTGAAAGAAAAATTGCTTTTCAGCACACAACTAACGTACATCACGACACTATTTCAATTTTTGGCGTATTCCTTATTTTGCGTGTAAATGGAAAATGTTTCTGCAATGGGTATTCAGAAATATCTCCTCACAAAAAGAGTCGTTTACTGTAAAGTGTTTTTTAAATTTAATTTTATATTTTCTCATAGAGCGAGACAAGCGCTTTATAAGAATGAATAGAAATGCACGTGAAGTCAATAGTCAAAAACATGAGAGCGAGGATACTCCCACTGGAGACCACAATAATCAATAGTTACTGAATGCGATTAAAATGCGAAAATAGAGGTATAGGTTACAATTATAGGAAGAAAAAAGTTACAGAAAGTAAGTTTGGGAAATCATGCAATTCTCTTCAGGGCGGTTAAAATTTAACTTTTGGGAATCGAGATTTTATTCTTCGGCGTTGGTTATAGGTTAAGTAAATTGTAAAGTGAAATCTTTACAGTACTGTAAAGTGCAATCGTAAAACACATCCTGAAAAGCAGTGTGTTCATTTTAAATTATATTGTTTTCATTTCCACAACAAAATCCATTTTTCATTATTTATTTTTCGTTGAATTATTTGTTGGGAAAACATGCAACACCGATTGTGCGGTGATGGTGTAGCGGTTAGCGAATCAGACTGCTATACCCATGTTTGCGGGTTCAAACCCGATCGAAGCCGTGGATTTTTAAGGGCGAAAAAATCCTTCATACGCCTTCCTTCGGAGGGGAAGTAAAGCCGGCTGTCCCATGTTAGTACATTTACTGCATGTAAAAGATCCTCAAGCCTAAATGATGCCTCTGAGCTAAATTCAAATCGCCTGTTTCGTCGCCCAAGTAATACCTTCTTTCTCCCATGGTTGGTGAAAGGAGTGTAACGAAATTTGCGTGGTCAGACGGAGGCCATGAGGCCTGAGTCTCGTCACGTAAAATAAGGCAAATTCAATTCAATTGTGTTTCGACCCACTGTGTGATGTATATTCCCGTGCCGATGAGTACTGTGAGTAGTGCGAAGGACCTTGCTCCTGTGAGAGATTCGCGGAATAAAAAAAATATCTGAATGTTGGACTGAATTCGCCCATAATCCAAAGTGCATTCTAAGTGCATGCACTATGCTGACCGTCGCAGTCGCCGACAGTCGCAATCGCTAACCGTGAAGCCGAGGAAATGTTACTTTCGTGAATGGGATGAGTATGGAAGTGCAAGGTAAACATCCTGAGTCAAAAAATAGCATTTAATCGCAAATCAATCATTCAAAGTTTGCTCTCTAATAGTATATCCTACTTATGGTAATTGGATGACCTGCATGTGTCCGTGAGCCCGTTCGCGCCTCCCTCCGGTCCAACATTGGAGGTAAACGCGGTGTTATTTGGCTCTCTACTGGAGGAGATTTGATAATTTTCTCCTGGATCTTTCGCTATCAGATCATTATCATCACTATCTTTCACTATCACTATCAGACAATTCAAGACATAATCCAAGCATTCGATAGAGTCTGGCACAATGGATTATATTACAAAACCCGGAAAGCTGGGACCCCTCGCTTCATTGCTGAAATAATAAAAAAAATCCTAAATGGCCGATTATTTTCAGTTACAGTAAACAATCATCAATCCAATCCCAAAATAATAAAGGCTGATTTACCTCAAGGATCTCCCCTTTCGTTCACTCTATACGTAGCCGACATCCCAAAACAAAATGGAGTTCATTATGCACATGTTTGCAGACGATACAGCCATATTTTCACTCGGAATTACATTAACAGACATAAAAATCAAAAATTCAACTGTACCTACACCAAATCGAAAGCTGGGCTTGCAAATCTAAAATTCTCCTGAATCCAACTAAAACTGCAGCAAAAATGTTCACTGTTAGACCGTGCATGCCCCTTAATCATAAACAATGCCCAAATAAGAGTACCCTTCAAACAAACCAATAAGATATCTTGAATTAAACATTGACGCACGCCTTAACCGGAAACATAATCAATCAAATAAAAATTAACCAAGCCAAAAATAAAGTACATCAACTCGAACCTCCTGTAAACAGAAATAGCCATCTGCCATACAACACTGCTCTGATATTATTCAAAACAATAATAAGGCCCCTTTTATTGTACACCTGTCCAATACGGTTAAACGCATTCAAAACATTCATAAAACGCAAATCATCCAAAATCAATATCTAACCACAATAATAAATGCACTATGGTATGTTACAATCAACCTCCTGAATTTATTCTAAAACAATTGGCCCACCACATCACATACCTCTCTCCTCCAACTTTTTTATACAAACCTCATGCAAATACCATCACTACCCGAATTCACGCCGTGCAGAAATCCAACCCACAACACAAGAATCAAAAACAAGTATCCATTCCATGTATTTCTTAAATTGTTTTCCCAAATGGAATAAACAGAGATGCCTTAATAGGTTTCTTCAACCAATATATTAGCTGTAAGAAATTAGTTATAGTTAGTTTTTAAGCCACCAATACATGTGACAAAATTGTAATAACTGAACCATGTAAACCTCTTGAAATGTAATAATTTTGTTTTTTTAATCACACAATTCTCGAAAAAATGTGTTTTTGGGGTGGTTAAGTACTTAAAACGCGATTTTTTCTGGGGTGGGGGGAATTCGAGCATCTACAAAGGTGAACAATAGTTTGTTCGAATTCTCGTGACAAGATGAATATATAATCGCGTTTTCAAACCAGATAATCCTACAATATCATGAAAAAAATCTGTAAAATCGTCATTTGGGGTTTCAAAGCACTTACGAATAACGAAACCCAGAATTATTTTCCCTTTCCGGTATTCACAAATCGCTACTTGATTTGTTGATCAATTGACGATAATTAAACAAATCATCCTACCACTCTTCTTTCCCTGCCTTTCATTTATTCCAACATCATATTAACAGCGTGTATTTGTTACATTGTCTGATTCGGACACAGGCTCATAGACTGGGATGGCCATCGCTGTCACAAGTGTTAAGTTCACTTGGAGTTTCTGCACCTGACGTCTGGACTGGTTCCCGTGTGCCTCCGCCCTCCGCGAGCCCTCCCACCGCTGCGGCGGCCTGCAGAGCCTCGGTTCGATGCCAGCGCGGCGCTATCGCCGGCGCCATCGCCGCGGCGTCACGCGAGCACCGTCGCCCGTTTATCAGCGCCCGCCAGCCGTCGTCCGTCGCGCTCTCTACGGCGGCCGCTAATTCCCGAGACACGGCAGCCCGAGTGTTCACGCTCCTGGTGCGGACGGTCGAGGTAAACGGAATGGACGGCAAAAACCCCGCAGCAGAATTGTGTGATGAATCTCATACTCACTTCCGAGCTTATAGGCGAAAGACGAGTCTTACTCCTCTATGTCCTTCCCTTTCCCGGCCACAAAATAATAGTTGTGTGGTGTCTTTGACTTCTACGACGACAAATAGGGTGGTCACGAAAGATGAATGAGAACACATGGACGATTATCGATGGAGTGCATTGCTGTATGAGATATCCAATCGCACCTCAACAACTAGGAGTAAATAATGAGTTGACTTACGCCGAACTCTAACTCAAGCATTCAGCTCCGCATTCTTCGTCTCGATCCCCAACTCTGCGGCTCCAAAGTTGACGGTTGCAAATCAAGCCTGGCAAATTCTTTCAATCAATATTCAATATAATTGAGGTCGTTTCCCGTCGTTTCGATCTGTTCCAATCTGTTTCGATCAAGATTACATACGTGAACATTTCATTTAACTCCCACGCTCGACCCATGATACCATGTTACTGTTCTTTCGATGATAAACTTGTTTCAGCAATTGATTATGACAACTCCGAAAGGTGACTTGGCATAAGCCCGAGATAAAAACACTCATTCGCGAGATTTGGAATTCCCACGTTCCAAAATTCGATATCTTGTGACTTATAACGAAATTAGATATATTTGGCTCCTACGTATCAGCATTTTACAAAATAAATTACACTACTTCGTTTTCACGATAGATTTTTTCCCTAATGTATTTGCATTTTTTGAAATGACACTTCTTTATCAGTTGGCGCGTCTACATAGCTTCTAGCATAAATGCATCCCGTCAGCACGAAACTGAATATCCAAGGTTTTCATCATCAGCTAAACTAAACCGTTAGGGTTTCTGAATTAACTGTATGAAGTAACATGAAGTAACAGTCGTCATGTCGTTAGTGGACTTCTGATGTCACGCACCCAGCTGAACGCCATCCCGCTAACATGAGCACGCTCCGTCGCCGCCCATCGATCATTCTCCTCTGCACGCGCTCCTGCACACGCCCAACGCAACCAGAATATGTACGTGCCAGAACCTCGCATCACCTCGAACCAGACTGAACGAGGTTTCGCAGGCGTGTGGCCTACACGAATTGGGAAGAATGGCACGATTGGGAACATTCAAGTGAAACACTGAGTCACCTATAAAATAGAGCAATTTAGATGTACGCTAAATAGCTCTAAACTCCTCCGTAAATTTATTACACATGCATTGCATCTTTCGGAATCATTAAAAATGCAGGAAGTAAAATCCCCAGACTTTTGAAATTTGCATCTATAAGATCACATTTACTACATGTTTGGGCATTTTTATCATCATTAATTCTGCAGTTTACTTCTTCTGACAAATATATTTCGTCATGGAACTTATAATTTTGTTTCGACTTTCATCCATAGTTTACAGAACATATTCGATAATCGTAGGGATAGGAGGAAAATAGTGCTAAACCTCATTTCATAAATCCAAAATAAAGATATTAAATGGCTTTCACAAACAAATAAACATCATCGAAACATCCAAATGTCCAAACGTCGAACTGTCCAAATGTATTCATAGAACTACTCATATATGTGTTGTGAACACAACAGCAAGAAGCTTTTATAAAAACTAAAACAATTCTGTATTTACGAAACTGAAGTCTTTCTCTGACTGTCTAAAATTACTTAGTAACCTAACAACTTCCCCCGATCCCTTTAATTTCCATGCCATTAACATCCCAGTCTATCTTTGATGTTTGAAATATTAGTTATTCATGATTTTTCTAGCAATTTTATTCAGAAGGCGGTGCTAAATACTTGAGAAGATGGTTGGGAATTGAAACAAACTTCACTCACACTGCACATTCTGAATAAAACCTTAAAAAAATTCTAGGAAAATTTCCGTATTTCCTTGATTAGAATTCCTCAATTTCACTATTTCATAAGGTGGAAATCGTAAACGGATGTGGACAGATTGTACCCTCGGCAAAGAGAAATTAACACTTTTTTCAGCAGGAACATCCAGAGGAGGCCATTTTTTTGTGGGCCGGCCCTTCCAGCAGCCGCCCCGCGTCGAAGGCGGCGACGGAAGCACTTAGCGGCGCCTAATGGAGATGAACGCGCGCCCTGCCGCCTTCGGCACATTTTCCCGCGCGCGAGCGATCGCCTAACGAGCCCTTACGGCCAATTCATCGAGCGCCCCCCCCCCCGGCGGATGCGGACCATTTCGTTCCGCTCAAACGCTCCGCGACGCCCGTTCGGGAATATTAAAAATAAATGTTACCCCCGCGTTTGTCGTTTGTGAGAGAATCCCAAATTGCACGCACGACCTCCGACTCTCCCCTCCCCGCCCCGCCCCCTGTGATGCCCGCGTGGGCGCCGCTGGAGCTGGTGCGAAGAGCCCGGCACAGTTTGCCGTTACATCTCGTTAAAAAAACTGCTTCGGCCCACGGGCAGAAATGTAATTCGGGTCATTATGGAGACGTTTGTGGCACGTGGTGGTGGGAAACTTGCTGGCCGAGGGGAACTGTCCTCGTGGATTCAATGGCGAAACGACCGTGAACAAGCGAATAAAATGGCTAGTTGTCTTTCTTGCCGTTTTCTTACAAACGGTTTTTTAGCACTTGATAGCATCTGACGTAGTTTTTAAGGAAATTATTCACTACGCGAATCCAACGTGGTTTTTATATAACACCTGATATTAAAATCAACAGCGGCAATAATAAAACAATATCGAGAAAAAAATAAATATTTCCTTATCTTGTTTACATTTAAACCCGATCTGTCAGGATTCTTACGAAAACGTTAAGTTGATTATATCAATGACCTACAATAAGTGTCAAATGTAAACCAAGTGTATACAACAGAAACAAGGTAAGCACGTGATGAGAGGCCACAGTAGCTCCCGATATTTACTGCGCCAAATTTGGGACTGATTTTGGCACCTGATTTCACGCATTGTTCAAAATATCGTTTGTGTTTTACGTCTACTTTTAATCTTTGGGCCCTTCGGATGGCTCAAGGACAGCGTGCTTTCTGTGGCGAGGATTTTTACACGCAGTAATCTACATGTGACAGCTGGATTTACTTCCCTTTCGAAAGTTTTATCTCGCCCTTAAATCCATGCCTTCAATCGGGTTTGAACCCGCCAACTTGAGTATAACAGCCCTGTATGCTAACCATTACATCACCGAAGCCACGATTTTTCTATATAAACGTATCACGATTTTTCAAAATTCAATACCGTTACGCTCTTCAAAAGCAGCAAAACGGACTCGTCCAATGCGTCTGATTTCCGCAACTGCACCAAACTCCTTTCGCCGCGCGAGGGGCGTGCTCGGGGTCCAGAGCGTTGATCCGCGGCCGCCGCCCCGGGCGAGCGGGAGGGGGGGGGCGGCGTTCGAAGACGGAGACCTTGGCGTCGCGGAGAACGAGGTAGAAAACCCGCCGAACAGACGCAAAACGAAAATAAAGATGGTCGTTGCTGCCGCTGCTATTACTGCCACACGAAAGCAAAACATATCGAAGGACCGGTCGCGCGGGTATTCACCGCGACTCCCGAGCACTTCGCTGATGGCTGGCGCACACTGGTACGAACCGGGTTCAAACGCGCATGTAGGTGTTTTGAATAAATATCGATTAAGAAACTGCAAACTTTAAAAAAACTATTTAAATGTATACTTCTAGGAGCTGCCTTCAGTGTTGTAAATTTAAGGTAACCAATAAGAATGAAAACATACTAATGTAACATATTGTTAACAACTTGGTTTGTCTAATAAAAATTTTAATTTTTGTAAATGAATTGTCATTTTATGTGCCTTCTAAAATGTATTTCAACTTTGAAAAAGAGTTATGACGTGGTTCTTGTAAGCTTTAATACCTTACAAAAAAAGCACTTTCCGGAAATATGTTCTAATAAACAATAACAATACCATGGGGACCACATGTCACTATCTGCCCTCCTTTGAAGTAATATTATACGAAGTGAAAGAATAGCACAAATGTTGACTCATATAAGAATAAAGTATAATACATGTGATTTAATGTGCTATAAGTCGAATCCAAAATGTTTTGAAATGAAAATGTTTTGTAGTAAAATTGTAGTTGCGAAAAGAATGTTGGCGTTGCGCGCCTCGTATGCCCTTATCCGACCACTGTGCGACGCCAGAGGGAGGGAGTGGTGCTGTGAAGCTCGCGCTGCGGGAGGCGGTGGCGCCCGAACCAGTGCGACCGGATCAGCGCAGGCGACGGGCTGCGGATGACATGCCAGGCGGCGGACGGATCGTGAGGCAGGGCAGGGGACACATTCTCCCAATTGTTGCTATGAAAGTCTCCGAGCACGATTGACGCTGTTACTGCGATATGGACACATCTCCGTCAGCTGCCCGACGGGCGCACGTTGGTGCCAAGGTCACAATTCTGGAGAAGAGGCGTATAGGAAGTAAATTGGGAATCACACTTGCTTCGGACATTAGTCGGAACAGCGGATATTAGTCGTTTTCACATGAAGTTAAGTTAATAGCATGTGAATCAAATAGTGAATTTGACTCATTTTTGCAAAGATTGGAGATGTGACCTATTCGAAATAATAAATTTAATTTGAAACACAACTCTATACAGGCGTGTGGATAGCTAATTTTTAAAATTCGTTTAAGAAAAAGTCTGAATAATTATGAACAAAAATTCCTTTCTCAGGGAAATGTAGATCTCAACTTAAAAATTAATTCCCTTAAGAACGATTTTTTAAAAAAATTTACTGAGAAATAATAATAACGAAGTAATAATGAAGAAATAATACGAACATTAAAGAAAGCAATGCACCATTTCAATAATCATCCCAGAACAATTACGTTCATTAATACCTTTTACATACCGAGAGTGCATTTTTGCAACGATTTAATA